>CM065295.1:52894859-53494859 GCA_032871835.1 Dipteronia dyeriana | reverse complement strand
AATAACAATTAATTACAATTACAGAACTGGACCGTGTAAAATGACTAATATTTTAAACTTTAGGTTTTTTCTTAACAATATTCCAAAATAAAATTTTAACTTCCAAATTTTTGATGAGTGTATTAATGAAATCGAGTTCATTAAAGAATTTTATAGGGATTTAGATTAGGGATGCATGTTTGGGGAATGAGGATGGATATAGGTCCTCCCATCCCCATCCCCACTTCTTAGGTCCTTCTCCCATCGCCGGGATGAAAATCATCCCCATCCCCCCCCCCCCCCCCCCATTTCCCCATTTCCCCAAAAAAATAATCCCCAAATGGGGATGGGGGTGCGGGGATTAATGTGCATCTCTAATTTAGATCCTCTACTGATCTAATTTTTTTTCTTAACCTTTTTCAAACATGTGATTGGTTGTTGATAAAGTGGTTGTGAAAACTAATCACATCTTAACCACTCATTCATTGCATTGTTTATGTATTATAAGATTATATACAGTCAAGAAAAAAATTAAATCGGTAAAAGATGCAAATTCATTTTATAGATAATAATATTGTCACCATTATATGGCAACCGAATTGTATATGAGAAGAAATATTTGTGCAAAAGCTAATTAATTGATCAAATATTAATCGTAATACATATTAATATCTTTCTCCCTCATGCAAGTGGATGTTTTATTTACACTAAAAAAAAAACAAGAAATAACAAGATCAGGATCCTAACTCAAACAAATTAGCTTCTTTTTTTTTTCTTTCTATTCTCCAAATTATTATGAGTTTATGAGTAACATAACATCCACTTAGACCTACATCCCTTTGAATTTGGTGTGTTATTCTATTACATGTTACAATATATTTTCACCAACATAATTAATTGTGGGCCATTATGCATCATAAAGGCACTCTTTAGGAGGTGTTGGGTATCTAGGTCTATCGGAACAGTAATCATAATTCATATAATTCCTTTTCACATTCTCATATTGTCTCTGCTGGTTTGAGTCCAGTTTCCAGTATTTCTGTGAATTCCACCAATACTGGGAAGAATAGCATTGCTGGGTATTGGAGTTTGAGCAGGCAGAAGTGATGTTAAAACCTTGGAAGTGAGCCTTGAATGGTGCATAGCTCCAGTTGGTCTTCGTCTGTCCTCCATCTGTAGCCCAACTATCTCCATCCCACAAGCTTGCCTCTATCTGCATTGCCTGTGATGGGTACTCTACTCCAATGTTCTCGCAGTTCTTGAAAACTCTAATGGGGATGTTGTCCACATAAAATCTAATCATATCATGCAAACAGTATTGATTAATATTTTGAATAAATTCAAGAATCTGTCCAAAAATTTGACTAAATTGCAGATACATGTTATATATTCTTACACAATTTGATGTGGGTTCCAAAGAATAGAGTAAGTATGAAAATCTGCGGTAGGATCAAACCAGAGGAAAATCCTTTGCTCTCTATTGCCTACGTCATTTGCAAACACATTTGTCTGTAAGGCGATTGGCTTCCCTTCCTTGTTCCCCAATAATTCAAAGTCAAGTTCATCGTGCCTATCACCGTGCGATGTTAGCTGCATGCCCATTCAATCAAAAACTATTAAGCGAACTAAAGAAAAATAACTATATATAGGTTGAAAATGAATATACAGTAGTAGTACACACATAAAAAGCAGTAACAACTCCTGCAGAATTTCTGTCTGGTAGCTTAATCCTCATGTTAAAGAATCCTGAACCAAAACTTTGCTTCGAGGCAAACCCAGCACCTGATTAAAATTGAAAACGTTAATTAATTCCTGAGAGCAAAATGGCACGCATGCATGCAGAGAAATCAACAATTATAATAACCAGAAGATTGGTCCATAGAGAGCTGAATTTGCCCTCCTTGATTGAGAACATGATTGTTTCCCCATGTAACGTAATAGTTTTGATCGAACCCTCCGATCACCCCACCAACTAGAAACAAAAACAACCAAAGCAAACCCAGCACAGACAAGTACTCCATTATAATATTAATATTCTAGTCAACCTATCTACTTTGCTATATATGCTGTGACATGAGTGGTTTTATATATATAGCATGAAAATTATTAAGATAGGTTGCCATGCAAACAAATTATGATAATAAGGAATGATGAATCATTCTATAAGCATAAAGGGTGTGAGCCATCACCTTCCCCGCACGCTATACTATCCCTATAACAAACCCACCTACCCACCTCCTTAATTATATCAATTCTCACAAGCAAACTCTAAATCATCAAACAAACTTGCGGGATTATGATTGAAACTCATGTCCAGAATTTGGGACCTCTTGTATATCAATAAGAAATTAGTGGGTAATGTTTAATTGTATAGTAAATTTGAGTTTGCTACTATTATTGCAAAAACTTTTAATAATATGGTAAGGAAGGTTCTATTTTATTTATCTTTTGATACATACATACATATATATATATATATGCAATACAATGTCCATAATCTTTGGCAATCAAAAGCATTCTATCAAAAACAAATAAAGAAAGATTAAATGTGTGTCAACTATACAAAATCTGTTATTGACTTTAGTGTAATCCCCATGATCTTTGGTGGTGTAATCCCATGATCCTTGCAATCTGCTTGCTCTGGGAATAAGTCACAATCAACTGATGAAATAATTCCATGATTTTTGGTCTTTGAATTGTTTCCTTTAACATTCCCCCTTAAGCTAGAGAGGGAATGATCATGGACTCCCAACTTGCTTCGAAAGGCAATGAAGGACTCTTTGGGCAACGGCTTGGTAAAAACATCTGCAGGTTGAGATGAGGATGGAATGTAATATGGACTATCATTCTGCAAAACTGAAGATGACAGCCTATTAATAAGATAAACGACAGTAAGAAAAACATCAACCCATAAGGGCAGTGGTAAATTTGCATGAAAAAGCATTGTTAAACCAGTTTCCACAATATGACGATGTTTTCGTTCCACAATACCGTTTTGCTTGCAGTTGAATTCCACAATTTGCCATGTGATCAATAAATAAATTTGAGTTGAACTCTCCACCATTATCACATTGAAATTTTTTAATCTTAAGATCAAATTGATTTTCAACTGGTCTTTGAAAGTTTTGAATACATGTAAAGAAGTCAGACTTTCTCCTTAATGGATAAAGCCACGTTAATCGTGAAAAATCAACCACTAAGATTGTATAAAAATGAAATCTTTGATTTGAGGATATTGGAGTAGGTCCCTAATGATCATTATGAATTTTGATAGAGAAAAAGGTAACTTACAACTCTTCCCCATTTGACAACTAGAACATATAGTAGGATTGGTTATTCAAAGAGTTACATTGATAATGTTCTTCTCCTTTAATAAGGAAAGTAATTTTGAGTGAGGATGACCAAGCCGTTGATGACAAATTGATGAAGTAGATCCACCTCTCTTTATTGCAGTAAAAGCCTCTTTAAGGTTGTTATCCAAGTATAAAACTACTCTTTCTTATGCCCCCTTGCAATCATTATTTTGTTCTGGTCCTTAACAACAAAGCCATTAGAGGTAAATTCAAATGTACAAGAATTATCAGATGTGAATTTTCCAACAAATAGCAAATTCTTTTTCAAGTCATGCACAACAAGAACATCATTTAACTTTAAGTTTCCATGCTTTGTGGAAACACATGCTTCACCTTATGTGAAATAAATAGTTCATTTCCATCTCCAACATAAATCATATCATTTCCATAATAGGGTCTTATGTGTGAGAGTTTACCTGCATCATTTGTCATATGAGCGGTAGCTCCTGAGTCCATATAGAATAATGCATCATTCACTTTATTGAGAGTGAGAGCAGCAAGAGTTTGTGGGGATTGTTCAGACTGATGCAAATAATCCAGCGTGTACCAACAATCAATAGCAAGGTGATTTGATCTCCCACAAATTTGACAATTTGTTTTACAATTCGAGTTTTCAGTAGAATGCTGCTGAAGTTGTCTCGTATGATTCCCATCATTTGGTGTAGTTAGGTTGTGGCCTGCATGGCCATGATCATTGTTGTTGTTGGGAAATATTTGGTTTCCAGTAATTTGATTGCAACTTTGACCATTATATCTTTCAGCATGTGTAAAACCCCTGCCTTTTGAGTTAAACTATCTGTGGCCTCCCCGTCCACCTATACCACGACCTTGTTAACCGAAAAATGCTTGAGCATGTTCCAAGAATATCTTCTCTTCATCCTTTTTCGCAATCGGTGATTGCTCATGTCCTTGGAGAGCTAAAACAAACTGAGAAAAATGTTAGGTTTTAGTTCGTATTCTCAAGTGGACCCAATGTGAACCAAACAAGACTCAATTGATGTGGTACTTCCTGGAGACGTGGGATAACGTTTGGAAGTTGAAGATGGTGTTTGAGGGAAGTTTGAAAACAAAGAAGAACTGAAGAAACGAAGTCTGGTGGGTTCCGCGGTGCAAACATGCTCATAGACCGCGGCAAGGAGAGCGGTCGTGTCCAGGCGATCAAGCGCGTCGTAGAACGCGGCGGAGGCAAAGTGCCTAGACCGCGGCACAGGGAGCAGTCGACTCCAGTGGCTCTAACGCGGTGCGGACCACGGCTGAGGCAATGGCATGGACTGGGGCACAGAGAGCGGTAGTTGACAGTGGCTTTTCGCGGTATAGGAAGCGGGGTGCACACCGCGACCTAGACCGCGGAACAATTTATTTTACCCAAAGAGGAATGTTGCGCGTGGAAATAGGAAAGTGTTTTCTTCTGAAAGTTCTTGTGCTAATCAGAAAAGGAAAGAGTTTCTCTTCATGAAGAATAGGAAAGTCCTGTAACAAGAAGATTTGTCATAAATAGGAAATAGTATTTATGTGGAATAAATAAGTCTTGTACGTTGAGGAGTAGGATTTTCTCTTATGTTAAACTCCCTGTAACTAGTATAAATAGACCTTGTATCTAGGTTATTTTGTGTGTGGAGAAAAAGAACACCATGTAACATCATAGAGTAGCGGAGAGATCCGGGTGAGAGACCCGTGAGAATATCCAGGGAGGGATCTAAGGGAATATCAGTAGATCAAGTAAGAGATCTGTGGGTGATATTCAGGGGAGACCTAGGGGATATTGTGGGGTTCTTGGTAAGGATCTTGGGAGCAGGGTTTGGGGTTTGGGTGTGAGAGAAAATCCTGGAATATATGGTTGTAACAATTTATTATATAGTGGAGTTTTCTCTATCGTCCTGACTGCCCGTGGTTTTTTACCAGATTTGGGTTTTCCACATAAATCTTGTGTTGTGATTGGTTTAATTTCTCTCATCTATTTTTTCTGCTATTGACGTTATTAATTGCTATGAGTTATGAGCATATATTAGGTACGATTATTCCGCGATCATCGGTTCCGAGAAAATTCTCCAACAAAAAAGAAGGATATGGTGGTTTGGTTAGCATTACAAATCGAAAGTTTTCATAGTTTGGACCCAAACCTCTAGCAATCTGGAACACTTGATCTAAATCCTAGATCGGCTTTTTGATAGCAGCGAGATTGTCGCAGATAGACTTAAAATCTCCTAAGTAATCCTCCAAGGATTGAGTGCATTTCTCGATAGACATTAGCAAATTTTTAAGATGTCCTTTTTCTATTGTGATGGGGAGAAACTGCTCCTTTAAAGAGGTCCAAACCTGATGTGCTGTTTCAAAGCCAAAAATCAAGCTTTGTGTGTCTTCTTTCATGGTCCCGAGAAGCCATAAAATGAGCAGACCGTCATTCGTCGTCCATGACTCATAAAGCGGGTTGACACCTTGCCTTTTTCATCCACGATTTCTTCAGCCGGTTTGTTATCACTTATGAGATGGTCATAAACACCCAAGCTACGAACTAGAGGCATATTCTGGGAACGCCACAAGGGGTAATTAGTTGTGTTTAGCTTGACAGAGATCAAGCTAGAACGTTGGTGGAATAGTCGGATGGTAAGTTGTGGTTCTTTTGTGTTTGAGGAAAAGAAAGAGGTTGACATGATTTTGTTGTACCTAAGGCAAGAATCGAAAGGTTTTTCTGGCTTGCAGGTTATAGCTCTAATACCATGCAAAAACTTTTAATAATTTGGTAATGAAGGCTCTGTTTTATTTATTGATTGATACACACATATATATACAATACAATGTTTATAATCTCAGGGAATCAAAAGCAATCTGTCAAAAACAAATAAAGAAAGATTAAATGTGTCAGCAATCCTATAGCTAGAATAACAACCAAATGAAAATAGAGAACCATTAAAACAATATTTTCAATCAATGTTTTTTTTTTTCTTTTGTAAATCGAGGAGAACCGTTTTATTCTATTTCCACTCCTAGAAATCCTAACAAAATACAAGATTATGATTAAAGCAACCGCCCGACCGAATTCTAAAAGGGCAATCAAGAACCAGATAGATGTTCATACTACTTTGAAATAACAAGCATTAAAATTATATGCACTAAATTTGAAAGCCATGCAACACATATCATCTTCGGACTCGAAAAATAAATGGTACTATTTAAAAGTGTTGTTGTGCAAATATCACCAGTTTAGTAATGTAAGTTTAAAATGCACCATTTAACGTAAAAAGACGAGAATACCCTGACAAAATTGAAAAAGAGAGAAAGTTGTCGTTTTGTTAGTCTGAGAAAAGCAAGAGTGAGAAAGAAACTGACGACAACGAAATCGACGGCTAATTGACCGGAACAGGAATACAGTAGATTTCGCATCGATTGACAGACTATTTATCGATTTGTTGTTGATAACTTAGACTTGTTTTGTTGATTGAAATTGTAGATTAGGGTTGAGAATGGTTGTGGTTTAGGTTTGGGTTTGAAATGAGGTTGAATATGTGATGAGGAAGATGAAATTCTGGGTATTGAGGATTGTTATTTAAAAAAAATCGAGAATATTTCAAGCGAAATCGAGGATTTTTTTTTAGAAAGATTTGAGGAAATTTATCATATAATCGAGATTATTTCTCAAAGGATCGAGAACATTTTCAAAGCATCGAAAATATTTTAAAAAGATCGAGAAATTGTTTCAAAAGATCGAGAATATTTTTCTAACGATTGAGAATGTTTTTCAAAGGGTCGAGATTTTGTTAAATGATCGAGAAGATTTTTCAAAGATCGAGAGGTTTTTCAAAGGATAGAGACTATTTTCAAAGGATCGAGAATTTTTTAAAACGACCGAGAATATTTTTCTAACGATCGAGAATGTTTTTCAAAGGGTCGAGATTTTTTAAAATGATCGAGAAGATTTTTCAAAGAATTGAGAGGTTTTTTAAAGGATCGAAACTATTTTAAAAAGATCGATAATTTTTTCAAACGATCGAGAATATTTTTTTAACAATCGAGAATGTTTTTCAAAGGGTCGAGGTTTTTTAAAATGATCGAGAAGATTTTTCAAAGAATCAAGAGGTTTTTTAAAGGATCGAAACTATTTTCAAATGATCAAGAATTTTTTGAAAGGATCGAGAATATTTGTCTAACTATCAAGAATGTTTTTCAAAGGGTCGAGATTTTTTAAAATGATCGAAAAGATTTTCAAAGAATTGAGAGGTTTTTCAAAGGATTGAGACTATTTTTAAACGATCGAGAATTTTTTCAAACGATCGAGAATATTTGTCTAACTATCGAGAATATTTTTCAAACGGTCGAGATTTTTTAAAATGATCGAGAAGATTTTTCAAATAATCGAGAGGTTTTTCAAAGGATTGATACTATTTTCAAAGGATCGAAAACTTTTTTAAAGGATCGAGAACTTTTTCAAAGGATCGAGAATATTTTTCAAGTATCGAGAATTTGTTTCAAACGATCGAGAATATTTTCTAATTTTTTTTCAATTTAATTATGTATTGTTTCTGTGACATTGCAGATGACGAGCGTGTTGAAGGATTTGCTTAAAACTCCAGAGGGAGATTGGTTCAAGGGAAAATTGACTCGACACGACCATTTTGAAGCCCTCGCCCGTATAGACGATGCACTTAACCGAGTCCCTGATGATTTTGCTGTTGAGGATCGGTGTCGGTTCATGGCCTCCTGTTTCGGGCATTTCATGTCGATGCACCGGGAGCTGAAGTTTTCTGGTGATGTTATTCATCAGCTGCTGTTGAAAGAGTTGGACCATGATGGGCAGACAGATGAGATGCGGTTCTTGTTAGGGAACCATGTGGTCAGGTTTTCGAATGTGGAATTAAGCCTCATCACCGGATTACGTTTTGAAGTTGTACCGGATACAAGTATGTATATTGCAGTGGAGAATGACATACATCAACGGTGGAGGTATCGTTGGATGACTTGAGGGTTGTTCTTACCCACATAGAGTTTCAACAGATGTACAATGCTGTGAAGTTGTGCCTCATATACATGTTGAACTGGATATTGATGAGGGTGGACGAGAGATTGAAGATTCCAGTTTGGTAGAGGACCTTAATGCATTCGATGCGTTCCCATGGGGTAGCCACGTCTATAGGCATTCTATCTTTTCATTCAAGCATGCGTTACCGCGACGACGTGATGTAAGTTCCTCGGTGTTTGATTGGCTTATTTCGTTGACAACCACATTTGGGGATCAATATGTAAGGGTAGTTTAGGGCTTCATTGTTCGTAACCAAGCTCAAGCATCAAAGGTAAAATCACTTGCTTAACTTTTATTGAAGAGGTATTAGTGCACACACACACTCATGCATTTTCTTTTAATTATCTTGCTTGTATGCTTATTTGCCATTTTGTGTGCCTTGTGTGTCTTATTTTTATTTGAGTGTTGAATGAATTTTTGTACCTTAAAAAGAGGAGTTTTTTCCTCTGTTCCGCGTCTCAGACCGCTCTCTATGCAGTGCCTACGCCGCGGTCTGCATAGCAGTGTTTACCAGAGGATACACGTTGTGGCTACCGCGACCTGTGCATGTTGCATGCACCGCGGTCTCCCAAGAGGAGTTTCACAGGCGTTGCATGCTGTCAAGACCGCCGTCTGTGCACCTGCATGCACAGCGGCCTACAGAGCGGCGTTGTCTAGGCGATGCACCGCTTTATGTGCCACGGTCTGGATACTTACCTGTAACGCGGTACAGCCAGCGGTCCTGACGGGATTTGGTTGTCTTTCTTCCAAAACGATGACACTTAGTGTAGGGCACTATATATATATATATATATGTTCTATTCTCTTCTCTTTGGTTTTCAAGGTCTAAGAAGCCATTTTTGTGTGTTCTAGCTTTTCTTGAGAGATAGGGACTCCCAAACACTCATTTTTACCTAACCTAACTTCATCTCATGATCATCTAGCTTCATTCTAGGATCATTCAAGCATGGAGCATCATCTTCTTCTTGACTAGGTAACTTCTACATGCTCTAGACTTTATAGTTTCATTACAAAGACATTTATACCAAGGGTTTTAGTCTCTATTGCTTATTAAATGCTTGCTTATATAGTTAATTGCTTTTATGACATGCTTGTATATTGATTGTTGGTTGAGATGCATTAATTTATGATAGCTAGAATTTAGGACGGTTTTACCCTTCTAGCTAATTCTTCTTGCCTTTGCATTTAGAACATTGATATCTAGGATTTGCTTTAATTTTCATTATTAATCCTAGATAAGCATGAATGTCTTGACCTAGCATTTTTACATAAAGAATATTCTTGCATATTCACTTAGGTTGCCATTATCTCTTCATTGTTGGTTAAGCTTGTGGCTATGTGATTAGTGCACAAGGTTGGTGATCCAAAATCACTTTTAAGGCCTGTTGGGTAGAGTGAAAGAGTTAGTAACTGGAGGGTTAGATGGGAGGTCAACCTAGGTTGTAAACTTTCTCTCAATAGTAAATTTTGAAGATCGAGTGTGGCGCACTGAACAACTCGTGGTTTTTCCCATTTGGAGGGTTTCCACGTATATATTTCGTGTTGTTACTGTTTTATGTTTGTTGTCTCTTGCTTGAACACTTAGTAGAATAGGGTAGAATCAGTAATATTGATTAATTCGAAAAATTGGTAATCTATCGAATTAAAACCTATTCACCCCCCTAGGTTATAGACACACGTTTTTAGGGAACTTTCACGTGAGGAGAGACGCCAGCAGTCACAGGGCAATGTTGTACATTCCATGGAGGGGTACAACATTTACGGTCTATCACATGCCCTTTTGGTAAGAAATTTGATTTCCAACATGTACATTAAATTTCGTTTCCAAAATTGTTTTAGATTATAACTGTACTTATCTTTGATGCAGATATTTGATTTCGAGGTAATCCCCCAACTGGGCATCGATTTCGGGACTCGAAGGGTTACAGTTCTTTCTCCTCGTATGTTGAAGTGAGAGTTGACCAAACAACCTAGAGGGAAGAAGCTGGACAAGATTTTTAGTGCGAGGGTAATTATTTAATTTGTTAATCGTTATATTACTTACTATGTTTACAATGACATTCATCTAACTAAGCTTTCAGATGTCTGCGAGGAAGGAAATCGTACCCACAGCAGCTGAGGCGGTGGCACCGTACTTTGCAGGCCAAAGTGAGGGGGGAGCCTGTATGTACAGGACGATAGGGTTCACCTTCCTACTATCCATGATCCGACTAGTAGTGCAGATCGTCCCGAGGAGGAGGGTGGGGGTGGGAGGTGTAGTGAGACAGAGGCTTCAGACCCAACGGGTGCAAATTTCAATGGCAAGGACATTGGCAGATCTGAGCCGTCTATTCGGTGAGTGAGCGTAGAAGGGTTCAGTTTACTACCCCAGGACCTGGTGCCGCTATAGGGGTTTCCCGTGCAGGCGTTGGACGTGATTGGGAGGTAAGTTGATATGGTAGTTTTGTTTTTATTAACAATATCTATTGATTGTTTTAGTACTAACAATGTTGACATGATTTCAGGCCCCATGGGAACATCAATTCAACGAGTTACGTGAAGCCCTCCAGAATAGTGAGGATGATCGAAAACAACAGCACTGAGAGTTTCTGGATTTGATCCGGAAGAGCGAGGATGATCGAAAACAACAACATAGGGAGTTGCTTGCATTGATCGGGGGCCTTCAGGGCTTCAGGACGCATATGTATCAGTATATGGAGGATCCACATACCGGAGGGGCAGTTCCGGAGAGTGAGGCTCAGTCTCCCTCTCCACCTCCCCCTCCCCCTCCCCCTCCCCCTCTCCCTCCGATCGATCATCAGGCTCCCCCTCCACCTCCCCTAGAGCAACAGACTCCCCCTCCCCCTACGAGGGAGCAGAGGCCTTCCCTTCCCTCTACCATCTAGCAGCAGGCTCCCCCTCCATTTCCGAACGAACAACAGGCTCTCCCTTCCCCTCCAAGCGAGCAACAGCCTCCTCATCCACCTCCCCTCGAGCAGCATGCTCCCCTTCAACCTCCAAGCGAGCAGCGGGCTCCCCTTTCCCCTCCGAACGATAAGTAGCCCCCCTTCTACCTCCCCTCTAGCAGGAGGCTCCCCCTCCACCGACTACTTCGATTCAGCCGCACATGGAACGAAGCTCCTCATCGCAGCACACCCCAGTGGGGGGAGTTCGATAGCAGAGGCGTGTACTGAAGTGCGGTTGGCAGTTGCTTAGCCCGTACGTAGATCTGTGCCGACCTAAAAAGGGCGAGGGTAATACTTGAGGGACTTGACCACGTATTTAATCCCCACGGACTAGTGGACGGTGACCAGTTGAAGGCTTACCGAGCCTTCAAGAAGAACATAAACGGGGAGCTGTAAGTAAATTTTATTTATGTGGCAGGTTTTCTTCTAGTGAATTAAATAAATGTGTATCCGATGGAACATTAATGCAGACGTGATGTCGATTTGATGGAGCCAGTTGATGCTGCATGGTTCCATCGGATGCAGACCAACTTCATGGATGTGGATGATGAGGTATGTGGGACCGTAAATTTTGTTTTAAATATTTGTTTTAGATGTGTAACCCTCATAACACTTTATTACGTGTATATATTCCCAGCATATGGACGCGTACCTCCATATTCTTCGAAAGCGTCAACGGGCATTCCCGAATGTGTACAATCAGATGGTCAACATATTGGATATGCAGTTTTTTGTAAGTACTAAAATTAGTAATGATTACGCATGCTTGTAGATTTGTATGGAAAACATTAATAATTTTGAGTTTGTATTTCTACAGTCTTTTCTGGAGCACCAGTACAGAAAAATGATACCTCGTGATTCTCGCGGGGAGATCACCATGGCACAGTGGAATGTTTTGAGGTCTTGGTGGAAGGATGGCAACCTTACGAAGGTGCTTGGTGGTGCCCCGATTGGATGTTGTCCGTGGCACGAGGTTGACATGGTAAGTGTTACTTGGTTTGCAATTACAAATATAAATGTCTTTGTACATCCTAACACCTGTTGTTTACGTTTACAGGTCCTGATACCGTGCAACATTGGGTGCCAACATTGGCTACTGGTGACTGTCGACCTCACATGTGGGAAGATGTTCATAGTTTACCCCTGGAGACAGGAGGTCCCAGTGCATATTCGGAAGTAGCATGTAGCCCCATTGCGCTGGTTTGTGCCCTCGATGTTGCATCAGGCCGGGTTTCATACTGCACAACCGGCTGGACTTGAGGAATTTGCCAAGATGAATAAGCCGTTCGGAGTCAGCATGGTGTCCGCAACACGTATCCCCCTGCAAAAGAAATAGTAAGACATTTTGTAATAGTAACTTTGAGATTGTGTTATTATAAACCTAATGTTTTGTTAACGCTTGTTAATGTGTACAATTGCAAGGGTAATTGTGGTCCCTACACGTTGAGATTGATCGAGTACTTATAGGCGGACAGAAAGGATTTCGATTGGTCGGAACACGATATGGGGATCATTCGGGAGAAGATGGCAGTTGAGATATTTTCAAACTCCCGACCCGTTTAGATTTACGTAGTAATTCATTTGTATATGTACCAATTCTTTTGTATATGTACCAACTCTTTTGTATAAAAATGTTTACATTTGTATATATACAAATCATATTTAAATAAAATTGCATTTCAATTAATGAACAAGTCATACGAGTATAAATTATCACAATGTCATCATGATAACGCCTCGAATCATTCCACGGTGGAGTCTCTAGTAGGGTACATTTGTCTGTTTTGACCAACTGTATGACAAATATTACACTTGCGTCTGTATTCCTCAAGAATGACTCTGCTCGGACCTTCATTAGTCAAAGCTGTGTTAGAACATCTCCTCGAATTATGCCCTGGTTGTCCGCATCGTCTACAATTCTGTGTAGTTGTTCTCTCCGAAGACGAGATATGGCGTGAAACCCTCGAGCAACCTGCTTGTCTCCTGGAGCTTGGATTCAAAATGACTCTCTCAGCGATGTCAGATGGCACAATCCAAGTGGAAGGATGTCCAACCGGCATAATAGGAATCGAGTACACATCAATAAGTGTTTATCGCTTGTAGTAGTCCGCACACAGGGATGTAAAATCCATGTTTCAGTCCCTGTAAAAACAGTGAAAACGATAAGATTCACATTTAAGTAGTATTAATCGTGGACAAATTTGTATGATGTACCTTGCGGCAGCGAGAGCGTGAGAATATGGAAGAAGGTCCATTTGGAATTTGTTGCATGTGCGGGTCTTCCGGGCTAAGTCAACGGTCCACTATTTTCCAGCCCTCTTCACTGAGAATATGTTCCAGTCAACTGGATTAAAGGTTATAAAATTGCACTTAATAACACGTTTTAGGATCACAATATGTGTTGCGTCGGTCAACTGATGAAGCATGGATTGTACAGCCCTATGACGATTGTGAAACCAACGTTGTAGCATATTCTTAATGACCTCTGACAAAGTCAACATAGGCAGTTGCCGTGTAAATTTTAGGCATGAGTTTATGCATTCTGTAGCATTTGTTGTCATGACCCTATACCTTCTATCGGGGCAGTGTACACAGGACCACTTGTGTAGACCGGCATCAATTACATAATCATATGCATTCGAGTGCAAGTTTCATAACTCTTCCATATGCCGGTTATATTGCAACTCGGTGTACGCTCGGACTGCTTTGTCCATTATTGCGGTAACATCCTTTCTATGATATCGCTTCTTAATACTTTCATAAAAGTGCCAACAACATATGGTATGGGTGGCATAAGAGAACACTTTAGAAATCCATGCTTTAATGTTTGATTGTCGATTAGAAATGAAAACCAAATCATCTATATGGCCAAGAGCACCTTTCAAGCAATCCAAAAACCACTCCAATGATAGGTTGTTTTCCGAGTCACCGTATCCAAAAGCAATTGGTTAAACCTGTTTATTCCTATCTTGTGCAGTTGCAATAAACATTGTGCTCCCGAATCTACCCTTTAAATGGGTACCATCAACGGCAATAACTGGACGCATACACCTATGGAATCCTCCGAGTGAGGCACCCAACGACATGAAAAAGTAGAGGAATTTACCATTTTCATCGCACTGTAAGTCAGTGATTGTTTCGGGATTTCGTTGTTCCAACACGTAACAGAATGATGGCAGTGGTTGCAAGCTTTCCTTATACGTTCCATAGGTCAGTGACAATGCATAATCAAGGGCTTGATGTGCCTCATTGTACATTATTTGGATGCCATACATTGTTTTCATGTCGACGATTATGTCCTTCGGACGCATTAGTCGACCATCATGTTGCTGCAATCTAGGTGCAACCACTTATCTAATTATGACTTCACTAGTTTTTCGATGGTGGCGGTGAATCTCCTCCAACGGACAAGTGTGTTCGTTGATAAAACTTCTTGCTTGAAAGTACGCCGCTTCATCTTTCCTAACTGCTTTTAACTTCCACGTACAATTGTCCATCAAACAAACCAGATGTAATGTTGTCTTCTTCGACCTTTTCACCTTCCACTCGAAGTTGTGCCGCATTGCAAAATGCCCAACCAATCTCTTCAAATCCTTTTTAGTAGGAAAAAATTGACCTTTATATATCATGCTGGTAGGTTCATCTTCTACCAAGTTCCTGCTTCCACCCATACCAAACGAGTATGATTCTGCTCCTGGAATAACCCACGTTCTGACATTCTCATAATCAGCTGGAGTTACATCAGGCCGGACATCAGATGTCCCAGCTATATCTACTGTAGTGGAACTACATCTATGTACATGTCTTGCACGTCTTTCCATTTTGAACAGTTCTTCATCTTCCTCATTGTTCGCTACATTATGTACCGGATGCAAATTTGGCTCATTAGCCACCTCATTAATTGGTAAGTTATAAGGTTCATTGTTCCGCTCATTTTTCATGTCATTGTACATCTCATTGTGTTAGTGGTTGTACTGCCCAACATCATTTCAATTTGACAACCAAAATCATCATCCAACTGAGCTCCAACTATATCACCATGGTCGGCTACTTTCGGTGGGACACCACATAGATTTTCCCTACCGTCAATCCCACTGCTGTCTGTGAACAACTGGTTACTTCCGTCTGAAGATCAAAAATGTTGGGTGTTATCATGAGGAGGGATTTTTTCACCGATAACACCTCCTGCATCCCTCTCAATTAGACTGACACATACTTGAGGGATCACTCTATCTTCCCCTAGCATAAACAAAACATCGTCATCATTTCTTATAAATGTGCGACATGTTATCCCGGGAACGATTGATATAGATTGTAGATCAGCAATGTATTTATTCACATCGTACTTCACAATGGTTTGCACGATCGACACCAGCTCTTTGTAAGTCATATTTCTGGAAACATACATTCCTTGGTTATCGGAACCAAGAAACATCTGACTTCCATCAGGTAATTACTCCCATCGACCGTTGTAAGATATGACTAATCTAACCCGATCAATTACCCTGTGAAAATCATCATCACAAACAATTATTAACAAATAAAAAAAAATTACTTTTACGATTACTAAGAATTACAAAAAATTCTCAACTGTAAGGGATCGAGAACATGTTCTTCAGGATCAAGCTTTTTTTGTAATAGATCGAGAACATTTACAAACAGATCAAGCTTTTTGGAAAGAGATTGAGAATATTTTCTAAGTGATCGAGCTTTTTTCAAATGGATCGAGTACTTTTTATAAGGGATCGAGAACTTTTTCAAGGGTTGGAGAATATATTACAAGGGATCGAGAACTTTTATAACGGTTCGATTCGAGAACTTTTATCGAGGGATCGAGAACTTTTATCAACGGATTCAGAACTTTTTCTAAGGGATCAAGAATATTTGTCAAATTATCGAGAACTTTTATCAAAGGAACGAGAACTTTTTCTAAAGGATCGAGAACATTTCTAAGGGATCGGAAACTTTTTTAAGGGATCCAGAATATTTGTCAAATTATCGATAACTTTTATCAAGGGATCGATAACTTTTTTAAGGGATCGAGATTATTTGTCAAATTATCGAGAACTTTTATAACGGTTCGAGAACTTTTATCAAGAGATCGAGAACTTTTCCTAAAGAATCGAGAATGTTTTCAAGGGATCAAGAACTTTTTAAGGGATCGAGCATTTTTTTGAGGAGCATTTTTTTTTTAAAATAATCGAGCTTTTTTCAAAATAAACAAAAGCTCGTTCCAATATAAAATAAGCTCGATTCATCTTTAAATATTCTTGGTCACACAAGAAAAAAGCTCGGATCTATTCAATATTCATACATGTTCTTACAAATACTGGAAACAACATATATTATCGAGGAATGTATACATTGTTAACCCACACAGAAATGAATGTAAAATATCTGAAATGCATAAAAGAAATGTAAGTGAAGATCATAAATATTTGTTACCTTCTAGTGCAGAATCTGGAGAGAGACAACTTTTTTAGAGAGAGAGACAAGTTTTTCAGACAACTTTTTTGGGGACATTCTGACATCATCAGCATGTTGCCTTTTAAAAATTAAAGTTTAGGGGTAACTTGGGTAGTTCACCATAATAGGTGCCTTTTAAACTTAAGTTATTAAAAGGGTAATATCATCATAACACACGTTAAAAAATGTGACATATCTCACCATTTCCACTATCATCTTCTTGCCGTAAAATTTGATTAACCCTAAATATTAATAATCAATTTAATTAAAAAATATATTATAGCTTATAACACTTCACGACTATAACATTGAGGTTAATAATTTACATTTATCCATTTCTTAACGAGTAATCATGGTTGAAAAAATTTCTTTAAAAAAAATCATGGTTGAATAAAGAGGAAATAGCGGGAAATAATAAAAAAAGTTATGGATTTATTATTTTAACCATATCCAAATATTTTATTATACATATCACATTTATGGGTGAACTGACTAAATTACCCTCCATTTTGTCTTGACTACACCACCTAAAATTTCCCCTCATTCTGTCTCCCCCACAAACATTTCAAAATCTTAGTTTCTTCTTCTCTTTGTCCTTAACTTCGTCTCTCTGTCCTCAAGAAATCTAGATCTTCTTCCTTCTTTTTTCTCTTCCTATTCAACCGAAACCCATCAACTCTTCGTTTCAGAATCAGCTTCTTCGTCTCTCTATCCTTAACGTTCTCTCTCTTTCTCTTTCTCTCTCTCTCTCTCTCTCTCTCTCTCTCTCTATCTATAACTGAAACCCACCAACTCTTCTTTTCACTCTTCTTATGTCTCTTCAATCGAGACTCAAAAAACGTATGACATTTCCTATCTCATTGTCTTCTCCTAGAATACGTCTCTCTCTCTCTCTTGAAGTAGATCACGAGTTGAATGACGTTCTTCAAGGTATGTAAGTAACCCTTTCCTTTTTATTTCTTACAAGAACCATGATGTTTGATATGAAGATTGAGAGAGTGGATTCGATTTGGAGTGAAATGCTACTGTACGTCATTATTTTTGTCGCTACATGCCAATTATTTTAGATGTTACATGCTAATTATTTTAGACATTACATGCTAGTTGATTTCTAAGTTACATCTCTTTTGGTTATTTTTAAAGTTACATGCCCTCAGTTATTTTTTTTTGGTTACATGTTAGTTCATTATAAAGTTACATGGTGGGTAGTTATCAAGTTACATGTGAGTTCCTAGTCATTTTCAATCTTGCATGTTAGTCATTTGAAAGGTTACATGACAATTACTTTAAATGTCTTTATTATTATTTAACCTTTATATGCATAAATATTGATGTAACAAGATTGATCATCTATTACAATGGAAGTTGGATAGGCAATTGTTACGAGGGTGGTAAGATGAAGTGTGTCTAACTCTCTAGAGGTTTGACTTGTGATGCCTTGGTAAAGTTGGTACAAGATGTTGCCAAAATTGTTAAGTACACCCAAGAATTTTGCTCATTGGCCAATACAATTAGTGGGGTAGCTCGACCGAGAATTGAGAATGATAGTGACGTGACATGTATGATGACGGAAGATAAGGTATTACATGATGCTTATGTTACAGTTTCTAAAAAGGTAGCAACATATTGTGTGTAGAATGATACTACAGTGAAGCAAGATGACAACTTACTATAATCGAATTTCCTACAGCAATGTAATCAACATACTCCACAACCAATGTATGAGAATTTTCTTCTACAACTAGCTACACAATTTACATCTGTTCCTAGAAACAATGCAATATATGGGTACATTCCAATATCATAACCAATTATTTTGACCCCCGGTGTGAGAACTGTATTTAATGAGGAGGCAACCACTGACAATCAAGAGAAAAGTTAACCGTTGAGCACAGATAACACGGAGGATGTCTCGATACCTGACCTTGATGATGGATTAAATGATTTTGACGAAGATTGCAATCCTGTGGTGGGTTTTGGTTCTGATAGTGCTAGAGGACATGGATGTGTTGGATCAAGGAATGATTTATTTGGTACGGGTGGATCTGGTAATGGTCCATCGGGGGTTTTGCTAGATTTAGGGGTGGTTCCTTTCGAGATGATAGATTCAATGATGGATTGATCAAAGTTATGAACATGCAACCCCACAAGATTATTTAAAGATCCGGAAGGTATTCCTTTGAACCCATTAGCACGGAGGAATCTATTTCAAATGATGGCCACTTATACATGGGTAGACTATTTCAATGCAAGTTGGAAAGACGTTAGAGCATTGCATATGTATGCTTTGAATGAGCATTTTGAAGTCCGGATCATAAGGTATATCAAGACATTTTTTTAGGCCGGATGTAAGTATGGTGAGTGTGAATTCCAATTATGTGCATTTAATATGCAAAAAGGAGAATCAAATTTTCTTAAAGAATCATACTTACAGTACTAATGGTTTCCATGCACGTCTTCGACAAGCAAATTCTTGGATTATCAACGAACTACTAGTATCAAAGTTACAAGTACACGAACACTCTCTAAAACCCAAAGACATCATGACTGAAATGCAAGTGGAACATGGACTACAATTGTTGTATACGAAGGCTTGAAGGGCAGGGGATCATACAAAGGCAGTGGTGTTCGATCCCCTTGATGAATCATTTCAACTGTTGTCTGCTTACTGTCACCGTTTGAAAAAAGTAATAATTATTACAGAAATTTAGGCAAATGATGCAAATCGGTTCGAATATATGTTCATCGATCATGCTACTTAACATTATGGATTTCACACTGTGATTCGACCGATTATTGCCATTGACGGTACTCATTCGAAAGGTAAATTTTTTGGTATTATGTTTGTAGCTATTTGTCTAAATACTAACAACTAAGTTTTTTCCTTTAGCATATAGCTTTGGCAACGTTGAAGATGAACCATCATGGACTTGGTCACAACCATCATAACCGATAAAATTGTCAGAATCCTTAACCTTGTCAACAAAGGAATGCACCATTTGCAACATCTGTACCATCCACTAAATCGAAACGACCATGTAAACAATACATATGCAATAAATGTGGACAAGAAGGCCAAAATGTGTAAAAATGTCCATTGACATCGGAAGTTGGTGGTATAAGCTAGGTAGTGCCAATGATGATTTAAAGTCTTATATTTATGAGCACTCTTTTTTTGTGTGTGGAAGAAACAGTATTGATATTGTTATTCTAAGTTGAAAGACTTTGTTTTGAAGATCCAATTCCAGTAAAGTCACATGCCGGTTCGTTATTAAGTTATATGTCAGTTGGTTATTAAATTACATGTTAGTTTATTATTAAATTGCATGACAATTCATATTGTTATTCTTAGTTTAAAGGCTTATATTTTTTTAAAAGAAAATGTATTGATATTGTTAATCATGATCTAAGTTGAATGACTTTATATTGAACAACCAATTCCAATAAAGTTACATGCAGTTATTTATTAATGTACATGTCAGGAAGTCCTCTTAATTTATATTGTTCATCTAGTTACAAACAAGTTACAATAAAGTTACATGTCAGTACAAATCGAGTTATTTGATTGTGAAGTTACATACCAATACAAAGCAAGTTTTATGAATGTGAAGTTACATGCCAGTACAAAGCAAGTTTTATGACAGTGAAGTTATATGCCAGTACAAATCAAGTTATAAAGTTACTTGTTAATCAAAACAAACTTACATGTTAATAAATAAATATTACACTGATTAGCTTACATATCAATTTTGAACTCCTAGTAACAGATCCTTACATTTAACAAACATGAGTCATTTACTTCAAATTATGCAACTCACATTTAGAATTTATTTATTTTTTGTTTATTTTTGCCTCCAAACCCCCAAAATATCCTATCATGATGTCTAGCATAGCAAACAAAGCAAAAAATTTCATACAATTCCCTTGCTGCTTACAAAGCAAAAAGAAGATTTTATTTCAAATTAAATGCACAATGTTTGTACAAATTTCCTAATTGAAATAAAAACATTGATATATAACAGAAACACATTTCCATCTAGAGAAAACCCTACCATGTCAGAAAAAATTCACGTAAAAAAAAGGGGATAATTACCTTGGTAGCCTCCCATTTGGTTGAGCATTATTAAAATGGTCATTAAAAGGGAAATTCATTTCAAAAAGACCAGTTTAGATAAACAGTATGACACTAATGGTCATTCAATTACATTCTCTTAACTTGCCGTTAAATGGATAGCATTGTGGTAAATAAAAGGATGATATTGTCATTCCATTAAATTAATGAAACAGTCAATCAAACACTATAAACAACACCAAATTAATGTCTGATTCACAGTATCAAGTTCCAAGAAATGGTATTCGCAATCGTAGCCAATGATTTCAAGCTCAGGACCGAGCCTGATCACTACTCCGGATTATTTAGCTTTGGATATCTTCACATTACAATCGAAGTCCATCGATCACTAGTTCAGGTTACATGTTGCTACCTTTAACAACTTTGTCTTTTTAAAAACAAATCCACCAAACAATGCTCTTGATTTCTGATTAAGAGAAACTTCAAAATAAAAAAAATAAAAAAGAGAAGAAATTTGAAATTGAATCTACTTTTATGTGGTGGTGGCTGAAAGTTTGAAGTTGAGAAAGAAGTGAAAATAACAAAACTTTTTGCATGCATATTGTTTTACAACATATTGTGGATTTAATAAGGAATGACAATATCATGCTCTTATTTACGAAATTGTCACCAATTTAATAAGAAGCTAAAAGAATATGATGGAATGACCATTAGTGTCATACTGATTGTCTAAAATGACCATTTTAAAACATATTTCCCATCTAATAACTATTTTAATAGTGCTAAACCCAATAGGTGGCCACCAGGGTAATTATCTCCCTCAAAAAATGAAGGGACTACAATTTACAGAGTCGAAACTTAGACAAGATTTGAAGCAATTATGCTAAAAAGGGAAAGTGGTAAAATATATGGACCTATTAAAACAAACAAAGAACCAAAATATCATGAAAAATAATAAAAATTTTACTCCAGAAAGATTGAAGAACAGATAATTACTCTATTCTGAAACATACCCATTTCAGTAACAGCAACAAATAATCCAAATGTGAGCACATAACCAAATTTTGAATCAATTTTAATGATAATCCAAATGGAATTTGCAAAAGGTAACTTACATTGAAAGGACAGAGAGAGGGGAAAGAGACATATTGGCTAAAAAAGGAATTGGTGATGTCGAAGAAGGAATTGGTTCCGCCGAAACCCTTTCATGTTTCATTTTCTCTTCCTTTTTCTCCTTCTTCTTCTTTTTCTTTTCTACTGGTAACCCTAATAGAGTAAACAACCCATTTTCGTTTATCTTTTAATTTCAATTCTGTTAGGGGCAATTTTGTCCAAAATTGGGCGAAAGTGATGAAGACAATAAAATATTAATTGTTGACTAGAAATATTAAAACCATAATTTTTTTTAGCCATTTATGAATTCACCCCTTGAATAAATCAATTTTTGTAATGGGTGTGCATACATTGACTTTTTAAAAAGATTTCCAGATCTTTGTTGGAAATGGAAATCTAGATCTACTTTTTAGATCAGGATCCCTTACTGATCTTATTTTTTGCTCATATTTTAAATATCAAGTGACATGTGGCAAGAAATAAATGAATGGTCAGGATCTGTTTTATTTATTCTCTCTCACTTGAAAAAGTCTATTCAATCCCTAATTGATTTCTTTATTTATATTTTCTATCACTTTACAAACAACAACTCAATCCCTAATTCTAAATAATAATAACAAAAATCGGTAATTCCATTTGACTCATCTTTCTTTGATTATAAACTTCAAACTTTTCAAATTTTCTGTTGAACCACTTTGAGATCTTACATATGGTTCAAAAACTCTGTATTCGATTTGTCCCATGGGTTGTGTATCTTAATTCTTGTCATAGTTCCTAGGTTCACTTCTGCTTCCCTGTTTCTCTATATGTGTTTGTGTGTGAAGAATAGAAGAGGTGTTTGAATGTCTCTGTTTTTTTTATCAACAATTTTTTGTCTTCATTGTACAATGTTGTTATTGTGACTCATGGATTAAACTATGAATATTGTAAGGATTTAGATATTTACTGAGTTAATCTTTGTCCCGATATACAACACTTGAAGATAATATTATCCATTTGAAGATAATGAAACTGAAGAGATTTAAGAGTCGTTTTTTTTTGTCTGAAGACTGAAGTTGTAAATTTTACAGAAAACTGAATAGGGATTCAAAACTTGAAATTGAATGACATGTTTTTTCTTCCCTCACATCTGCATATAAGAGTCAACTTGTTTGTTTTTAAAGATAAAATTATCATAAAATAATTAATTTGACATTTACACCCATATTAAAACAATTATACACAACATGGAAAAAATCCAGATCCAAGAAAAATAATTATACTTGAACATGAACATGTATAATAATTTATGAGCATACTCTTGTTGCAGGGGAAAATGTATATATATATATATATATATATATATATATATATGAAAATTCCCTTAAAACGTGTGTGTCTACAACCTAGAGGGGTGATAAATAGGTTTTAATTAAGTCAATTACCAATTTTTCTTGATTAGTCAATATTCAATATTCACCCAAGAAAACAAACATACAACATCAAGTATAAAATGCGGAATTATAAATAACACAAGATGTATATGTGGAAAACCCTCCAAACGAGTAAAAAACCATGGGCTAATGTTCTAGCCACACACGATCGCAGAAATCCATTATATGAGTAAAAAGTTACACCATTAAGTGATACTCTGACTCTCACTCTCGACAACCTCATGCTATGGCCACTACCACTCACCGCTCTTGGTTAAGTCCCTAATGATATCCCCTGATCCACTATTCTTGGTATGAGCACCTCCCACTCTACCCCTTGAGCCTTTTACAGTGGCACCCAACCAATTGCTTGCCAACCCACCACCCTTGGTTGCAAGACTTGACTTGCTTGTGCAACTTCACACCGATACCACAAGACTTTGACTCAATGAAGAGTATATGGTCTAAGTGTATATATGACACTATGCTCAAATGCAATTATGTGTAAGACCCAACACAAAATGCTTAACTAGATGTAGCTAATGTAATACAACATCCTAGTTATCAACAATGCTTATATGCCCACAAATAAGGAATCAATTAGATGTAGATAAAATCTAGCAACCTAATTGTCAAATAAGTCCAATCAACACAAGTTGTCACAACATATAATCAAGAGCAATATTTTTGCAATCAATAAATACAATCAATGAGGCATAATCAACAATGTCCAAATGCAATGCATAGAGACTTAGCTAAAGGGCAAATATGTTCTAAATTCAAGCTATCACAATACAAACTCAATCATGCAAAAGAACTCATAAATAGATGCAATGAATGAAGTCCTAACATTTAATCAACTAATAAATACAATAAAAACATCATCTTGGAAAACATGAACAAATGACAAAGATGAGATTTTTGTTCAACTTACCAAGTCAATCAATGATGAAGACCCATGCCTAAAGATGCTCAATAATGCATGAAGGATAATGTGTTTTGGGTTTGGAGAGTTAAATAATAACTCTTGGAGCTTCTCTCTCAAAGGAAATACTTTCTCACACTAAAAAATGGTTTGAAAGCTCTAAAAAACGAGTGAGGAAAAAGATAGCATGTATATATGAGCCCTAGAGCAAAACTACGTCGTTTTGGGAGAGAAAAAAATGATTTATGGGCGTTAGAAGCGACCTTAGGGTGACTTGGATGATATGTCGCTTCAAGGTTGCTTTGCTCTCGGGTTTGGGTGCCAAAATACGCTTGAAAAAGCTACTTGGAAGTGAGGTCACCTAAAGGTCACTATGCTCTCGGGAAAAACGTGACAGCACAACAGCTCGAGATTCGAGCTACCCAAAATATGACCAAATGGTATTCAAACCTTTCGTATAATATATCATTGGAAATGTATGGAAGTATACTTTCTACTCCAATTTACAAAACATGATTTGGATGTCTGTAGAAAGATTTATGATCATTTGAGTGAATACAGGTAAGAGACAGACAACAAGAGAGCTGCCTTATTTTGGTGGTCACTTTGGAGATTTCAAAACCAATCAAAATTGTCATAAAATATTACAAATAGTATACCATTGGAAAGGTATGGATGTCTAATTTGTATAGAAATTTTCAAAACTCATTTTGAAGCATTGTATAAAATGATATGGTCACAAGACCATACAAAAGTCAGTTTTGAAAAACATTAAATCATTGAAATCCACTCTTTTGACACTAGACACATTACTCCAAATAACCAAACCAAGAGAAGAATGAGACTTTCTCAAATGGTCACTCAACATGCTAAGACAAGTGCACCATCGTGCAAGCGTGGACATTTCTGATCAAACAACGGATAACGAATTTAAACAACCAACAACCACACTTAAGACTAAGAATGAAGTGCAAGTGTGATTGCGAAGAGATGCACATATATAAACAATATCAATACAAATGCAATATCAACAATTCATGCATGAGGTGTGTGTGTGTGTGTGTGTGTGCACCTAAACTCTTCAAGAGGCAAAATCAAGTGAATATACTTTTTGCTCTTGAAGTCATGGAGATGCTTGGAAGCCTTCCAATGAGGACCTAAGCTATCCATTACATAATCATCCTCAATGTGGTGTGGTTTGTCATTAAATAAGTCAATCATAAAATCGAGATCTTTACAATATATATATTTCAATGGTTCACATAAATTATAATTTCACCATAATTAATATCATAATAAAGTGGTGATACTATACACCATAATTTGATAGAAAAATTACACAAAGCACTCTACACATGGTTCAATTGTCCAATTCCAAGAAATTCCAAGAAAATTTCATTATCATAAGTGATTAGGTGGATTTTTTATTTTAATTCGTAAAGTCATTTAAAATAAACAATATTTTAATATATATAAATATATTTATAAAATTACGATAAATTTAAAAATATGTTATAATATTCTAAATATTTGAAAATATATTTAGAATTTCAAATCATTTTTATTCACTGTTTAACTTTTTCAATGTTAATATTATAATTTTTCATTTTTTAAATTCAAATTTATTAATTTATAATCATTAAAATTTATTAAATATAATATAGTACTATACAATAGCTTACCAAATATTTGTATTATTCAATACGGTCTAATATAATATCACTAAATATATGATTTTACTGACAATAAAACAATAAAGTATAATCTAATATAATTCAATATAACCCAACTTAATACAATACAATTACAGTGTACCAAACCAGCTCCTAATATATATTTTATTATTATTAATTATTTTATTTATTTAATAAAAAAGTTGATTAAAAAACAATTCTGATTTTTGTTCTTCTACAAACAAATCAATCACTGTTTTCACGAAAAGTTAATTGTTCATCATAGGGTAGTGCTTAGGATTTTTTTGGTAGGATATATATATATATATATATATATATATATATATATATATATATATATATATATATATATATATATATATATATATATATATATATATATATATATAGTGGTTTTTCAGTCAGTACGTACTGATATAAGTTATATCAATGTGTTGCATGTGGACTATTGATTATGGAGAAGTTTTGATAAGTGTATACACTTTGGGTCAAAGTATATAAATCTAATGATCTACTTCTAACGCACTGACGAATTTATATCAGTACACACTGACTTGAAAATTTCTTTATATATATATAAATGTTCAAGTCAGTGCGCATTGATATAGCTTCATCAGTGCATTGGAGGTGTACTATTATATTTACATACTTTGATTCAAAGTGTATGCACTTGTCAACACTTCTTCCTAATCAGTGGTCAACATGCAACACACTGATGTAAATTATATCGTACGAAAGAGAAAATGACTATATATATATATATATATATTTCAATAAAACAACATTGTTTTTATTCCATAGAGATGAAGAAGGCAAACTTGAATCCTCGTTTTTGATATTACATGGAGAACTAGATCCGTTTCCATCCGATAATTGATTTTTTTTTTTATCAAAATATGATAACATAGTTTTTCTTAGCTTTGATGTATGATTGTTTCGATATTGTAACATAAAATTATTAAACAATCGAAAAATAATTTTATAACAAAAATGACATAACACTAAATTAAAATTATGAATAATAAACCCAAAACCCTAACTTATTAATTTGAAAAAAAAAATTAACTAACAAAAAAACTGAATTGAAGAACCAAACATAATATTTTTTTTTAGAGAATCTTAGGGGATATATATAATTATTAATTAGGAAGAGGGAGAACCGAGAAGTTAACCGTTGAGAAGAGATGCTAGAGAGTAATTTTATTTTTCTTTTTATAAAAGGCTAAAGCCGGATCAGGATCAGCCTTCCATAAAGGTCTATCATGGTTCATCAACTCATATATTTTATTTAAACTTGTTACGGAGAAAAAAATTAAAATCATCCAAACACCCTCAATTCCGAACAACAATTTTTATTTTTTTTTTAATTTGGAGAAAAAAATCCACCTTCAATTCTACACCATCAATAACACCATTTTTTCTTTAATGAAAAAAAAAAAAAATTATCTACTTGCTTTTTGTTCGCCCACACACAATCAACTCCAAGAACAAAATTTAAAAGTTCAATCTTCAAATCAAACTCCACAACCCAATTTCATATTTATCATCCAAAATCAAACATCTTCATAACCCAAACAATCTTTCATAAAAAAAAAAAAAAATTACAAGTCAAAAGTTAAACAACTCCAAAGGTGTTTATGAAGATCATGACTTTTTTCTTAAAAAATATTTTCAACGGTGAAGATTGTCTGATGGATATTCGTTTATTTTTTCTACAAATAATTAATTAATAATTTTGTCTCATCAAATGGTAAAAGACGGTTTTTGAATCTTGGCCGTTAATTTTTAACGACAGGGATGATTTGTGCGATTTTCTGTAAAAATTAAAATCTATTTTATTACGGTAATCCAGTTCGGGTATAATATTATCAGGGTCTGGACCCGAACAGATCAAGACCGTCGGATTTTCGGATAGCAGAACCCATGGAAAGGAGTAGAGTTTGGCCGTTTAGGTAAAAACTAAAAACTCAGATTGATTGTTCGAGTGTTGAGTAAACAAAAATGGGTTTGCTCTCCATTTCAGTCCCGCTCTCTTCTCCATCAACAACCTCTCATTTCCAATCTCCTTTCTCTCCCTCCAAATCTTCACCTCTCTCTTACTGTTTCAGACCCATTTGTTGTTCTCTCAAAGCCCCAAAGTCGTCGACCAGAACCCTAGCTGCTCCGCTGCAACATGTTCACTTGTCTTCCTCCGCCCCTCAGAGCCCAGCCACCGCCATGCGAGCCGCCGAGGCCGATCCCATGGGCCTCCTCCTTAAGGAAAGAATTGTCTTCTTGGGAAACAGTATTGACGATTTCGTCGCTGATGCCGTTATTAGTCAGCTACTCTTATTGGATGCTCAGGATCCCACCAAAGACATCAGACTCTTCATCAACTCTCCTGGTGGCTCTCTTAGGTATTTCAATCTTTAACGAATTTCTCTTACCAACAATTTTTAACCTGGAAATGAAAATAATCTTTGTTTGTTATTGTTAAATCAGTGCCACAATGGCTATATATGATGTGTTGCAACTGGTGAGAGCTGATGTTTCAACAGTGGCACTCGGCATTGCTGCATCAACTGCTTCCATAATTCTCGGTGGTGGGACCAAAGGCAAGCGACTTGCAATGCCTAATGCACGGATAATGATTCATCAACCTCTTGGAGGTGCTAGTGGTCAAGCAATAGACGTGGAAATTCAAGCAAAAGAAATCATGCATAACAAGAATAACGTCACAAGAATTATATCAGGTTTTACTGGTCGTCCATTTGAACAAGTTGTTAAGGAAATCGACAGGGACCGATACATGTCTCCAATGGAAGCCGTTGAATATGGAATAATTGATGGAGTTATTGATAGAGATAGTATCATTCCTCTCGTTCCTTTGCCAGAAAGGGTCAAATCAAACTTCGATTACAAGGAAGTCAGTAAAGATCCAAGGAAGTTCATGACACCAGATGTCCCCGACGATGAGATATTCTAAAATCATCAATTTCATATGGGTATGCTAATTTTTACTGTCTGTCTTTTCTGTGTATTTGCATCATTTACATTCATAGAAAAATTTCTGAGAATTAAGAATTGTTTTTTTTTTTAGCGACATGGACTTCCACTTTCAAAATTTGAGTTTGTTATTGTAGTTGACATAATTACCGGAACGATCTTCAAGAAGACGATAAGAGAAGTTTTTACATGTTGTAGACTTCTTATACCAACGAATTACATGCATGATAGGTGGTACTGTTATTTGGTTACAAGAGCTTAGGTATCATGCCCATGCGTCATGACTAATTAGAAGATTCTAAGAGTGTCGCATTTTGGATAGGATACGAATAGTAATGCAAGTTTCTTTTGCATTGAACAACTGGCTAGAAACATGGAGTTTGGTTTTGAAGATTTCCGAAATAGTTACAAGTCATTGTGATATTTGGTCACAATGCCTATTTAGGAAAATAAAATTTCAGGGTTTCTGTTTTTTTCTTATAAAAATGATACTAGTTGAAGACTATAAATCTGAAACTAATTCAATCTTCACAACCCAACATGAAGATGCATTGATGATGTTATAAAGTTGGTTTTGTTTGAGCTGGGGAAAACTAAAGCCTAGAAACTAATTTGAACATCTTTGTTGTTCATATGATGATTTCTTGTTAATTATTTTATGAATTATGTTGCGTTATTGATTGTTTGGAAAGTTCTAAACCTTTCATTTAGCTTAGTAGCTTGAAATTTATAGGATAAATTAGGTTGTTACAATTTTTATGAATTTTTCCCATTGGGTAATTTGTAAAAAGCTATTGCGCACCTTTTTTGATAAAAGATGCGCCTCGCTTCAGTCAGGCATGCGCTTCGGGCTCTAGGGGATCTTTGTGCCTTGATGCATCGAACTCCTTGAATAGCTACGTGCTAATGAGAAAATATTCAACTTTCCAAGTCAAGGAATTGTTCAGAGTGGGAAGATGTCCAATATTGCTTGTTTACTAGACCGTTGAGTTCTTAGTTCATAAGCTGGCTGTAAAATGCCCCTCAGTTGCCTTAGCAAAATTTTCTCACTAAAACCCTGTTCTTTGTTATAGGATGACTTTAGTAACATTGATGGTGCAGCTTCGAGTATGAGTCATTGCCATTCCCCTTGAAGCACGTAGGATTTGTTGCCTATATATTTTATAGGTTGCACTAACATCATGCTGACTACAGCCCATTGTGTGCTTCCTGTTTTATATGCTCTAAAAGTCGACTCAATCATAACTAGTTTGTGACAATAATTGATATTTTGGTTTTCTTCTCTCTTAAAATAATACTTGAATTTGCACAATCTATTCATCTCTCTTTTTCTGCCCTTCTACAAAGTAGTACCAAATTATGGCCAAACTCCCAATCTATTCAGTGGCTGTTGAAGTCAGAATTGTCACCATTCAAATAAGTGGCAATCAATGGTTTTTTTGCTTCTAAAAGTTGCAAACGCATCATCAGCTACCCCATTTCTTCCATCCCCAAAACATTTGATTTAGTAGTGTTATTAGGAGCCAAATCATGATCAGAGACCTGAATCTTAAATGCTTTATATTTCACATGGCCTAACAAATACGTTTTCTAAATTTGAGACTTGTATTTGTTAAAACTGAGAGAGAAGAATGAGTCCCCCCATGAATCATATGTTTAATGATGTTATCCAAAACCAATTGCCAGGCCAACTAACAGTTCAGTGAGAGAGAGAATACCTTAGTTGTTTTGTTTACCTCTTCAAGTCATTGAGATGACAGGGCTTTAATGGCTTCAGAAAGTAAAATGAATTAAAGGCTGTTGTTTTCTGGTTTTTGACTTGTGGATGCGTGCATTATGATGACGTTATGGTTCATACATATGGTATCATGTATGAAATTAGGAATGTATTTTTTGAAATCTGTTTATTATTGTTGTTGATGTTTTAATATTCATACATATGATAAAATGTTCTTTCTCCCATTTTTTATCAGGGCCTCGATTTGGCAGATTCTTCAGCTGTCTCAGGATTATTACAAATTTGGGTGAAAGTTAATTCTCTCCTATATAGTTGATGTCTGAGATGATGACCTACTGTTGGACTTGAAGCAAATTCTAGTCAGTATGCTGTGATGGTTCCATTTCCTTTCTACGGACTTCATTGTTTGAGAATTGCTTTCGAATTCTTGGAAAAGAAAAAATATAGCTTCAGAATTTCGTCTTCTCTCCCTCTCAGAATGTAGTTACATTTGCCAAATGATTTTGGCTTTCGTCCGAGTGAACTTAGCTCGTAACAGTGTCATTGAATTTTTAGCATTGGGCATACAATGCAGTAATGTCCAGAATTTTTCTCATAATTTAGGCCTTGCATCATTAGTGTGGTTTTTGCTTGTTGAGAGGTTACCTATCTATTTGTTTTATCTATTGATGGCGATAAAAGGGGTAAATTAAACTGGCCTAGTCGATTTGGATTTTGGACAAGAATTGAATTGATGTTTGGGTTCGGTTTGGGCTAGTTTGATTCTATTGCTGGTTCCAAATTTACAGGAATAGATTTTTTTTGAAAGCCTAATCAAAATATAAACCTGTATAATCTTTGGAAGACTAGTCGTGTCTGTGTCGTAGTCATTGATAGGTTTCTTTCTCTCCTATTAGGGATATGCAAAAATTGGTGAAGTGAGCTAAAGTGACCTGAACTGAGCTGTGAACTCGTCGGTTTTTTAAAATGAAAACTGAACCAATCAAAATTTTAGCGTCGAGAGATAATGGGTAATGGCTCTAACAAGTAGTGACAGTTACAAAAATAAAAGAGCAAATAAAATCCAACCTCACAAGGTTTGTCCTTTTATATTTGGAATTAACTTTATTAAAAATGACACTCAACTTTGATATATTAGTCAGACTTAATCGTGGACTTTCCAAATATTAAAATACCTTTGAGAAATATTTATTAAAATTTTAAAACAAAAAAAAAACTGAATTTTTTAAATGGATCTCCACCATACATCTTGAGATGGATAATGGAGATATATTTTCTTTTAAAAAAATAATTTTAAAATAAAATGAAAAAAAAAAACGTATTTTTATAAATGGATGATCAATTTTCTTTTACAAATGGTCAATAAAAAAAAATAGATCGATTCGATGGAGATCCAAATCTCCATCGATGTTTGGTCGATGGAGACTTCATTGACCACAATAGAGATCTTCATCATTGTTGGTCTTGAGAGACGGGATGCTTGGATCTCCATGAAGTGGACTTCTCACAGGGGCGTAGCCAGAGTGTTATAGTAAGGTGGGCTAAAACATTTTTCTTTTTAAGTGAACCTTAATAACTATCGGAGAAAATTTATTAATTTATTATTCATTTTTTTAGCTTGTGTATATAATTGTTTAACATTGCAACCTACAATACGTGGATTAACATAAAAAATAAAAATACAAACGTAAACTCATGTCAACTTACTACTACTAAAATTCAATCAATCTTCTACTAAGATTTAATTAAGCAAAATTATCCAAGTCAGTCAAGATGATTTGTTCCTTTTAATTACTTTTTTTTTTGTTAGCAATCACTAATATAAATTAAAAACTATATATATAATTAATTAAACATGTTCAGTTAAATTGTGCATCAAAGATTGGAAGTCATGTTTCAACCTCAAAATTTCTATTTTGTTTGCATGATGTGCTTTGTTTTGTGTCCGAATCTTTTTGTTTTACTTAGGATAGTTTGTAAATAAAATTATAAAATAGGGGTTTGTTTCGTAAAAATAACACTAAAGAGGTTAGATTATGTCAAAATTTTGAACATCTTTTCAAAAAATCAACCTGGGCTACAGCCCAAGCTACAGTACCAATAGCAACGCCACTGATGTTTTCTCATTTGATAGAGATCTGGAGGTGGATGGTGGAGATCTAGATCTCCACCATTTTTTTTTTAATTTTTCGTTTTTTAATTAATCTCCACAAGCTATATTGAGATGGACGATGGAGATTCATTTTTAAAAGAATTGGGTTGTTTATTATTTTTTTAGTATAGAATGTGTTGGATATAGGCATTAGATCATCAATAAATTTTTATCTATGGATAATATTAAATCAACCATCAACTACCATTCTCCCCAGGTAGCTGAAGCTACTTTGATCCTCGATGGCATAAGATTTGTGATTGAGTCTGGCTTACTGCGAGTGATTATTGAATCTGATGCAAAGCAGGTGGTGGATCTTATCAGGCTTGGTAACACAACTTCTGCTGATGTAGGGACAATTATTAATGATATTCTTATCTTAATTGGGGGCTTGCCCTTTCAATTGTTTTATCAAGTAGGAAAGCACATAGTTTGGCTTAGTTGGCCCCTTCCAGGTCTGAAGACCAGTTTTTGCTCGAGGATTGTCCCTCTTGTGTGGAGGGTCTTATCGTTGCTGATTGTAATGGCTGAATGCCTGTTTTCTAGTAATGTTAGGTTTATTTTCTCCTCAAATAAAAAAGAAAAAAAAAAGAAAAAAAGAAAAAAAGACACAAAATAACTTTTTCCAATGGTTGGGTTTTCATTGAAATTGAGAAGCCTAAAATACCTCTTTGTAAAATTCCACCAGTAGTGATATTCTTTTATTCCTCCAAGTATCATACAACCAGATGAAGCCTCCTAAACATTGTGCAGCTGGCTACATAAATCATTCTTCGTTATTGCTGTAGTACATAAAATTGTCAATTTTGCTGCAGTTTTAACAACTTGCAAACTTGCATACAACATCAAAATGATTATTTACACAGCATGCTAGACCGATATTTAACTGCCTCACAATTTTCATAACCAAATTTTAAAATGTGCCACGTTATGTGGATTGGCGGCCAAGCAAAGCTCATGTTGGTGTAGTGTATCAGACTATCGGGTCATGACATAACTGGGAGGTAACATAAAGCCATAAAGGTACAATCTTTGGTCGATTAGTATTACATTCTCTCCTCGCAGCCAAAAAAAAAAAAAAGAGCCCAGGTTGATTTTCATGTTTTTAAGATTGGAATTCTCAGACTAGCTATGGAATTCTAATCACTTGGTACTCGTGCGAAATACTTATAGGTGATTCCTTTGAAACTGGTCTTTCTTCGGACCAAAGCTCCAAATTGACCGTCCCAGTTCCCCAGTGGAGGACACACTTAAAAACCTCATCAACATTAAATCGATTCACAAGCCCCAGTCCAAGACATTTATCAACAAGCATCCATTCACCTGAAAAAAATATATATCACATCGAGACCAACAAATATAAAATTTGTGCCAAAAAATCGACACCAAATTTAAAATTCAAAATAATGTGAAAATTCAACTCATAAATTCAGGTGGCTGGAAGAAATTTTGGCATCAGTACAATGCCACTAACCAAGAATCAACAGAACAGTCTGCAAATCCCCACCATCAATTTTCCCATCGTAATCATTTACAACTCTCTGCATGAGTTGGACTTATTGGGCAGCTTGTCAACAGTAAAATTTATTGGGCAGCTTTTCAACAGTAAAATTTCAAATTGAGAATGGGAATACTTGGACTTTTGGAGCGGAAGAAGGTAAGATACTAGTTCATGTTTCAAAAACTAGGGTAGGATGGTAATGGTACAGATAAAATGAACACTAAGGTATTTAATTATCTTATAAATTAAATTAAAAGAGAACCATAAAAGTGAACAGCTGCCAGGAGGATATGCAGCGAGTGACTAAGGACAATCCTTAGCACAACTTAAATATATAGTTAATGGAAAGTTTAGACCGTCAAAAACACTGCAGAATTTTTCAAGCTCATCCTTCAATACTGATGCAGCGGAAAAAATCATTAAACACCGATCGATAAAAGAAAGGGGATAAATGATTCGAATTCGTTGATTCGTACACGAATATCGGAACCAATCCTTCTATTAATCTATTGATCCACACATGGATACCAGAATAACAGGCATCAAAATTAGTTGATCTTAACAAAGATACCGAAATTCAGAGAAAAAGAGATACTCTCTAAAAACAATTTTTATCCATTCAAGTCTCTAAAGACTTAAACCCTATAATATAGACTATTAAATAAGGAAAAGCAACCTAAAACTATTAGGATTCAATATCCCGTAAAATCCTAAACAAAATAGAACAATGAAATCTCTAGGATTCAATATATCCTAAAACTCCTAAATAAGAGGTCTAAAACAACTAACCTAAATCGGAAAAGAATCCCAAAACAAAGGAAAATAAAACGAATTGTAAATGAAATAGGGAACATCCGTCTTGTTGCGCATGAAGCTAAACAGCCAAATTTAGGCCAATTGCAGCCCGTTACAGAAGACGAAGTCTTCAGAACAAATGTAGGGCTTGTCTAGGGCTTTCCGAAAACATATTATAATAGAAAATCCAACCCCATTTACCCTCTGTAGAGGCCCACGAAGTTCAACCCCGTTTTGGATGCTCCACGCGACGACCAAGAATGAACTCAACAACCGATTCGCATCATGTACCCTAAGCTTTTTAATTTTCAATGATTTTTTTTTATTATTATATACTATTTCTATAGCTCAAAGCATTTTTTTTTTCTTTTCAACACGGTATGAATAAAAATGAAAATGAACTAAAATATAAGATATTACCATTAGGCATATTGTTTCCTTCATAAATCTGCTCCCCAGATTCTGGCAAAACTTCAAGCTTAGATCCCTCAATGGAGGTAAATGAAACAAAAGATTCCGTGGGGTGCAAAAGGGAGAACATAGGGTGGACTCTCAAGCAAACCAGCCTGCACACAAAATAAAATGGTGACACACAAGTATACATGAAGGAGGGAAAGAGAGGATGCTACACGAAAATTGATCATTCATCTTATGTTGACATGCCCACTTATTGTATACCCGCGATGGTAGCTTGTCTTCATAAAATAAGGAATTTTAAGTTTATTATTATAAATAATAAAGCTTAGATTCAAATGATTCCATTTTGACAATAAAATGGTGAGATAATTCTTGCTTTTTACAGTCAGATAATTTGCTATTCTAATAGTCTACAAACACAAAGGATCCTTTTCTTACACTTTAAAAAGTGAGTCTCTCATAAGGGATCCCTTATTTTAATTTCAGTAAGGACCGTGATGAAATCACATCTACTTTTATGAATTTTGATCGAAATTTTCTTGTTGGAATGTTAAATTCATTGAAATCTACCTATAAATAAAATTTGAGAATTTTTCAAGCATTAGAATTATTTTCCTTGAATTTTCCTATATTTCACCCATTTTTTCGATGCCTTCATATTTAATTATATCGGGATAAGTAGTCTTAGTTCCCTTATGAGAAACTCACTTTATATAAATTACATTATATTTAATCAAAGGTACTCATTATAATTAAAATGAGGAAGTGCTTACGGGATAAGTTCCCCATAGTTATATATACACAATAATTATCTAATGCAAACAAAATCTATACAAAAATGAAATTTGATGAAATTATTTGTTGAATGATCAGATGAATAAAATATGCAGGAAAAAAATCTGATTATTTTCCAGGCATGTGACTTCACCCACAATCAAACATTTTTAAACTCGTAAACGAAGTTGGAATAAACAGACAGTTACCTCCCTCAAGTAAGGCTCTGTTAAACCATGCAAACTTCACATTCATTTTACCAAGTTTGCAGTAATTAAAAGATTTGAACATGAAGATGTAAAAATCCCAGGGTGAAATTTGTGAAATAAGTTTATATACGTGCAAGTTCTCTAGCGCAGAATCCTTGAAATAAGTTATGTCCTTTAGAACCTTGGTCGTTCATGTTATGTGACATAGCAAGGAAAATTCTCTCTGTGGTGCACCTCACTTTGTTAAAAGTAAGTCTTTGCCTTTTTGCGTAAAGAATTGTTGGAAAATCTAGTAGCTTTTCAACGAGGGAAAGTTTTGACCAAATTGAATCTCACATTCATATAAGATATTCTGTAATTAATAATTATATCACCTTATTTCCTATTTGTAATGGTTGACCTTTAACATATGACCTAGGATTGATAACTTTCCAATTGCAAGGTGTTTAGGAGAATTATTCCCTAAAATTATTTGTATTTTTCTGTCATAGCTTTGTATCTTACAAAAAATAAAATGTGCAGAAATATTATCTTTTGCCCGAAAAACCTTTAGGCTGAAAAAATAAGCCTTTGCTATATAAAGTTTCTCATCAATTAATTGTTCTCTAATAGGGAATCTACTCTTAATGATTAATATACCAAATATCTTTTCTGCTTCAAAAATATCTAAACTTTGTATGATATTAATAAATTCACCTATAGGTCCTGCAAAGCAAATATTTAAGAAACAATTAAATACATTATGATCATTTTCAAGTATACTTTTATAAAACATACTACTTTGGAAACTCATTACTCTAGTTTTCTTTTTCTAGTTATTATCCTAAATGGTGGGTGCTTTAAATTACCACCAAAGAGAGCTTGCTTTTGACAGTTTCAAAAGCCAACAACCATACTGCTGCAAGGAGATTTTAGTTTTGTAGGTCAAATGAGAAGGATGGCCTTTGGTGCAATTTTTGAAAGAAAAAAAAAAGACATACTTGGGATATTTTGGTGGGAAATTCATGGAAAGACTTCATTTGGAGATAGAGAAGTGAAAATGGAGAACAAATTTGGTCCCAGAATTTTTATTCCTCAACTGTAAACTCCTAGTGCCTTGTGTTACTTTTTTTCGGTTTACACCATCCGGTTTCCGGGTGGGACGGATCCACCATACGGTGCAATCAACCCTTGACCACACCCCGACTAATCCGGACTCGCACCAGGTCGGCCCACTAAGGGGTAAAGTGCTCCCAATATGTGTAACTCCGATCACAAGGGGAGTTGAACCCATGACCCTGTTCAAGGGATGAGAGTGCCGAACCACTCACACCAACACATGATTGGTAGTGCCTTGTGTTGCTTTGCCAATCTGGTAAGGTTCCTATGACTTTTAATTGTCTCAAAAGACTATTCCCTTAATTCTTGGGTCATGGACTCATGAACCACTGACCATATAACAAATTGTTACAATTTTTTCTCTTCTTATACTCCTTGCCCAGGTAATTACAGGTTGCACTTTTTCTGTTGTTGCTTGTCAGGGGTCCATTCCTATCCTTACCTTTAAAATCAGCTTTACATGTGCATAAATTATCTATGAACCTGTCAGTCCATTGGATTACTAAAATTTTGAATAGTTTAGTCAATTTCTATCCATCTCATTGTATTTTTTAGGACATTGCAATGGGAACACAATTGAGCATGGAAGAGAAAAAGGAGGGCTCTACTACACTGAGAATGACAGGTGATTTCCCTCTACTTTCCAACCTTTCAAAGAAGGTTTCCTTCCAAAAAGAAGAGATTTGATTGTGGCATTATTGATTAGGACACCCTCCTTTGCCATTGATGAAAAAGATGTTTCCTTTGTTGTTTGAGAAAGATAATTATCATAATTTCTATCGTGAGGTGTGTGAAATAGCCTAACACCATTGAGTACCCTATCCGGTACGCAATAAAAGAGTCTTCATTCCCTTCATTGGGGGCCTTCTAGAATTTCTAACATTTCGGGACCCAAATGGTTTGTTACTTTCATCAATGATTGCACAAATACAACTTGGGATCTAATGTTAATAATATATTTCCTACATTTGACAAAATGATGTTCAATCAATTTTTAGTGCAAAAATTCTCAATTCACAATACAATAATGGGAGGGAGTATTTCAACCAAGACCTTTCTTCTTATCTTCAAAATGTGGGGATTATACACCAATCAACATGTGTTGATACACCCCAACAAAATGGATTGGAGGAGAGGAAAGAACAACATTTAGTGGAGGTAGCTAGAGCCTTACTTTTCTAAATGCAAGTTTTGACATCCTCATATCCACTCATCTTATAAACCGAATACCCTCAAGAGTTGTTATCTACAAAACTCCATCAAGTCCCCTTTCCCAATCCTCACAAGAATTTACAAAATTAAATTTGCTTTTTTTGTTTTTAACAATAATTTAACCTAAAAGGTAGAGTGAGGGATACCTTACTAAAGAGAAACAAGTGGGTGGGTGTATACACAACCTAAGCGCGTGCACACACACATACAAGTATGAAATACTACAAACCTTGAAAATCCACCAGATCCAGCACCAACTTTGTGAGCTATAATGTTGGAATTGATTTGAAAGACCTTTGGATCATCTTTGCAAATAGTTAATTTTCGCTGCAGAACCAATCCACCACCAATATCACCTTCTAGTAAAAGAGATTCCTCCTCTCCTGCATGCTCAAGATTCCTCCTACATATAATATGTAATGTTTACATGTAAGCATAATAAAAACACAAAAAGAAAAGAAAAGAAAAGAAAGAAAAAAAGACCCAACAACAACAACAATGTTATTTATTATTCAAACAGTCAAACAAACTTATTAATTATCTTCCATTGTAAAAAGCAAAGCCTTACAGATCTGTAAACCTATACAGGAATGATCCAAGAAGGATCTTCACTGAATTTGATAGAACTATAATCAACTTTTCAACTCACTCTATGATTTTATATTCCTCAGAACATCCAGCAGATCGGTATTCAGGACCACTATACTCTTCATACCCATTAACCTCAATCCTGCTATGAAGCCACTGTATTCCTGTGACAGAAACAAATCAGGAAGCCAATGTTGAGATATATATTGTATATTTTCAGATTCATTAAAAAAACTAATGTGCCTAGTGTGTGCATGTATGCACATGGGATAAGCCGGTTAAACCCAAAAAGATACTGGCAAGCCATAAAGGAAGAAAAGAGGAAGATAATCCTAGAATGCTGCCCAACCAAGGGTAGCAGTATGCCACTCAATGCTACTAATAGCGGGATGCCACTCAGGCTTGATTGAGTTATTCCTTGGTTCCATAGGTTATTAAGAGTTCTTAGGCTATTGAATAAGTTGCAATGTATTAAACTTTTGTTGTTGGGGTTTAATTATTTTTGGGTCAAAGATTTATCAAACATTAAATTTTGACCACCGATTCATTTCATGGAATATTAATTAAGGAGTTTATTTTTCCCTTAACTGAGTTTACAATTAATAGAAAGGTTCACTCCTTTGACATTCGGGTTGGGGCTATGGGAGCACATAATATATATTGGAGTTTAAATTTTATATTTGGGATTAAATCTGACCTGTTCCTAATTTCCTATGATACTATAAATCTCCATCTCGTAAGTTACAGTTTTACACTTAACTGTCCAACTTAAAATGTAACTCATTTCTTGACGGTATGAAGTACAAATTTAATTCTAACCCCATTCAAATTCCTTGGAAATTTATTGAACATCAACAATAATATGCACAATGATATCTCCAGGCTCCAGTAATAGAGGTTCGGTTTTTAATTTAATTAAGCACAGTATATTTACTAAAACATCACCACAATTAACTCTTAATGAGATATTATAAGATCTATCTTCAAGATATAACAGCTTAGCACACACTCTACTAATAAGTGTATTCTAAGACTAGGGATACATTCCAAAAAGTTAAAAGGGAAAGGAGCTCATTAAAATTATCCCAATTATATGAGAAAGATGATGCATTACCTGAAGGAAGGTGTGTCATCGAAATTATTCTACCCCCAATCCAAGGAACAACTTTAACAGCCCAATTACTGCTTTTCAGTTCGATAGGAGTCCCTGAAAGTTCTATGCCCTTGTGCTCAGAAATCTTTTCAACATCTGAAATTGGCTTAGCACATTCTGCATTTTGAACACTCATTAGTAAAAACACATGGCTACCAATAGAGATTTAAAACTGTCATATGAGATAAATTCCTTCATTTGATCTCCCACTAACAATTAAGACAACTAAGAAATCTAAATAAAAATCTTACAGCTAATTCATTAAAAATGATGTATAGCCGTTTAGGTGAACAAATTGAAGTTGAATCAGTACTATAAATAGTGATCGTAACAAAATCACCGGTAAAAAGTGTGAAAGGCAAAAAATAAAATTAAAAGAAAAACAATTTTTTTTTTTTTAAAGTACCGAATTGTAAATAATAGAATCCAAAAAATGAGTGGGCAGTTTAGTGAAGCAATATTACCTAAACGAGCCTTGTATTTCTCCTTACTCGCAGATACCATATTAGACACTTCATTTTCTGAAGGAAGTTTAATTTGCAAAACTTCTCCATCCATGCCCCATGTATCAATCTGTTTGAGGAAATTTTAATAATGAAATATTTTAAACAAGGATGCTCTAGTAAGTTCATTTGCAAATATATCTCACAAACTGTTAATGATTATTCCTCGGAGAACAAATGTACCATTGCACCTCCGCCAACTAATAATTGAACATGCAGAAGACGTTTTGGCCTCATCCACGATCCTTCAGTTCCAGAAACTCTAACAGTAACCACTGACATTTGAAGTTCAGCCACATAGTGTGTCAGTAAATATTCCCCTTTCATGAATCCATATCCATCACCATCGTCTTCAAATAGAACACCTTTTGCTTCTCCTGTAAGTTAAAAGAAACAGTTACACAGCTAATAATAACAAGCAAGAAAAATATCATTCTAATTAAGTTTGTAGTTTCGATAATGTTAAAATTAGTTTAGGAAACTATGATTCTAAGTAGCTATAGATTGATTGGGAATTGATTTTATTTCTTTTTCTCACTCTAGGTCAATCCTTATATATTCATGTACTATTCTTGAATAATATACACATCAAATTTTCTTCCCTCTAATCTTAGTGTCGATATGATTGTTTTGCACTCTATTAACACAGTCTCACCAAAACTCATCTTAAATCCTCAAATAAAGGTGAATTGCCGAAATTAGCTCCGATTCACTACATTCCATGATTTCTCTCTCAGATTGTGTTAAACTTTCTCAAAGTCTGTCTCACTTGAGTCTCTCAATTGGACCACTCTCTCTCAATTTCTTCGGTTGTAGTTCATGGGTCTTGTGAGTTGTGATCTTAACATCTGGTAAGATCTGCCTCTTTATTTGGCGGTGATATTCTACACTTTTAGGAGTGTTCTGTGGATTTGATGTTCATGTCAATATAAAAATGGAGATTTTGTGGTGCTGTGTTATTTTTTGCAAGATAGTTTTGAAATCTGATGTTATTACAGTATATTCTGTGAAATAGTGCAGTTGTGGTGGAGTTTTTTGATAGTCATTGGTTATATTTAATCATGGCTGGTTTTCAATGTAAACATTAAATCATCCTAGGGTCAACTGTTGGGATTAATTTTAGAAATCTTGAACAATTAATCATAGTCATTATCAGAGGGAGATTCTTTCTGCAGCTTCAGCTAATATTTCAATTCTTCATGTACCACCATCACGAGAAACTACTTATCAATCTACTACAGGTAATCATTCCACCAGTGTGTCCTCTACTTTATCCACAATTACTGTAATCCAAACAGATACTCTAAATGTTTTTTTTATCATGCTCCAACTCTCAAACTTGGATCATTGATTCTAGAGCTTCTCCTAATTTAGGTTCCATAGTCTTAGCAGATGGTTCCATAACCCCTATTATGGGAAAAGGAGCTGTCAATCCAACTCCTACTCAATCTCTCTCTTCCGTACTTTTATGTCCCAAAGTTCTCAATAGATCTTTTGTCTATTAGTCAATTGACTAAAGACCTTAATTGTTCGGTAACCTTGATGTAGAACCGGTACTATGAAAATAAACAGATAGTTAATTAAGGTTCTGAGAAGATAGAAAGGGGAGAGACTAAATAAGAAATGGAGAAAATTTGTGAGAAAAAGAGAGAATATATAGGGAAATCTTGTTTCCTAACAAAAATCTATTTGCCTTATTTCAGTTAGTAACTATCAGACCTAAAAGTTTAAGCTAATAGGAAATGACTCAATAATAGTATTCAAGTAAGCTAACACACCCCCTCACATGCAACCACACAACAAGTTCATATAACAAATAACAGATTTAAGTAATCATATTGGGGAACTCGAGCCCAAGACGGATTTCTGAGATAACATGACTCTGATGCTATGTTAGTAACAACCGGACCCAAAAGCTTAAGTTGATGAGAGAGCCCAATAATAGTATATAAGCACTTTAACAAACACTACAACACAGCCTATTCTCCATTGATAAGGTTAATTTTGGCAGAAAAATTCCAATGCATCGCCCAACATCTTGTAGATCCATATTAGAGTAGAAGTTCACTTTTTGTGGGAAAGAGAGAAAGCTAAGGGTGCGTTCGGTAACATTTTGCACCCTTCTTTCCTTATTTAAATTCTAAAATTAGAGGAAATGTGTTTGTTACATGTTTAAAAAAAAATGAAGGACAATAAGATCTCTGTTTTTCACTTTTATAACATCAAAGTCGAAAACAGCATTTAGGTGTTTTCCTTGTTTTTCTACCCCATTATCCAGATTTTGTGAACAACCTCTACTCATATTTTCTACATCAACCTCTTTCCTTTCTGAAAATTTCAAGCATAAGTATTTTTCAAATTTCTCACTGATGTTTTTTCTTTAAAAATAGAGTAATTTATCCCTAGAGATTTTCTTCGAGATTGGAGAGAGAACCTATAGTGAGAAGGAGAATAAACATTTGAACCATGCAAGACCACAGTCACTAGGGGAAAAAATGAGTGCGAAACAGATCAGCAAGCAAAAGTCAACCCTGATAACACAAAATAATTTAGGTAATAAACATGTAAACCAGAATAGTGGAAATTATTAACTGGAATTTCATTCTTGTATTAAAAAGGTCTAATGCATCAAAGATTACCATTTTTATCTAAAGCCACAACGAGTGTCAAGTCATCTGATGGATCAGATTCACCAACATGCTGATGAGGAGGACCTAAAGGTAAAATTGATCCACCTTGTAAATATAAAGCTGGTAAATCCTGATGCATCCCAAAAAGAGAAACAGAAAAACAAATTATGTACGCAAACGTGAATAGCCCTTTAAATGAAGCAAATTAATACGACTAATAACAAATACCGGATGCGAGTCATCAAAATCGAAACTTAGCCAAATTCCCTTTGGTAAGGTACACTGCAACTTATCCAAGCTATGATCGGGCATAGTGCTAATCAAGGGAGGGGGGAATAAAGGAAAAGAAATCATGATGTTAGTGCATATCATGACTTCAGGTGAAATATAAAAACCACTAACTGAACCCTACTCCAAACAAACCCATAAGGCATAAAGAAAGAGAGCATCCAGCAGAAATCAGAAATTTAAAGGTCCACATCAAGCAGATCACAGTCTTACTCTTACAATTAGTTATATATTTTTTTTTATTGCCCCAATAAGATAAAGGAAATATCCAAGAGGTAATATACATGAGAGATCAAAAATCAAAAATCATAAAGATGAAAATTAAGAATATAAATATAAATGACAAAACAAAGACAGAAGGATCTCATAAAAAAGATGACCAAATAGAAGTCAATAAGGGTACATTTTTCTAATAGCATTAAATATATATATATATATATATATATATATATATATATTAATAATAATAATAAATCATCTAAAATATTAAAATGTTGTTTTTGATTTGCTAGTTTCAAAATCCAAGAACACATCTGGTATAACTTTTTAGTATTTTTATAAAGAAAACGGTGAAAACAAGTCCGGTATAAGAAATTGGAAATAATAATTAAAAAAAAATTAACCTATTACTATTAGTTGTATTTTTATTATTTATATTAGTAGTGACATTTACTTTTGATTTTAAAGACATCACACAGCAACAAAGTTTTTCATGCACCTAATATAAATTAAAGAAGAAATACAATGTTTTTTCATCACAATATGAACCAAATAAATTAATAAATCAAAATAATGTAATGAAAATTAAAATACAATAATTTTTTTTTTTAACTTTAATTAAAATTGTATAAAAATGATAACATTTGATATCATAGTTTAATCTAGTGATAATTCTAAGTTTGGTAGTTCAGGGAATGTTTTTGACTCTTGTTCTTTTAGTATATAATATTGTAAGAAAGAGTTGCATCAATCTATTTACCTGGATAGCACATGGAAAGCCATGAAAACAACCAAGTAGTATTTTTACCTCTCATGAATGAAAATAGAAAACACTGAATTCAATTTAAATTGTGCCAATTCCATGAATGTCTACCAAACACATTTCTTATATGTTTTCAGAATGTTAAAACAGAAAACAAGAGTGTGAAACGTTATCGGACACACCCTAATATTGCATTACATGGTTGAAAAGAAAAATAGGGGCATATCTTTCCTCAGATAAAGTAGATTCTTAAAAATGAAATGAGTATTAACCATGTCATATGAGGAATCTCTCATCAAAATTTTGAAGAGAGGAAGCTGCAGCATTGAATATTAATCTGATACAACAATAAATATATCACTGGAAACAAACCTTTGCCGAATACATGAGAAACCGTATGGTTTATGTAAAAAACAATTTAAGAATCATAACCACTAAAAGTCAAACTTTATGCCATACAAACAAATTGCATTGGTAACTGTACCACAATCACACAGCGAGGAAGAACATCAAACCACATCTCGAGTATCAAATAAAAAACAAGGAAAGTCATACAAATTAATTCACTGGGTTATTTAGGCATAGAATGAATCATAAATATTTTTTCCTTGTGGCCTAGTATTTTTATCGATGACAAGAAGACAAACCTCGCATAAACTAAAACCGGGCCCAATAGAAATGAACTTTCCAGTGTCCTCAAGCAGGGATCTTTTGGATCTGCACAATGGATATACATATATTTAAAGCCAACATGTGACAGACAAAGTAACACATTTCATAAGACCAATGATGGATTAGATCATTCAACAACATGGAGGCCTACCAGCAAAAAAGGTCGGAGTTGCCACCGGAGTGCCTCTTTTATGAGCCATATAAAAAAGAGTGTATATGTGTGGTATAAAGCGGTAGCGCCTATTCAAGGCCAGGCGACAGACCTCTTCACACTAATTAACATAACTGAAATTAGTTTTAGAGATTAAAATTGCAGCAAATAGAACATAAAGTTTAATAGACTTCTGACAATTTGAAAAAAGAGTAAATAAATTACACGCAAATATTATTAAAGTGCCTAAATACTATCGTTGGGTCATTTCCTATTAGCTTAAGGTTTTAAGTTTGATGGATACTAACATGATATCAGAGCGCTTTGTTATACCGAGGAATCCTAGGTTCGAGTCCCACTACGTGATTGAATTTGTGCTTGTTTCTGAATTTGTTGTATGTTTGAAAGTGTTAGGGCTCAAGCCACATGGCAGGCCAATTGGTCTTGCAAGTGATGTGAGGGGGTGTTAAAGTGTTTAAATACTATTGTTGGACCCATTCATATCAGCTTAACCTTTTAGGTCAGATGGTTACCATCAAATAGAATTCAATAGTCACTATCAAATATAATTCAATAGTCACTTCTACTCATAATACAAACATATCACATTCCAGCTCAATGTTCAGAAAGCCACACTAGAGATGTAGTTTGTTCTCTCTTGGCTTTACATTGGCATTAACTTCCTCTCATGGTTATTTGTTGTTGCTCAAAATCATGCCATTATGGAGCAGCTAACTCATAGTCCTCATATCACATTATGTCCGTGATATGAAGCAATTATAGGCATTACCTTTTCACCTAAATCAAGAATAGATCATCCCATTCTGCTGAATAAAAGAACCTATCACGACAGCACTGGACACCTAAAATCCTTCCATCCAATTTTGAACTCCTAATCAGACTAGTAACGCCTCAACACAGAGAAGATGTAAATAGGGAGAAAGGGGAAACCCTGTCTAAGACCTCTCGAGGGAACTACACTGCCCACCACTCTACCATTCAGTAAGAAGGATAACTTGGAGGAAGAAATACAATCCATAACAATCTTAATACACCTCGCAGGGAACCCCATTTTAACCATAATAGCCCGGAAGAAACCCCATTCAAACCGATCATATGCCTTTCCCATATCTTTAAGGCCATCAATCACTCTCTACCTTTCTTGCAAGAAATCGAGTTAAGGATCTCAAAAAAAGCTAACACATTATCGAAAATCATGCAGCCTGGAACAAAAGCGGATTGACAGGGAAAAATGAGAGAGGGGAGACAAACCTTCAATCTATTACTCTATTAGCAAACACTTTAGTGACAGTTTTATACACCACACGGTCCACACTACACAGAGATAGGTCTGAAATCTTTCAAAGTCGGGATTTTTGATCTTGGGGATTAGAACCACATTGGTGTTATTGAATTCCCAGATTGAAGCAACTACCACCTCTAACTAATGAAAGTTAGACAATTTTATTAATCCATGCAAATCAAGAATCAGCCTAAATAATTACATACAAAAAAAAAATAGGAACTTATTACAATTAGGAAATTACTCTAATTTTCCAAATCACCAGAAATTACTCTAATTTTCCAAATCACCACAGCTGTACATTGATTTAGAGAATCACACGGATTCTCCAACAGCAAACACGACCACAATAAAAATAGCCAAGTGAATTTTTAACGTGGTTGACCAAATTGGCTACGTCCACAGAGCCTATGGATTTCACAAGATTTTAGAATAGCACAAGTACTAGAAAACTCTTACCTTGTTCCCTGGTTTTCTACCCTGCCTAGATCTCAATCTCTTCAACCTCATCCACCCTAAAACCTCTAGGGTAACTCTGAAAAGAGCTCCACAAATCTCCCCAGGTTTATGGTGGCCACAATTTCTTGTGGCTCTCTCTCACAAGTCTCTCAAAGACCTCACGGCATTGACCCTCCCTTTGTCACAACTCCCAATCCAAACTTTGTAATTCCCCAACTCTTGCTATTCATAGCAAGAGCTTTGTCTTGGCTACTTCTACTGACTTGTCAGAATAAACCAATGATCATTTATTCCAAATATGAAATATCTCAAACTTTGAAATGTTCCTTCCAAAAGCAGTTTGCCCTATATTTGCTGGAATTTTCTCTGTTCTTTCGACTAATTGAATCAATCAATCCAGCGATGCTAAACATCCCAAACCACAAGCCAATGGCAAACCCACCACTTGAATTCTTTCTCTAATTTTATCTCCTTACCATGCGGCTCTTCAATTAATAAAAAGACCTGCTCAATCCAAAAATCCTAAGTTCTTAGAATAACAAAAAAATCTAGAAATCCTACAGAATTCTTATATCTTCTTGAGCCTCTCCATTGAATCTTTTCCATGGTTCAAGCCTGTTAATCTCTTAACATCTCTCTCCTGCCATTGGTTTCTAAAGATTAAAAACACTTAATAAAATTAGATCAGAATATTTGATTGGTCATTGATAATTCGAAAGGTGCACCTTGTGGCAGGAAACGCTTTCCAAAGTTCTCTGTTGAAGTTGCCAATTATATTTTGTCAATGCAAGTTCTGATCCATTGCATGGGTGCAGTGGATGGGTATGTCACCTGATGGGCTGTGTTTGTGTATCTATTAAGGCGTATTAGTGTTAGGCTTGGCCATTTGATGTATGTTTGGGCTTCTTCACTCATCAATACTACAAACAAATTTAATGCTAACAATCTCTAACATGAAAGACAGCTCACATTGTTATTTAAGAAAAACAAAAAATCCATGTATTCAAGTTTGAAAATGGAGGGGGAAAAAGCTGATTTTCACACGGCTAAAGCAACACAAACCTCTTTCCCAAATGACCAAGGCTCATGGTCAGCAGTGTCAGTTTCAGAATGACCACGACAAAATGGAAACATGGCACCTATACCCATCCACCGTCCAAAAAGTTTGGCTGTTGCATTTCCGGCAAATCCACCAATATCAGGCCCTGAAAGATGCTGACCACTAAGTCCCTACATAAAAATTAATGGTATATAAGAAATCCTTACATTGATTATATATATATACATATAGATAGATAGATAGATAGATAGATCCTGAAAGATGCTGACCACTAAGTCCCTACATAAAAATTAATGGTATATAAGAAATCCTTACATTGATTATATATATATATATATATATACAAACACATATAGATAGATAGATAGATAGATAGATAGATATACATATAGATAGATATAGATAGATAGATAGAGAGAGAGAGATTTTTCAGTATGAGATCCTTGAAATAAGTTATGTGCAGGAAATTTTAAACGTCTTTGTTAAGAGCCTTGATCGTCATGTTAGAGTCTTGACAAGTTCTGTGACATAATTAAGACTAGTCAAATCTCTAACATGGATGACTAAGACTCTAACAAGGACATTCAAGTCTTCCCACATATAACTTTATATCAGAGGTAACACACGAGTAAACAGAATTCTTATTATTCTTATTATTTTTTAAAGATTTTTTTTTTTTTTTTTTGGATTTTATAAAAAACAAAGGATATATTGATCAAAAAGATTTACAAGTACAGAAAACAAGTTGTCCTCAATAAGAAAGGTAGGAAACAGCTCCAAAAAAAGGCCTATACCAAAAAGCCTACACAAAATATCTAAGCAAGAGCAAAAGACAGTTCCTATTGGGGTATAATTGCCTCCCAATTAAGAGTAATAAAGAATAAGGAACTTCATTCAAAATAGTACAACAAAAGCGCTCAAGTGAATCCTGTCCCACAATAAGCAAATATCTCCTCTTGTTTTATACTCAAAAATTCTTCTACTCCTTTCCATGCAAACTACCCAAAGGAGAGCCATCATCGCACACCACTATAGATTTTTGTAGCTTTGCTTCCTTCCTCAAAAAGTAATTAAAATATTCACCTAGAAGGCACATCTATAATGGAGAGGCATTGCACCCTTCGGATGGCCGGCTTCAAAAAGCTTATTAAAAAACTCTCCAAATTAATATATATATAGTATTACTTTCGTAGCAATCTTAGCCCTCCCTCTAAATGTCTTTTGATTGATCAAAAGATTACTGTGTTCTTCTATCAGGCTTGCAAAAGATTATCAGATATAACTGAAACAAATTTGATTTTCTTTTTTCCATTGTCTTTTCCGGCTATAAACAAGTCATATGCAATTCCTTGACGGTTTACCCATGAAACATTAATTGTCAAATAATGATTAATGACTTATGAAATATCTCCAATACCAAAGCGATGCTAGGAAACAAACACCCAAATTGTCTTGCAGATACAAACCTACCAAATATTCTAAAGTTTTCATCACAAAATCCGAAAAGCGAGAAAACAAGGTGCACCTAGATCTCAATCTATGAATAGAACAACTTACAACAGAGTGGAAAGACACAACACAATCACTTTTCAACTCTGTTTCATGCAAAAAGCATTCAAATTCACTTACCAATTGAAGTACCATCGAAATGGACATATGGAGGTGCTCCCAATTAGAAAGATTATCTCCAGTCCAAGTTGCAGCATATCTTTGACTGCCAATAAATCCAGCCCTCGTGAGAACAAAAGGACGCTTATTTTTATCAGCTAATTTCATGCCCTCATAAGTGGATCTTGCCATAAGCATGCCATAGACCTAAGATTCACAAACAATGTAAAGAAAAAAAAAATGCTCTGTATTATTAAATACAAACATTGTAAGGAGAAATATAAAATAAACAGTTAACAGTAATCTCCCAACCAAAGAGATCTATGCAAAACATGGCATGTAGACAGCATGTAATATAATATATAAAGCTACCCGACTAGGGTTCAAAACCTATACATTGTGATAGTAGGAATGATTTTGGCAACCTCCAAGTTCAATATCTCCATGGTGAATATTGCTCTCAGGCATCGTCTTTGTTACGGACTGTAAAAGAAAAATGGTAAGACCACCAAATAGAAATGAAACCATAGAGAAACAAATTTAAGAATCACCTTAAAGATAGCTGGCTCATTCATATCATTCCATATACCATCAACCCCATTAGCGATGTAATCCTTAACCATGTCTGCCCACCAAGAACGAACTTTTGATTGTGTAAAATCAGGGAACACACAAGGCCCAGGCCACACCTCCCCTGACAGATGGACATGGGTAACTTTAACACCTTGAAATCAAATTTACAATTCAATAACAAATGATTTGGAGAAAAATATACCAATGAAAGGTGTCCCATCTGTGTTTTTAACCCAAACATCACTTTTAGAACCACTATCATGGACAAAATAACCTTCTTCATGTTTAATCCCTGGATCAAGCATCCATACTGCTTTAAGACCTTTATCGTGGAGATCTTTTACCAAAGCTTTCGGATTTGGGAATCGCTCCTACAAAAATTATTGCAATTCATTTCCCATGCTAAAAATGATAGTAACCACACCCATGTCATCAAAGCCATTAGTAACCAAAGATCCAAAAGCTTAAGTTACAAGAAAAGGGCACAACAATAGTATTTAAGCTCTCCAACACACCCCCTCATGTGCAACAATAGCACTCAAACAAAAGCCAAATCTTTTAAGAGATTATTTTTAACGGTTCGAAAAAGACAACCTAATATCGAACATATATGATAGCAATACTTGTATAAAAGCTTAGAAAATGAGCACAAAAAATTGTTTCTCCCACCAAGGTGACTTGGATATAAAATAGAAGTCACAGCTCTCGGACCAAAAACCCATACAATTGACATACAATCACATAAGAAAGTACCATTACACCATATAATGCCACCCAAGTGTTGTTAACACGATATATAATTGTTGTATACTTATGGATGATGGATCAAGCCATATATACCCATTACATGAAAAATATGATTCTTTTTTTTTTGAAGTATGTGAAAATATGATTCTAAACATATGAGAATTTAGTCAATACAGATTTCTAAGCAAGCCAGAGTGGTATTTTGAGCATCCATAAGTAGCCTAAACAGCTAACAATAAAAAATCTCAAGCTCATAAGCTCATTTAGAACACAATACAAAAATGCAAATCAACTAGCGTACCCCTCCCTCCCTCCTTGACATAGAATATAAGTCTTATTGTTCTCCATATCCTTCCCACCTTGCTAGTGAAGGCACATATCATAACACTCTAATCTCTGACAGTCTTACTTCCATTCAAATAAATCCATTCATCTCTTACAGTCCTGTTGCTCACAAGACCCTTAAGATTGCCCATTTCTCCTCTCAAATCCCTCTTTCTTACCTTCTTCTTGTTCTTGCATTAGACACCCTTTCTAATCAATAAGAACTTTCAACAAAGCAAACAAAACAAAAAAATACCCAAAGATGTTAAATTAATTCCAAAATGCAATTGAATTAACAGTGTAATGGAATTATATCCATAGCGATCTTAGCAGAACGTGCCTTGTCAAAAGTGAAACAACGGAAACCATCCATGTAGTCGATATCCATCCATATGACATCACAAGGTATACCCTTCTCCCGAAATGTTCTGCCAATCTGCAAAGATAAATTGGGTCAATGATTGGAAAAGTAGAACATAAATTGTCTGAAGATAGAAGGATCTATAAAGCACGAGTGAACTAGCTTCATATAAAACTTAATTTAAGCACTTTGCTTTTCCTCTGAAAAGATCAACAGTTCTAAGTGGGATTCTCATTTAAAAGACTATCAATCTAGAACATCAATAAAAGGATATCAACCTCGAGAACCTTCTTGGCAGAATCGTAGCTCCAACGGCATTGGTGATACCCCAAGGACCATTTTGGAGGCATAAATACAGTACCTGATGAGAAAATCATTAATATTTTAAAGAAAATTTTAGAAATAAATAAATAATGATTCACAAAGCTCCCTAAATCTAATTGCTAAAAGGCAGCTTCTCTCTACAAATGGAGATGGACCACTATGCAAATTTAAACTCCCCAAGAAACTATACACAGAGATAAAGGCATAAATACTTGTATTAGTAAATTATGATATTTGACATGTGCATACTTTTTAGAATAATTCTTGGAGGAAAGTAAATTACAAAATATTTTTAAAGCTATTCTAGAAATTTGCTATTCTTTATGATTAGTTTTTAAATGGAAGTTCTCTCTTATTTTATATTTATAAGGAGTACTAACTGTTTAGTTTATATACTTATTTGGTTGGTTCAGGCCATATTTGCTTGATGTAAATTAAATTTAGTAGCCTATAAATAGGCTCCTCTATATCATTTGTTTTTTTGGTGAAGAGCTGATGGATGGATAAAAACATTGAAATTTCTCCTCCCTATAATCTTCCCTCTTTATTTCATCTATTTTTCTCCCCTTTCCACTAATTTTTTTCTTCTTTGTTCAGTAAGCTCCCTCTATTAATTCTATTTGTCTTCTCTATCTTATTTTTCTTTTTCCATCCCACATCAGTTCTCCAAAGAGAAGAATTATGCTATTGTTAAACCACATGCAAATAGCTATATGAGTCTCTTTAATAAGTATATGGATACGTTTATGCCTTTTTTGGAAATGAAGATTAACAATTTACAAGTGTTTACTGCAGCACAAGTTAACTTGAACCTCATGACTTGAAGAGTTCAGCATACCAAATTTTAGGAAGATGAGTTTTTCAACAACAAAATTCTAATAACACTAATACAGCATATTTCCTAGATTTATCTCAAACGACTTTATTTAGACAAAGTGAAAACTGTTGCACAGACTTGCAAGTCTAATATGGTAAAATATATTGGCAGGTAAAATCATAAAGTATTAAGTCAGGCCAGATGGAACATCCTTTAATATAAAATAAAGGCCTATCCCCTAACGATCTTTAGCAACATTTATCTTTTTAACCTTCTCTCATGGAAAATTCCATAACTGATGATTGTTTTCATTTGCCAATTTGAGAAAAGCCCCCAGTGGCAGATTTCTCAAACTACTGAACTGAGACAACATGATTTTTACTTAACTTCACAAATCATTTTTCCCATTAAACTATTATCAAGAGTGTGGCAATCACAAAAGAGTGAAGAATGATAAGTGCATATATAAGAATACAAGTCATCATAGCATCATAAAAACATGTATAAATTAGCACTTTAGGTGCTATGACATGATTGACATCTAAACATTTAATCAAAAAACAAAAAAACAAAAAAACAAAAAAACAAAATAGAGCACTTGCTGAACTGAAAGCTTAGATAGTCAAGGAGATCACCAATTGCACGAGACAGAGAAATCAGAACAGCAGTGGGAGAAGTAAAAGGACCGAACGTAATCACAGGATACGAGGATGGAGCAACGAACTGTATGGTAGATGCTTTCCTAAGATCAACCTGCCAGAGACCAATAGAACCATTAAAACATGTATATATATTAAATTAGGAATGTTCATAAAAGGTGAACTTCCATAAAGGATAGTTAAACTACCTCACATCGCTGAGTAGTGTCAGCAAGAACCCCCAGCGCCTCCCCATTCGGAAGAACAGCAAGCACCCAAGGATGTGACTGGTACAAGGATGTAGTTCCAGGACCGTAACCCCATGCATCTGTGTTCCATGTAAAAATCTGCAAGAAAAGAAACATCTGAGTATCTAGAAAATAGAAAATGCTTTTATACACGGTATATGAAACAAGACAACTCACTCTCTTTCCTGTTCGTTCCAGCTGCCCACTAACTTCCCCTGTTCCATAAAAGGAGGTACCAACAGGAAGCTAAACACAACCAAGTTCCATCATGTTATTAAGGCAAAGAGAAACACTAAGATTATCAGTTAATGATAAAGACATTATACATAGAAAGCCAAGTGTTAAAATTTGAGAAAAATAATACCATAACTGACCTCAAGTTTGACAATCTGCTGCCCAATAAGGCATTGATAAATTGGGGTATATATAGGACCATTGTGACTCATAATTGGTGTTTCCCTATCCTTGCGATTTACAAATGAGAGACTGGGATATGAAGCATCTCTATCATTTCCAGAACAGTCAAATCGGAAAACTCTATCCTCCAAGATAGGTTGGAAAACCATATTCCCTGAAATAACATCTGCAGTGATTGTGTTCCGTTCATAATCAGCCATTTTAGATATCAATCTCCTACCAGTTAACTTCTGGTAATGTCTCCTCTTTCTGCATGTCAGATAGTACTAGGATTTAGTCTATAATGTCTTTTTTCCATTAAAAGAATATAATAAAAATAAAGTAAAAAAAAAAAAAAACTTGTAGGAAAATATTTTCAACAAAAAATACTGTTGAATTCAACAGAAAACAGAACTAAAGTTCCCCAAAAGAAGAATCTCAGTTTTGAAGTCCGTACGTTATTTTCTGGAAAGTGCTGAAGCAAAGTCTTTAGATTTCACATCCTTGAGAACATTTTGGAATAGTCTACATCTGAGAGGGACAGTGGAACTTATATTAACCAATCCATTAATGCTTTCACTAGCTCTACTAACCAAACACAGGTCTGCAATCTTGTAAAACAAGAAGATGGATTTTTTAAGAATTAGCATAGATTCAGGAGACTCACAAACCAAATACAAATCTACAATCTTGTAAAACAAATAACATGTTTTAAAAAGCTTCATTTCAATTAATAAAACAGAAAACAATCGATGAAGTTACTGTGATTAGTAACCGAATGAAGAAAGAAGCAAAATGAATATTCAAACCTGAACCTGATGATGGAGGCAACGAGAGCAGGAGTTGAAGTGGGTGAGGAAAGAAAGAGGCTCAAAGGAGCATTGATTGTACAGAAATTAGGAATACGATCCTGCACAGGCGTCAACGTGATTCCCACTGCTCCACCTCCTCCGCTCACTCTGCTAATCCAGACCGGTGATCCTTCCATTAATCATTAATCCCTTTTATTAATAATTTTTTTTTAATTTTTTATTTATTTTGAAAGCTAACGACTCACGAGTTTCTCTGTTATCATCCAAAAAACTTATCATCACATCCATCGTAATTACTAAAATATCCATATATATAATTACTTATAAGGATAAATTTGTACATTACAAAATCAAAATTATTTTTATTTGATAAAGGAATAGTAGAAGAGTTCCAAATAAAAAAGATATTACAATTAGAGGATAAATTGAATTCTTAATCAATTTTTTAAAAGTGTTTTTTTATTCTTTTTATTTGTTTTTTTAGTAAAAATCAATTTATCTTTTTTTAAATTTGATAATTGTTGGTATAAATTATGATATTCAAATATCATTATTCATTCACTTTGATAATAATTTTTTTTTAAAGTATTATTAAGGGTATGATTTATTTGATATTATTTTGTTTATAACTATATGTTACAATAATCTTGGATTGAGTTCATTTTATATTGTTACTTTAATTGTCAATATGCTTATTATTATTGTTGTCATCATCTTCATTATCGTTATCTAACAATCTAATAAGATCTTCTCCTTACAATCCAATTTAATATTTTTCACATTCCATTTCTAACTACACTTCACCTATAAATTTAAATTAAAAAATTCTAAAAAATACATTAAAATGTAGAAAGATAGTTAGTTAGTGAATTGTCAATATCATTACTCTAATCTAATGTTTTTATCAAAAATTAATCTCACACATTACTATACACTTTCACTCTCCTTTGTATTATTTGATACAAATATTCTGTAAGGTACATTGTGCAATCAAATTGTGTAAATCAATACAGTGCAGATATGGCGTCCTACAAAAATTTATTTATGTAATATTATAAAAAGTAATACTGTACAACAACCCATTTTTTGGGGTTGTTAATATTTTCCATAAAAATAATTATTCATTTTGTTTTTATATGTTTCACCTCTTTCTTAAATGCTTGATAATAAATTAGAAGCAAACTATGTGCTTGCGGTGATTTATAATGCTTTGTAATAAATGCATTTAGACAATGACTAGGTTGTTTGTATCGTGTTAAATTAGATATAGCAATGAGACGTGTTATTATGAATTCGTGTCATTTTATGTTTGGATTGTATTAAAATTGTTCTATCCGAACACTATCAGTTAGCTTAATGGGTTGAAATATATAAATTCGAAATTAATGGGTAACCTGACCTAACCCATTATAAAATATTATATTTGATATTCATTAAAAAGTTGATAATAAATAGTATTAAAGCATGATCAAACTCATACAATCAAGTTCACCACAGACAAGTAATATTTTTTTAAAAAAATCCACCATAGGCACCAACAATCTATCGAAAACATTTTTTTTTTTTAAAAAAAAGTCTAAAATATAAAACTTGAAAATGAAATCTTCCTCATGGATCTTTAATATGTTGGGATTGAGAATTTCAATCCTCATTTAGAGATAAAGTATTAAATTACTTGTGTTAGATGTTAAGAAAAGAAGAATTAACTTAATAAATCTAATATCTTTGTGTATAAATTTATACTTTTCAAATTTCAATTAGATATAAAAGACTTGGTCTATTGGGTTGAATAAATAGAGACTTCAATGTTCAAATTGAAGAATCTTCAATGAGTTCATCCATATTAACAAGATCTTCCTCTGAATAATTACACACACACACACACACACACACACATATATATATATATATATATATATTGGTGCTATTAGGGTACATTTGGTATGCGGGATAAGACAGGACAATGTGAGACAGTTTGTTCTTATCCCACGTTTAGTGTGTCCTTAGCATGAGACATGACGGGACAAGGTGAAACAAAAATCACAAAAAATTGTCTCACCCAAAACCCTAGGACAACTTGTCCCATGACATGGGACAAATGTCAAAATGATCAATTTACCCTTTAAATTTTCAAACAATTACAATCATGTCCAATATATATATATATAAATCATATATATTATGTGTTAGTAATATATATATATATATATTTAGTATTAATTTATACCCTACTTTTAAAATTATTTAGTATTAATTTATTTCCTTTATCGAATTACTTAAATTAACATACAATTTTTATTAAAAAAATCTTATACAAACTAAAAATAATAAAACCCCATTTTCCTTATTTCAAAACCTTAATGATAAAAACTTTAATGACATGGATTATTTCAAATCATTGAATATTTATTATTTTTATTTATATTTTTTTCATATCTCGATCTTATGTTTCCCATGTTTATTATTTATTGATTTATTACTACTTTTCTTTATATTTTCTTTCAGATATCGATTTCATGATTACCATAGTTAATTAATATTTATTGATTTTATTGTTTCAAATGTTTGTTTTATTTTTCTTCTCAAATTCCATATCCATGTTTGCTATTTTTTTTCTCTCGGTTTATTTTATTTCAAATCTTTCATGTATACTATAATTTATATCAATTCTTTTGTAGTTTTTGTTTTGGATCTTCCAACGTTAGTTTAATGTTATTTATATAAAAAATAACGAAATCGCACCAAGAAAACCTAATTTGATAAAAAGAAATCACACCAAAACTCTTATTCGATCGCTAAAATAAAAAACCATTAGACGATTAATATCACATTCACAATCTACCACAAACAATCCAACCGAATATATATATATATATATACATCTAATAAAAGATGGTTTTACCAAGAAATAAAAAGAAAAACAAATCCTACGAATGAATGTGAGAAAACTATATATAAAGATTAAAGATGAAGTGATTTTTTTTTATAAAGATATGGGGCGTATTAAGTTTGAAAAATAAGTAAAAGGGTTGTCAAGGAAATAAATCAAAAAAATTAATAAAACCATATAATTTTATATAATTAAATCAAAATTTAAAAAATGGGACATAAATAGTTCAGTAGGAGGTGTGCCAATAGCACCAATCTCTCTCTCTCTCTCTCTATATATATATATATATATATATAAACAATTTATTTTATAAGGAATAAATTATTAATCAGTACATCAAGAGTTGTAGGAGATTTACCTGATTTCAAGAAAGTAAAAGGCCACTGCTTTTAGAGTTTTAGGGTTAGAGTTAAAATATTGTATATATAATTAATTTATAGTTTTAGAGTTTATTAATTTAAAAATTGATAAAATTTAGGAATGTTTCCTCTTTAAAAAAAATAGATTTTTTAATAAAATAATTAGTAAAATATATTCTAACCATAATTATAGAGATATTTTTATATATATATAAATTCCGAAACTTGACTATACAAAGTTTTTTTGTAATAACTTTCATAAACACATTAAAAAAATCTTTATATTAATGGGTTATCGATTTAACAATTTTTTTTAAGGGTGAACCCAAAACCGACCCATTATATTTCGTGTTTTAATGGATTGACCCATTAACAACTCGATCCGATAAACTATACCCACCAACCTCTATTTTCGAATGAGTTTGGATCGTGTTAATGGGTCGTGTAAAATTTTACCAGGTCTATGTGAAATTTATCCATTGATAAGAAATATTTATAGTTTTGTTCAGTTATATATGTTCATTAAATTGTATAAAATTTTAATTAGAGTTGAAAAATAAAATAAAAACTTAAATCAATCAACTTAGGTAAATGATTTTTTGACTAATCACCTCTTAAGAGTTCGAATCCCACCATACGCATTTTATAAGTGTGTGTGAGGAGGTTTTTCCCAGTTTATGGGAGTAGTTATCCGAGACGTATATGTATTGTCTAATCTTAGCAGGTTCTAGCTTTGTAATTTGTAATAATTGTAATACTCCCAAAAATATTATTTATTGTGTTGTATTATTTAGATACTTGATTGGGTTCAGTTGATGGGCTGATATGTAATGCTTACCCAACCATTAATACAATGGTGTATTTTGAACGGAATATACAGACGAACATAGATGATAGCGGGTTTACTCAAGCATTTACCCACTGCATGTTGTTGGCCTACATGATAGAATCATAGTTTGAGACTCAAGGGTTGACAATCATTGACATGTTTGGTTTGTAATATAATGACCAGATGAAAATAATCTATTCTAAACGGAAGCTATATGTAGAAACCTTCTTAAGAAATACATTCTTTGGTGGTTTGTAAAGCACACAACGGTCCAAGAGTATTAATTATTTTCTTAATCTATTTTTGGATATTATAGTTAAATTGTATGAATTCATGAACCAAATATATCGATAGAGCAATATCACGCCTATGAAACAGTAGATATTTCGTGTTGCCGTACATTTAGTGTCATCAAAGCCATGAACATGCATCAAATACATGAGAATCTGAGATACTCATAATGTATCTTTTGACAATGAATGTGAAATATGTCTCCAAAGTGGAATCGTCTTCTACCGCAACTCCTATAAATATAATTGGCTTTTCCATGTATGCATCCCCTCTTTGTTTTTTTATCAATAACTTTGTATTTTTTTATTGTTGCATGTTAACTATTGATCGTATACTTAACTTCTCGTTTCTTATTAATTATTAGTAGTACTATGATTATGTTTGAAATGCTTATAGAACACCTAGTCTATAATTATAACTTCTTGTGTTATTTTCCATTTGTAATCAATTTTTATTTTTATTCCTCTCAAACTTTTCCTTTCAAAGCACCTATATTTATATAAAAATCTTATTTTAGTTCAAAATCATTTTTAATGATTTATTTTGTTAGCATAAACTAATCTAAAATTTTAGTGAAAATTGCTAAAAATAACCACAACTATTATGAAAATTTTGTTTTTAACCATATACGAAAATTTATTTGTTAATAGCCAATTTTTTGAGAAATTACTTGAATGTTCCCATATAAAAACCATCCCCAAACACTTTCTCTCTCTTTTCTCATTTTTTTTCTCTCTCCTCCCTCTCTCTCCCCGATCTCTCTCTCTCCTTTCGTCTCTCTCTCTCCCTGATCTCTCTCTCCCGCAGGCGAACCGTCGCCGGCATCCTTGCGGAGGCCGACGAACCGTCGCCAGCCTCCTCTCTCTCTCACCCATCCTCTCTTCTCTCTCTCGCAACTCTCTCTCTTTCACTCACATCTCTTTCTCTCTCCTTTCCTTTCTCTCTCAAATGACATCGATGGCTTGCCGGAGTGCAGTCGCCTGGGCTTCACGACCGTCCAGCAAAGCCGTCGAGCTCCCCCTCCGCCAGAGATTATATCTGCTGAAAAAAAGGAAAGAAAACGAAATACTAAAAAACAGAACATTTCAAGTTTGCACAGTTCAATTTAGTCAACATTTCAAGTTTCAACATTTCAATATAGACAACATTTCAAGTTTCAAAATTTGAAAACGAAAAACTTAAAAACCCAGAACATTTCAAGTTTCAAGTTTCAAGTTTCAAGTTTCAAGTTTCAAGTTTCAAGTTTCAAGTTTCAATTTAGTCAAGATTTCAAGTTTCAATATTTTAATTTAAGCACAATTTCAAGTTTCAAAATTTCAGCTTTTAAAACAAGATTTCAAGTTTTAAGTTCCTAGCCGTGATTTCAAGTTTGGTTCTAGATTTTAGTAATGATTCAAGTTTGGTGTTAGTTTAAAAAAAAAATAAAAATTCAGGGGTATTTTTATAATTTACGAAAATACACTGATTTTTTTTTTAAAAAGTGGCTATTAACAAATAAATTTTCGTATATGGTTAAAAATAAAATTTTCATAATAGTTATGGTTATTTTTTATTTTCTCTCAAAATTTTATATCATTTTACGTTAGTTTTGAAAAACATCTATGTGTAAACATTGTGTAAACATTGTGTTAATATAAATGATTAATTTAGCTGGCCTAGCGAAAAATATCTTGGCTACACCATTAAATTGGTTCTAAATATTTTGATATGAAAAATCATTTTTTTTTCCTGTTGATGTAGGTATGGGTCCTTGAATTCAAAAAGTAGTAAAATGTGTTACTTTTCATCAAAGTCGACATAAGGTTACAAAAAAGACAAATGTAACGATTGATAAGCTAACAACTCAAATGAAGGGATTAATGTCATCATCAAATACAATGAGGGAAGAAAATGTATATAGTGAAGTATGCAATCAACTGTTCATGTGAACGATCCAATCATAGTGAGACAGAACAACAAATCTGGCAAGAAGACACGTAATTGTGGGAAGTGTCGATAACCTAAACATATAGTGAAGACATGTCGTGCCCGTGTTCAAAATAACATAAGCGTAATGACAAACAATAAAGTTGGGAGAACAAGGTCCACATTACAGCCAACTACACAGGCAGGTTGTATGCTGACTTGCGACTCTTAATATATTTTGGATAGTGATGGTCTTTGTCAACCATTCGCTTTCCAAAATATTGAAGTTTCAACGACAATTTACTAATCGGTTGAACGGTGATGTATTTTACATGAACAACTCAATACCTGATATGTATATGCAACAAAATCAATGGTGGAGACCGAATAACTTCATGTGATAGATTTGAGCGACGAAGTGATGACATATTATTCATGACACATTATATATATATATATATACTTTTTGTGATTGGTGTCAATTGAATAGGGTAAGAATGACTTTTTGATATTATTGTACACCACGTTACACCAACGTTAGTCAGTTTGAACTTTGAAGTGTGGAGATTATTAATAAGGTGTTCATTGGATGTCTAATTTGTAATTTTTTCCTTTGTTTTATATTATATAATCAGGGACGAAATATATTTCCATAATAACATGATTGAAACACGTTGTCGAGTATCCTCTCCAGACATCCTTTACGTATATAATTAAACAAGTAAAATGTAAAAATGACTTAATCTGAGTAACTTTTTATCCAAATCAAAATTTGAACAAAAATTAATGACCATGTTATGCCAATTGAGGAAAACAAATCAACACTAGTTATGTACTACCACAATCTAAAGAATAAAATCACTTACTTGTTATCATCCACTTTCCTCTCAATGACTAAATAAATAAGAATGTATTTTATGAGCATTTAAAGTTGCTATGCATGGAATATCACCCATCACTTTCTTATAAATGCCCCGTAAAATGGTATGAATACTCACCACTAGGTAAATAAGAAAAAACCTGACGAGTAATAACTATTAACTATTCCAAAACATTAACTTTCATTTATACCCATTTACACACAATTCTGTGCTTACATTAAACTTGAAATAAAATTACAATCAATTAACCCACACTTTTGTAGGTCTCATATCTACCGTCACATTTACAAAAAAGTACTGCACAACAATTGTCCATGGATTCAACCCAAAACGTTCAAATAGTATTTACAAAAAGAATGCAAAAATCATTGCATACAACCCACATATATACATATATAGGTCAGCCTATAGAACACTGATGTACCATACACCTGATCAAGCTCTTTTTGTGTGTTCTTGGGTAAAACTCGGTTATTTGACATCTTGAATTGAGCTTTGTAGGTGATATTGCATCTCAAGGTATCTGAGCTTAACTTGGTGAATTACGGGTCATAAGTGTAAAAAGAGGGAAGTTTTGAAGCATACATCACGGTCGACAATATGATCGCTAGGTGAAGACCGTGAATCCTAAACCAGAGGATGTCGCTGGCAATGTGTCACAAGGTAGAAACCGCGACATTTGAAGAGCAAACCAGCAAAGCCAAGTCCAATGATTGTCGCCCCTTTGTGTCGCTAGATGACAACCGCGACAATGAAGTTTGAAGATTGCCAAAAGAATTCTAGAGAATACTGTGGGCTTTGCGTTGCTATACATCAACCACAACAATGGAAAATGCAAACATCAAAGATCAAAACCAGAGATTGTCACCCACTTTGCATCGCTAGGTAACCACCACGACACCTGTAGCGAAGTCTCAGATCTAGATGTCACCCCATTGGTTGCTAGCGTAGCGGCCGTGAAAACCAAATTAGAAATAGTATAATCATCTATCACGGCTAAACCAAGACACGACATATGCCACCCAGCAACTCTAGCGATTACAAGCTTGCTTCTTAGACTAGTATGTATACCCCTCTTAGATTCATTTTCAGAAACCAACCTTAACATACCAGATTCGAAATACATCATCCATTTTTGATATTTGACTTATCTTTTCCATAAAAAAAACTCAACAAATCAAAATCTAGATTACTTTACCTAAATCATTCCTCTTTACCCATCTTCTACACTTCTTTCCTTTGTCTCTTTCCATTGACTCCATTCTCACTACACCTCCTATCGTCCATTCTTTGAATCAAGATTTAAGCAAGGAGCATCAATGAGGGATCAAGCTTACAAGAGAGATTCATGGGTTATTTCTCTAAAATTTACCTTCTTTCTTTATTTTTAATCATGTGTAACTATATCCCCATTCTAGGGGATTGTTGTGGGAAACTTTTGGACAATGAGTTTTGTTTAGCTTTCAATAATATGTTTACCTGATTATAGTTCTATTCACTTGCTTAATTAGATTGTATTCCTTATATGATTGAATTGAACATCATTCTTTAATTGCAATATTAGTAAGATAATTTGAGATAAAATTGGTTAAGATTTGACATCCTTAATTGATTAAGGCTCATAATAGATTCGTTTGAGATAACTTTTACATTTGATTTTTGACAGTAGAAGAAGATAAGTAAAAACCCTAATTTTTCTCTTTCCGTTTGGATAATATATTTCAAAAGAGTTTTAAGACTGTTTGGATAAAACATTTAAAAATCTTTTAAAATTATAATATGACATTTTTATCCTTTCAGACGAGCTTCTAAACCTATTTGGTTGGAACATTTTGACATTTGTAACTTTAAGTAAATAATACATGTATATGTATATGTTTTAATAAAAGTTGGTTATATGAAATAACATAATATTTTTATATTATATTTTCTTTAAGAAGATAAATAAAAAATTATTTAAGTAAATGAAAAATAAAATTGGGATCTATTGTAATGGGAAATTGATTTATTTACCTATTATTAACCGAAATAAATACAAAATTTCAACCCAAAATCATAAATTTTCCCTTTTTTTTGAATGGGCAAAAAAGCACCCAAGACTTTATTAAACACAATCATCCAAAACAACACTGTGAAAAAAGGCAAGACACATCAATCCAAACCTCGTCTGAATGTAAAGAAATAGCAAATTTGGTAAGGCCATGAGCCACCGTATTTCCTACTCGAGGAACAAATTGGCAAGAAACATTGCCCAAATCAACAAAAAGATGAACAAGCTAGTACAAAACCATCCATAGAATGAGAAGCTTTCAACTTTTCCAAAATCAGAATGAAGAGCAGCTGTGATAACATGCCGCCAACTTAGACCATTCCAAATTGCTTCCGCATTACAGCAAGTGAAAAGAGCATGCACCTGTGACTCCACATTCACCCCACAACGAGGACAAACAACTCATCACATAAACTGAAAATATAAAAACTTCTTCAAGTAAAACAAGTTCTTCAGGTAGCAGTTCCCTTGCTCTTCTTCCTATCTTAGCCTTCAAAGATGTATCTGTCACAAATACAATTGTCAATATCACATTAATGCAAGAAACATACGTATGAAAACTTCCTTACAAGAACAAGAATAGTCGAGAATTATAAACTAGTAAACTACTACATTGAACCATATCCTAAATTAATGGGTGTAGAGAGTAGATCATATTATACTTTCACAATATATGTATGTATATCTGTGAGAGTATCAAATGATACAACTATAGATTCTCGCACAAGTGACAGAATCAGGAGAAATTATTCAATAAAAGAAGGATCTTTGTACTGCACTGGTCTTGCATATCATGATGTGTATGATAAAAGCAATTGAATCAAGATTAGAGGAACTGATCAAAGATTAAACATAACTGAAGTTAGCTTATGAAGTTAGTTAATCAAGCAATGTTGTTGACTTTAGCTAATAGCATGTAACCGCCATTAATGGCATCTGTTTTTCTTCGATAAAAGTTTTCTAAATTTGTTCGTTTTTCTTACTTTTCTTATCCAATTTCACACTTGAAATCATTTCAATGTCCATATATGGGGGTAATTAGGCTAAAAGGAACTCTGCGAAGTATTCCAATAAAAAATATTTTGAAGGATGAAGTCACATACGACATACCCATCATAGCGGCCATTTTACACAAATAAGAATTTACTCGGACTTTTCAATTCAATTGAAATCCTCATTTTATACAAATAAGAAATTACTCAGAATTTTCAATTCAATCGAAACCTCATTTACACAAATAAGAATTTACTCAGACAAGAACACTACTACAAATAAGAATTTACACAAATAAAAACCATAGAGAAAATTTTTAATTTAATTGAATTCCTCATTTTACACAAATAAGAATTTACTCAGACAAGAACCTTGCAGATAAGAATTCACACAAATAAGAACCATAGAAACAAAAGGACATTGATAAGTGTTGGAAATTTTGTGATAATCTCTCATTTTGAGAGCGAAAATTGAGTATGATAAATTCCATAGAAATGGAAGATTAAAGTGGATTCGAATTCTACTCCGTGAGAACTTCGAAATGGTATACTCAAATTCACAAAATGGTTAATGGGTGAATAAGAAATTAAGAAATCATGGACCCCGAACCTGCGGACACGAGTGCTGCTCCTATTGGACCGTGAGAGTCCAGTTGATCTTCTGCCACTTCCCTAGGTCAACGTTTTTTATTGTGATGAGGAAAGCTTTAATTGTTTGGATTCTGATTTCTTACTTGATCACTAATTTTTCTTTTGAGCAGCCGATTTCTTTTCTTCTCTAGTTTTCTTGGTAAGTTCAAAACTCGGTTTGAGTTCGCTGGTAGTGGATAGTGCTTAGGCCTACCACTGTTGAACCGTTGTATCCTGGGAGACAATCACCTAATACACATACGGTGTTGTCCGGAGAAATTGTCTTAAGGACACCGTGCGAAACACCGGTCTCGGATCAAACTCTGTTTCTAACGTTACTTTCTGTTTTCATTGATACCAGTCAAGTTTGATTGCAAGATACGTTTTACAATCTTAAGACAATTTCCTTCTTTTTTGTTTTAAAATTATTTTCAAACAACGTTTGCTTATTCAAACTTTCTGGTATCGGGGTCCATATTCAGGAAGAGGACAGAGAACAACCTACAAGAATAGATATACGTACAAAAAATATAGAGTCAGGAGGGAAAGCCTAAATTATGTATTCAGAACACGGTTACCTTCATTTCCACTATTCGACAGGCACCGAGTTGCCACCACCCTACACCTTCGAGAGATTGTGAGCATACAAAAGAGCGATTTGTACTTTAAAGCAATATATCAATAATAAAGCTCCCATTTACTAATCAGCCTCTCGTCTATCTTTTAACTAGGTCGGGAACCAACGGTACCGACCCCGGCCACCACTTTTATAGTAGTGGTCTTGAGGGTGTTAACAGGAATTTCTCATCTCGAGCAAATTTCCCGTCAACACTTTCTGGCGCTGTTTCTGTTTGACGGGCTTGAAGGTAGGATCCACCGCCAGTCGATGTGCAGTTAATGTCATCGGGATCCCCTGCATCTCTGCATAACTCCAGGTGAAGATATCGTTGAACTCTGTGAGGAGCCTAATCAAGCCCTCTTTCATTCCTGGCTCAAGGGTAGCTCCGATCTTGACAACCTTCGAGGGACCGCTTAGTCGAACAGAAATCTCCTCTAACTTATCGACTGGATGGCCGCTGGCCCATTCCCTTATCTGTTCTTCCATGTCGGGCACCACAAGGCCTTCTTCGGGATAATCGATGGAGCCCGCGTCTCCTAGGTTTAGTGTTGGAGTTATCCCACCTTGGATAGTCATCACTTGGGCGAGTTGTTTAGCTAGAGCTGCTGGGTTGGCTGATACTGCGTAGCATTTCCTAGCTGATTACTGATCACCCCGAACTTCCCCCACCTTGTCTTCTACCGAGAACTTCAGGACATTGTGGTAAATAGAGAGGACCCCTTTCAAGGATGACAGGAATGGCTTCCCTAATATTGCATTGTAGGCTGATGGGGTGTCCACCACCACGAAGTCGGTCATGATGTTTTGCTAGAGAGGTGCTGCATCGATGATCACTGGTAGGATTTTTGATCCTACGGGAGTGATGGAGTCCCCAGTGAACCTATATAATGGAGTAGTGCAGCTGTTGTAGCACCATTGTTCAGGTTTAGTTTTTCCAAGGTATCTTTGAACAGAACGTCGACGCTGTTACTTGTGTCGACGAGCACGCGGTGCACCATGAAGTTGGCCATTTGTACTGTGATAACCATGGGGTCATCATGTGGTTGCACGGTGTTATAGACATCTGCTTTGGTGAAGATGATCTGTGACAGCTAGGAGGGGTTGGTCGGTCTCTGGTCGACCTTGAAGATATCCCACCTTTCGTCCGTAAGAGGGACCTTCCTCGTATGGTTTTTCCTAGAATTGTTGGAGGTGCCGGCCAGAGTGGGACCTCTGCTGATTCATAATTTAGGTTTTCCCTCATGACTCTATTCGACAGGCACTAAGTTGCCACCACCCTACACCTTCGAGAGACTGTGAGCACATAAGAGAGCGATTTGTACTTTAAAGCAATATATCAATAATAAAGCTCCCATTTACTAATCAGCCTCTCGTCTATCTCTTAACTAGGTCGGGAACCAACGGTACCGACCCCGACCACCACTTTCGTGATAGTGGTCTCGAGGGTGTTAATAGGAATTTCTCATCTTGAGCAAATTTCCCTTCAACAACTACATAACAACTGACAGTCAAATGGAATTGTTGTCTATGTGTTGAATAAAAAAGAAATTTTGATTTTTTTTGAAAATAAACTATTCCAAATTCATAAAAAATGAAACAAGAGAAAATATCGTTTAATAACAAAGGATTGATGAGGACTGGAGGCACGTGATAGAGATCATCCCTAGGATGATCATCCCTAGGATGATCATCCATGGGTAAATCAGGTGCATTCCATTCTTTCAATGTTGCCTCAATAGATGCATTCATCCAACTTAGAGTAGAATTGGAATTGGTGTGTGGATGTTGGGGTAATGGTCGGGTGTTGCTTGATGAAACCTTAACAGTTGGATGTTGTATTGTAGAAGGACAAAGAGGTCGTAATGGTGGTAGGGAGAAGGTGGATGAGGCATGTGATTCCCAAAATCCACTATGTATTATTTAAGTCCTTCCCCAAGTTCTTGTCTTTCACCGAACTAAAATGTGCATATAGAAAATTTACCATCGTTTTGATATCATTAAGTTTGGCATGTAATGTAGCTTGTATTTCCTTAATCACTAATAGCACATTTTCATTGCCATTCATGTTAGCATTATTGGTTGTAATAAGTTTTTGATCAGAACCACTGGTTGCTCAATGTGCAACATTCGAATCAGGTTTAGCAACATCACATTGGCATTCTATTGATTGTGCTGCTTACAAGATAAATTCACCAACAAAAATCCACATGATAATATTAAAAATGATATGTAACTATGCATGCACTTCAAATTAAATAGCATAGATATGAAAAAAGATAGATAAGTTGTAACGTAAACCTGTTTTTTTTCCAACACCTCCTTTAGTGTGCAATCAGATTAAGCACTTCCTTATCTTGACATTTGTCCAACAAACGACATGTTTTATTGCTTTATCCATGATTAGAAGCTCGTAGTGTAGCAAATGCAAGTAAAACAGCTAGAACTTAGAAACAAGGATAATGTAGGAAAAACAGGCGGCAGAAGTGAAAAATTCGATTGGTATATTTCAAAAAAAAAAAATCTTTAAAAGAATGAACCTTAACCCATGATTAATTAACATATAATAAAAGTATCGTACCTTTTTCTCATGACGATTGAAGTTGTGTCGAATTGAATTCGCAAGATCTTCCGATCCAATCACGAACGTGAATCACCTATGAATGTGGACTCTCTTTCTTTGAATTGTATACTTGAGGATGGAAAACAAACAATTTTTTTTCTTTTGTTAGTCACGATAATTCTCGTAGAGGAAACCCAAGAATGTTTGGCCACTTGTGAATTATCAATCTATTGATTGAAACTCACGTGAACCCGATTCGATTTTTGTATACAAAAACCTTTTGATGTAAAGGAGACTAGTGCAATATCGAAAATAAAAATGTTCCCTCTTTTCTCTATGGTTGGCCAAATTCTTCACACAATGGGTTGGATTAAGGATTTTTTTTATCTATATAAATAAAATAAAAAAAACTTCTCTCAAGTCTTGAACAAGCCTTGACCGAAATCTCTCTATAGATTTCTTATGCTTTGGCCGAATTCCATAATTGTGATGTGTAGGAGGCCAAATCCTCTTTTTAGGAGGATTTACTTGGTAGCCAAGAATCCTCTCTCTAGTAGGGTTTACTTTCACCAAGACTCCTATCAACTAACAAAAATTTTTTCCACACCAAGACTCTTATTCCAACTCATTAGTGTATTTATCTAATAACTAATTATTGAATATAAATTAAATTGTGACTTTATCAAAAACTTTCTGATTTAACCAATAGTCAATTAGAGTTTTGATAGATATCAAATACTTCATAATCTGACTTGATTAATAAATTTTATTTACCTACTTATCAAATAAAGTATTTGATACTTTATATACTACCAACAATAGTATGACACTAGGAGACATTCTCCAACTAGGAAAAAGATTTTGACTTTGAATTAAATAATTAATAAATGAATAGATTAATTAATTTTTATTTAATAAAATAATAAAATAAAAAATAATATATTAGGCTATTATATAAGCCATTACTGCCCAAGCCTATTAAGTGGACAATATATTATTTTTTTCTATTTTATTATGTAAAGTCCTTATTTATTAATTGACTCATTTCCTGAACAAACCACATTTTGGGGTTTGATGTATGGGTAGCTTAGGTTCTCAAGACCTCAAGAGAAGAAGCACCAAATATAAATTTCTATGTGCTTACTTGCTTTGAAGAGATATAGTTGCACACACTCACAACTCATGCATAATCCTTATTCATATATGTTGTGTGTTTTTATTTGTGTGCTTTCATGCCTTGTAACTTTTCTTGCATGTTTATACTGATCACATCTTTGCATTTGTATTGACATGCATTATGTGACGCTCTTACACATTCACATACACACACACACATACACACTTTATGGCATTTGATGTGTTATGCATGTGTGCTTCATTGATTTCCCTTGCATTCATTGTGTGTTTGGTGTGGTGAATTTTTCACTTTGAAAAATCCATAACAGGGCAGTGAGCGGGCCTTTACGTGGGTGCCCACCAGCGCACTACCTGCGTAATGGGCTGATTGATTATTTCAATCTTTCAACGTCAAGTCAATGCACGGACACTTGCACGGGATGGAACTTGCACAAGATCCGCGCATTGCACTGTGCGATGTTTTTTTTCATCTCTCAGTTTCTAGCCAATGTGTGGACATTTGCGCGGGTCACTGCGCGGGTCTAGACCTGTGAACAGACCCACACACTACACAGATCTGGCAATTTTTTTCAAAACGACAACATTTCATTTTTGACACCTATATATGTGTCTCTTCATTTTCAGGTCGTACTAAGAGTTCTAAATATCTCATCTTTTCCTTAGAACATATTTCAAAAGGAAAAATCTCACAAGAACTTACCATTATACACTCAAAGCATCTCATTGTGCATAAAAACATCATCTTGCATCATCTATGGTCATATAGAATGCATCCTTGTATGGTTTTGCATCATCACATCTTGTTTGGTAAGTTTCTCGCTACCTTTATCTAAGTTTAGTGTTTTTCTTATCAAGCCATATTTTTTATAATTTGTATGCTCTTAGAATATATTCTAGATACAAAATAGAGATTGTCTGTGATGACATGATTGAGTGTTGTATTGTGATAGCTTCATAGGATCGTTTGATCTATGTTTAGCTAAGCTTTATGATATGTCATTTAACTCTTGATATATAGGAATCAATTAATTACCTTTTTATCATCCTAGATAAGCATCTAAGGTTTTCTTGCCTTGTTTATTTTTTGAATATCATCATATATTCACATAGGCCATTTTATCTCTTCAATGAGAAGTAAGACTCGTGTTGCTTCCGGGATTAGGTAGCTTAAATCACAAGTAAGTTGGACTAGGTTCACTCATACCGGGATTAGGTTGTAATTCCTTTACCATTAGTGGATTCGAGGTTCGAGTGTGGCACACTTAACAACCCATGGTTTTTCCCATTTTGAGGGTTTCTACGTATATTTCAAGTGTCATTTAAATTCCGCACATATTACACTAGTTATATAATTGTGACTAGTTAGGGTTACTTTTATCTACTTGGTCATTAACGAAACTTGGGTAAAATTGATTAAAATCTATTCACCCCCTCTAGATTAATATTAAACACACCATAATTTGTTTCAATTGGTATCATAGCAGGTTCCTAGATATACTTAGGTGATCCTTGCTCATTTTGGTGTGTTTTGCATTTTGTGTGATTCTTTGATCATTCATACATTTGCATTCATTCATAAATACTATGAGTGGAAGCAGTGGCAACGAGGGCGCTTCTAGCACTAAACCTCCTATACTCGCCTGGGTTTAACTATGCCTCTTAGAAAGACAAGATGGAGTCGTACATTTGTTAAATCCATGATAGGACATGGATGACGGTTGAAGATAGCTACACACCGCCGTGATGACTTCTACTGGTGGATGAGAGGATATACTCAAGCCAAAAGCACATGGAACCCACAAGAGTTTGAGGCATCAAAATGGAATAGGAAGGCAATGCATGCCATCCTATGTGCAATGGATGAGAATCAATATAAGTTGCCTCAAAATACTAGGATAGCTAATGAGGCATGGGTCATTATAGATATTGCACATGAGGGAACCGAAGTTGTTAAGGACTCAAAGCTTCAAGTTCTCCAAACGCAATTTGAGTTGCTTAGGATGGATGAGAACGAATGCTTCAACGAATTTGAAGTAAGGTTGATGGACATTATGAATCAAAGTCATCAACTTTGTGACCCATATTCGGATAGGAGAATCAAGCAAAAAATTATGAGATCTCTACCAGATAGATTTGAGCCCAAAGTGACGGCTTTAGAAGAGAATAACTCTTACAAGTATATGAAGCCAAGTGAGGTGATTGGGAGGCTTCTACCTCCATACATCCTAAAAAGCAAAAAGGAATTGCTCTAAAAATCTCTAAAGATTAGAAGAAGGAAAGTGATGACTCGGATGAAGAAATGGTTTTGTTAATGAGAAAGTTTAAGAAATTCTATAAGTCTGAGAAGAAAGGTTTCGGGTCCAAGGGCCAAAACTTGAAGAAAAAGACTCCCTTCAAAAAGCTTGAGCCTAGGCAAGAAAAGACTGAAAGGAAAGGGGTCCGATGCTATGAATGTGGTAGGATAGGTCACTTTGCCCTCGAATGTGCCAATCATAATGTTAAGAAAATGGGAAAAGTGATGGCCGCCACATAGAGTGGAAGTGATAACTCTAACGAAGGAGATGAGTGTTCCGATGATGAAGAACTTATGGCTAACTTCATAGCCTTTACATATTCTCACAAGAGCAAATGTGCTAGTGAAGAAGAGGATGAGAGTCAAGAGGAAAATGACTCAAGTGATGATGGATCTTTATCACAATCCACAAATGGAAATGTGGATATGACGGATCTCAAAGACTATATGGTCAAGTTTGAAAGTTCAAGGTTAAAGAACGAGGAAGAGATTAGGAGATTAAAAGATGAAAACCTAGAGCTCTCAACTCAAGTTGACCAACTAAGTGAATAACTAGTGAGAACTATGGAAAGTGAAGATAAGCTAAGAAAGGAGCTAGAGTTATCTATGAGGAGTGAATAAGGGTTGAAGAGGGAGCTTGAAGATGCTAGAGAGTTGATGGCCAAGATGAACTCTAGCACTAAAAAACTTGACCACTTGTTAGATGTTGGAAAGAGGCTAAGTGACAAGAAAGGGCTTGGGTTTGAACATGACAAGATATCCTCCACTCCAAGCAAGACCATATTTTTCAAAAGCATGAATCTCAAGGAGTCTTGTCCTCATCAATCACATAGGAAGAAATTTGACCTAGGAGAGTGTTCAAGAAGTGCTCAAGTGAAGGTGGAAACAAGAAGTCTACCTTAAGCTCATCATATAAGAACTCCTCAAGCTAACTTCCTTTAACCGAAACTCCATCAAGGGAAGAGACCTATCATGTAAGCTCAACCGATGAAGCATTCAAGTCTTGGTCAACAACAAAGAAGGAGAGATCATTATCAACAACTAAGATAACCTCAAAGACATGGGAAGGCTTCAGTGCAACCTAAAAGCTATGATATGATTCCTAACTTTATCCTTACATGTCATTTTTGTGGTATTGATGTTCACATTAGACCAAATTGCTTTCGTTATATAAAATTGTGTAGAATTAAAAGCATGATAGAGAAGAAAAAGGCTAAAGCCAAGATGCATGTCACTAGGAAAAATGAAACACTTTTGCATGATCCTAGGACATTTAGAGCCCATGTACCATTGACCACTAGGAAAGAAAATGTTTCACCTAGGTGGATTAGAAGAGATGAACACTTTTGCCATGTTGCACAAATTGCCTTAAAGGTAAATTCTTCTAATTTATGGTATTTGGATAGTGAGTGCTCTAGGCACATGACAGGAAACAAGAGTTTATTTGAGACTCTTGTCATGGAGGAAGGAGGAAATGTCACATTTGGTGATGGATCTAAGAAGAAAGTTAGAGGAAAATGAACCATTTCCATACCCGGATTGCCCTTATTGTCTAATGATTTATTTGTTGATGGCCTAAAAGCCAATTTGATAAGCATTTCACACTTAAGTGATAAAGAACTTTCTGTCTTAATTTCCAAAAATGTTTGCTCTATCCTATTGCCCAATGGACAAACCTTGTTTAAAGGAATGAGATCTAGTGACAATTATTATTTTCTTGAAGCTAGTTTAGTCTCTTGCAATGTGTCTAAAGATAAGCAAATTGAGTTGTGGCATGAAAGATTTGGCCACATGAAGTATTGGGATTTACGAATCTTAGATAGGTTCAATGTTGTGTGAGGCCTACTCAAGCTTAGGAAGAAAGCCAATGGTGTTTGTGGACCTTGCCAACAAGGGAAACAAACCAAGAGTATGCACAAAAAGGGCAAGTATCTCTCCACCAAAGAGCCCCTAGAGCTTTTCCATATGGATCTTCCTATGCAAACCGAGAGTTTAGATGGAAATAGATACATTTTTATTTGTGTAGATGATTTCTCTAAGTTCAGATGGACATATTTCCTTAGAGAAAAATCTGAAACTTTTGACAAGTTTAAAATGCTTTGTACTAAAATTCAAAATGAAATGAACTCAAACATTAAAAGCATTAAATGGATTAGAATTGAACATGGGAGAGAGTTTGAGAATGCCCAATTTGAAATCTATTGCAATAGCTTAGGCATCTCTCATGAGTTTTCGGCTCCTAGGACACCTCAACAAAATGGAGTTGTTGAGAGGAAAATAGGGTCCTTCAAGAGATGGCCCGTGTGATGCTGCTTAGCAACAATGTCCCTAGAAATTTATGGGTCGAAGTTGTCAATACGCTTGCTATATATGAAATAGAGTTTTTCTAAGGCCCCATACTAGGCAAACCTTCTATGAGTTATGGAAAGGTAGAAAGCCAAATGTTAGCTACTTTCACACTTTTAGAAGAAAGTGCTATATTTTAAATGACCGTGATCAACTTGGCAAGTTTAAAGCTAAGAGTGATGAGGGTATCTTTATTGGCTATGTCTTGAATAGTAAAACCTATAGAGTTTTCAATTTTAAGACTCGAAATGTCATGGAATCATCCAATGTTGCCATTGATGATACAAGGCTCAAGTCTATTGACCATGATGAGGAAATTGCTATAGTTGATGACTCTCCTTTGGAGAAGGTTGTGGAGACTCCTAATGCTAGGACATCTAATGTTGATGATGATAACACATAACCTATTGATAGAGGTCTTCTCTTGAACTCTAAAGAACCCGCTCCATGAGTTAGGAAACTTCATGGTAAAGATGACATCATATGAGAGATTAATGAGGGTGTTAGGACTAGGCATCAATTAGCTAATCTAATTAGCCATCCATGATACACCTCTCAAATAGAACCAAAGAAGGTCGATGAAGCCTTATATGATGAATTTTGGGTTCTTGCTATACAAGAAGAGCTAAACCAATTTGAAAGAAATGAGGTTTGGACTCTAGTTCCTAGACCCAAAAACACCAATATCATTGGAACCAAATGGGATTATAGGAAGAAATCAGATAAAGATTGCAACATTGTACGAAACAAGGCTAGACTTGTAATACAAGGATACTTTTAAATTGAGGGTATCGACTTTGAGGAGACCTTTCTCTCCGGTTGCCCGTCTAGAGTCCATTAGGCTTCTTTTATCCATCTTTTGTATGCATAAGTTCAAGTTGCATCAAATGGATGTTAAGAGTGTATTCCTCAATGGCTTATTGTAAGAGGAAGTGTTTATTGTGTAGCCCAAAGGGTTTATGGATCCACACCACCCAAATCATGTCTATCGCCTCAAAAAGGTTTTATATGGGTTGAAACAAGCACCGAGGACTTGGTATGAGTGCCTCACTCTATATCTTGTTGACAATGACTACTCAATGAGTAGTACTGACAAGACTATATTCATCAAGAAAGACAATGATGAGCTCTTTATATCTTAAATATATGTTGATGATATAGTTTTTGGCTCCACCAACCACACCAAAGTCCAAAAATTGGTTGATGTCATGTCTCATGAATTTGAGATGAGTCTTGTTGGTGAGCTAGATTGCAAATTAAGCAAATGGATGATGGGATCTTCATATCCCAATCTAAATATGCCAAAAACCTAGTGAAGAAATTTGGTCTTGAAAATGCCAAACATTGTGATATACCCATGAGTACCAGTTTGAAGCTAAGCAAGGATGCTAGTGGTAAAAGTGTGGAACAAACACTATATCGGGGCATGATTGGTAGCATGCTTTATTTGACCGTAGGCAGACCCAATATCTCTTTAAGTGTGGGTGTGTATGCTAGGTACCAATTAGATCCTAAGGAGTCCATATCTCTTCCATTAAGAAAATCATTCGCTATATGAACAGGACATCCAACTATGGGATTTGGTACTCTTTTGACACTAATGCTAGTCTTGTAGGCTTTAGTGATACAGATTGGGCAGGAAATTGTGATGATAGGAAAAACACATCGGGCGGTTGCTTCTTCCTTGGGGGACAATTTAGTCTCTTGGTTTTACAAGAAGCAAAACTCAATTTCCTTGTCTACGGTGGAGGCGGAGGCCGAGTACATAGCTGCATGGAGTGGATGCACACAACTCCTTTGGATGAAGCAAATGCTAGTGGACTATGGATTCAACCAAGGTACTTTTAATCTCTTTTGTGGAAACATAAGTGCTATTGATATTTCCAAGAATCCGGTTCAACATTCCAGAACTAAGCATATTGACATCCGCCATCATTTCATCAGAAAATTAGTTGAGAATAAATGCATAGTACTTGAACATGTAGGCACTATTGATCAACTAGCGAACTTATTTACTAAACCCTTAGATGCTACTCGATTTAAAACACTTAGTAGATCTGTTGAGATTTACCTTGTGGAGTGCTGAATTTTGGATTTGACCCCATATGGGAAACTTAAGCAAAGAGAGCTATTGCATTCTTGCCATGTGCAAACATTTGAATTTTTTTATTCTTCTTTATTGATTGCTTGAGTAACTTGGTTGTAGCTATGTTATATGATATTTTCTTCGATAAGTGTGAACCTTGCTTTGATTACAATCCATGTCATATTTATGTTCAAACATGTATTTTTGGACTAGGAAATCTACTTAAGAAGTATATTTTGAATGACCTATAGTTGTTTCCATGACATGATGATTCTTTAATAAAATGCTAATGAAATATGAAAAGCATGAATTGATGATTGCCATATTGAAATGCAAAACAATGTGTGAAATATTAACGAGACTTTTTCTTTATTAGTTGAACATGGCTACTATCATATGAGTATCTTACCCGAAAAAATCAAATAAAGTGTAAAGTCGCTCATGTCATGTTTTGCTTAAAAAGTTGGATATAGTTGCTCTTAAAATTGAAATCTATAAAATTCTCTATATCCTCGCTTCTCTCAAGACAAATGGTGAAATTGGTTTGAATTCTATTGGAAACCTTTATCATTTGCTTTGCCAAATACCATTGTATTTAGATTTGAATGCAACATGTCTTGTACGTAAAACATTTTTAATTCATGCATTTTCTTTTTATAAATCTCATTGTTTCTCTCTTATAAATTAAGTCTATAAAGTCCTCATTTATTGATTGGCTTATTCCATGAACAAATCACATTTTGGGGTTTTATGTAAGGGTAGCTTAGGCTTTCAAGACCTCAAGAGAAGAAGAACCAAAGGTAAATTTCTAAGTCCTTACTTGCTTTGAAGAGATAGTTGCACATACTTACATCTCATTCATAATTCCTATTTGTATATGTTGTGTGGGTTTATATTAGTGTGCATTCATGTTTTAATAACTATTATTTATTTATTGCATCTTGTGATTAAAATGCCATGTCATGTTAGGCATTATGATGCATTCTCTTCACCTTTTTCTCTTGTAAAATTTATGTGTATGTGAAGGAAGTGTGCAGTGCGTTGGTCATAACCCGAGACATATGTGACTTTAGAAGTGTCTTCCAACTAAGTCACATTGCAAGTTGCTTTTAGGCACCCTGACCTGAGACATTATAATCAGACATATGCGACTTTGGAAGTGACTTCCATCCAAGTCACATTGCAAGTCGCTTTGTATGTGTGTGTGTGTGTGTGTTTGTTTGTTTGTTTTGTTTTTAGGTCATAAAGAGAACTCCAAACTTCCAGATCTTAGTGAGAGAAAGAGTTCCACTTGTGAGAGAAAGCACCAAGCTTGCTTCTTTAACTCTCAAAACCTAAACACCCATCATTCTTGTATGAAAAAAACATCATCTAGCTTCATCTATGATGTTTCTTTGCATGGGTCTTCATCAACACATGTAACTTGGTAAGTATAACACCATTTTCATCATTCTTGTGTTCTAGCTTAGCAAGATATCTCTTTTATAACTTGTATGTCACTAGATTAGGATTTCTATTACAAGTAGAGATTATTGTTGATGTTTGGGTTGTTGTATTGTGATAGCTATCATATAGGTCATATTTGCCTTTAGTTAATTAGGTCATATTAATTGCATTTTGATGATTGCATTAATGACCATGCCATGCGTAAAGACAACATATGTTGAAATGACTTTATTTGATAACTAGGATATAATGTTGCATAACTATATCTAGTTAAGTCTTTATGAGCATTCATTTAGACATTGATATCTATGAATTGTACTTAGTGACATTATTAAATTCCTAGATAAGCATTTAGTGTTTTGCCTAACATTATTTGCATTTAGAATATTATTACATATTCACATAGGTTGTTCATCTCTTCATTGAGAAGAAAGTCTTGTGTTGCTTTTGGAATTAGGTTACATAAATCACAAGCAATTAGACTAGGTCCACTTAATACCGGGGGTAGGTAGTGGTTGTGGGTTATATACCGGGAGTAGGTTGTACCGCCTTTATCGTCAGTGGATTCGTTGTTCGAGTGTGGCGCATTTAACAATCTGTTGTTTTCCTATTTTGAGGGTTTCCATGTAAAAAACAAGTACTCATTTTAATTCCGCATTTATTACACTTGTTTTATTATTGTGACTAGTTAGGGATATTTTCGTCTAACTGGCCATTAACGAAAATAGGGTAAATTTGATTAAAATCTATTCTCCACCCCCATCTAAATTGATAATAAACATACCATAAATTGTTTCAGAGTTGCATAAAAGTGGCGCATATGATTATGCAAATATCTTGTATGCTCCTATTTCTCTTTGCTATGAGTGACCCGGTTGGGGACTACTTCTTTGCCTATATCATGACAAAAAGGGGGAGTAGAATATGGTAAAGGGAGTTGTTGGCTAGCAAATGTGCTTGTTGGGGAGATTACATATTGAGGGGGAGCAATTGCATTCATATACATTGCATGATGTTGTTTTTACATCTTATATTCGCAAATGCAAATGCTTTTATTTTATTTTCAGTTGATCACCTCACATATACTTGATTTGGAAAGTGTAGTTGTTTTTGTTTTGAAGGGTTGATAGTCCTACAAGAGATTGAAGATTGAAGATCTGCAGTTTATATATATCTTTGTAATGTAGAATATATTCCCAATGCTTCAATTTTCTATTTTTTGTAAGGATCAATGTGAGTGGTGGTTTTGTCACGAAATAGCCAAAGGGGGAGATTGTAAAGTCTTCATTTTGTGAACAAACCACATTTCAAGGTTTGATATAAGGGTAACTTAGGCTCTCAAGACCTCAAGAGAAGAAGCACCAAAGGTAAATTTCTATATGCTTACTTGCTTTGAAGAGATATAGTTGCACACACTCACAACTCATGCATATTCCTTATTCGTATATTTTGTGTGTTTTTATTTGTATGCTTTCATACCTTGATAACTCTTCTTGCATGTTTATATTGATTGCATCTTTGCATTTGTATGGACATACATTATGTGTTGCTCTTACACACACACACACACACACACACACACACACACACACACACACACACACACTTTCTTGCATTTGATGTGTTATGCATGTGTGCTTCATTGATTTCCCTTGCATTCATTGTGTGTTTGGTGTGGTGGATTTTTCACTTTGAAAAATCTATAACAGGATAGTGCGCGGGTCTATGGGTGGGTGCCTACCCGTGCAATGGGCTGATTGATTATTTCAATCTTTTGGCGTCAGGTCAATACGTGGGTTGGAGCTTGTGTAGGACCCGTACATTGCACTGGGGGATGTTTTTTCATCTCTCGGTTGGACATTTGCATGGCTTAGCGTCGGTATGCGCTGGTTACTGCACGGGTCTGGACCCGTGCATAGACCCACACACTATGCAGATCTGACAATTTTTTTCGAAACGACATCACTTCATTTTTGACACCTATATATGTGTCTCATCATTTTCAGATCGTACTAAGAGTTCCAAATATCACATCTTTTCCTTAGAACATATTTCAAAAGGAAAAAATCTCACAAGAACTCACCTTTATACACTCAAAGCATCTCCTTGTGCATAAAAACATCATCTTGCATTATCTTTGGTCATATAGAGTGCATCCATGTTTGGTTTTGCATAATCACATCTTGTTTGGTAAGTTTCTCACTACCTTCATCTAAGTTTAGTGTTTTTCTTATCAAGTCATCTCTTTTATCATTTGTATGCTCTTAGAATATATTCTAGATACAAAATAGAGATTGTTTGTGATGACATGATTGAGTGTTGTATTGTGATAGCTTCATAGGATTTGTTTGATCTATGTTTAGCTAAACTTTATGATATGTCATTTAGCTCTTGATATCTAGAAATGCATTAATTGCCTTTTTATCATCCTAGATAAGCATATAAGGTTTCCTAGCCTTGTTTGTTCTTTGAATATCATCATATATTCACATAGGCCATTTTATCTCTTCATTGAAAAGTAAGACTTGTGTTGCTTCCAGGATTAGGTAGCTTAAATCGCAAGCAAGTTGGACTAGGTTCACTTATACTGAGATTAGGTAGTGGTGGTGGATTATATACCGGGATTAGGTTGTAATTCCTTTATCATTAGTGGATTCGAAGTTCGAGTGTGGCGCACTTAACAGCCCATGGTTTTTCCCATTTGGAGGGTTTTCACGTATATTTCAAGTGTCATTTAAATTCCGCACATATTACACTTGTTATATAATTGTGACTAGTTAGGGGTATTTTCGTCTTCTTGGCCATTAACGAAAATTGACTAAAATTGATTAAAATCTATTTACCCCCTCCTCTAGATTAATATTAAACACACCATAATTTGTTTCATATTAAATCCATTGGACTTTAATAAAAAGTCCACAAATGAATTAGACTCATTCTTACTAAAAAAGAAACAAATCCACATGCCTTAATTTAATACTTTAATATAATTTAAACATTCCATTTAATTAAAATGTATAAATTATATTCTTAATATATTAATGGAATGCTAATCACACCTAGAGGTGTCCATGGTTTGGTTTAATTTACGAACCGTCGGTTCCGGTTTCATGGAATGACCTAACCGTAACCATAACTGGAGTGGGACTGTTTGGTTCGGTTACGTAACCGCCGGTTTGGCGGTTACAGTTTGGACCGGTTAAGAGCCGGTTTCGGTTCCGACCGATTTTTTTATAACTTAAAAAAAAATTATATACATATAAATGTGATTTTTTTTAATGAAACTATCCAACTAATAGTCTAATACTAATAAAAATTGATAAACTTTAAATTTTGAAAATTGGCCAAACATTTTTATTTGTAATCAAATTTCATTTACAAGGTCTATATAATCAATATTCTTATAAAATATGAAATACAATTATCTAAATATACAATTGAACTATTGAAGTATTTAACAATGAATGTGTAAAATAAAAGAAATTGACATTGATTAATAAATAAAAATTTATAGTTGCATCTAAATTTTATATAAAAAAAAATAGAAATTGACCTTAAATGAATATATAATCTAACAAGGTTCAAATAATAATAATAATAAAAAAAATTGGCATTGCACTTAATGTTGACCACATTTAAGTTGTTTACGTATCTTCCACCAATGTAGAGGAATCAAAAGCTACATAGTTCTTTTACCTTTAATTAGATGGTCGGTGTTGGAGGTTGGAAGATTTGAACGGAATCTATTCGTTGCCTTCCGTTCCCGTGGTTGGTCATCTTTGAAGAAATCATTCACTATTTCATGCTCGAGTTCTTGTTTTCTGAATTTTGTCTTTGTCCAATGATCAACACACGCTAGGGCTTCAAGTGATTATGGATACAGAACCGACCGTCTTGGATCCAAAATATTTCCACCTGCACTAAATTCTTGTTCCACAGCAACGGTAGAAACCGGTGTTCCAAGAATTTGTTTGGCAATAATAGTCAAAATTGGATATTCTTGTTCATAATCCTTCCACCAACCCTGGATACTGAATTTATCTTCTAAAAATACAAGATTGGCTTCTAAATATCGGTCAAGCTCAGAATTTGAGTCAGATGAGATTGAAGAAGATGTTCGTAAGTTTTTCGCTCTTTGGGAAAACAATCGATTCCCTAAACCCTTTAATTTAAATTGGAAGTAGTAGTACCATCGGATGTTGGTTGGGGGTTGTGAAACCGACATGTTCAAAGACAGATCATATATTATAAGATATTCATCATATAATTCATATAGCAAAGTCTTAATGGAATTACAACAACTAAGAACATCAATTTCTATTCCTAAACTATTGTAGTAATGAGTTAAATAATCCTACATACATTATAATTTAAAGCGTGGATCAAAACATGGTGCACACAAATAAATATTTGGAATATCCCTATAATACTGTGCCCATTTTTTTTCATTGCAGCAACACATTGATTCAATTGAATATCAAATTCACACTCAATGAATGCACCGACAATATTAACACTTTGAACAAGAAATAAATGAGTAGTGAGATAGTAAATACCAGATAAAGCATTGGGAGCATCATTAAAAACACGTATCAATTCAAGAATTTTTGTACATACATCCCAATGCTTCAATTGAAGCGAAATTAAGGGAACATTATAAGTAATAAAAGAAACTAATATTTCCTTATATTCAACATTTTCATTAAGCAACTTATAAGTAGAATTCCAACGAGTACTAATATCTTAAGAAAATTTAATGGGATGACTACCATTTTAGAACAAAATTTGAACCAGATATAATTAATACTATCTCTAATTGGTCTAATATAAACTGAAAGAATTTGTAATCCATATTGAACACACAAATTTAAAACATGGCATGCACATCATTGATGAAATAATTTACCCCTAAAATAAGGATTGCACAATTCATTTGACATAGGAATAGATGCGGTATTGCTTACAGCATTATCAAGACAAATTGTAAAAAAATTGTTTTGGATATAAAACTCTTCAAAAATAATTTTAAGGTGTCGAAAAATATTGTGAGCTCTATGTGACTCATCAAAAACATGAAATACAATAATTCTTTTTTTGCATGAACCAATAATTATCAATATAGTGACATGTCACACCCATGTAATAGTAGCTACTAAAATTATCGGTCCATATGTCGACACATACGGAAACACGATCTTAATATTGAAAAAAAAAAATGATTCCACTTTGTGTTTTTCTTTTTTTGTAAATGGAAAATAGTGCACGTGTGAGAGTGACTCTAGGAACACGTTGCATTGCAGGATTTAATGCAGTTTGACAATAATTATCAAAACCAACTTTCTCACAAAAACTAAAAAGTAAGTGTTCTAATGCAACCATTCCTGCTAATTATTCCTCATTTTTTTCAGATGTATAATGAAATAATTGATTGGTAGGGGTTCCGTACCTAGATATTTGGGTTTGGTTACTAGCCTTCACCAATTCAGACGGATGATTTCTTCTAATATTGTTCCAATACGTGCCACTATAATAGCCAAACAAATTCTTTCAACACCAGTTTCTATGGTGGCGGTGGAACAACAGTTCAGTGCCAGTGGGAATATTTTAGACTCCAAACGTTCGCTTTTAAGTCCAAATCAATTCAGACATAAGCTTGTGTTGATGATTGGGCGAAGACAGAATATAGACATTAAGAAATCGATCAAGAGGAACACTACGATTTCTTCAAAGATGACCAACCTAATGTTGAAAGTGGAACGGATGATCATAACAATATTTAGTCCATGGTTTCACATCATCACCAAACCTGTAATAAAAGTTAAGAGAACTACGTGGCTTTTGAATCCTCTAAAGTCTAAACCTTAAGAGGATACGTAGGCAACTTAATCGTGGTAAAAATTAAGTGCAAGACCAATTTTACATTTTTTTAGTTTTAATTTAATTTAATTTAATTTTTTAATTTGTCATTTATTTTAGTTTTTTTTTCATGTGACTCAATAAAATGCATTTACAATTTTGCATATATAATATTTTTTAGTAAACAAAAAAGGGAAAAAAAATTAGAACCAAACCGTCGAAACCGGAACCGTCGGTTCTAGAACCGAAGACATGTCTAGATGAGATGATTACATTTGTGATTTTTGTTATGACTATACATATTTTGAATATTCTTCATGGATTTGCAATTTTGTTTATATTCCAAGTGAGTTTCTCATTTCTTGTTTGACAATAGATACAAGGAACTTGTCATATATTCATCCATGTGCAACATTATTTGTAGAAGCTATATCTTTTCATAAGATATGCCTCTATATATCCGTCTGTTACGAGCCATTACAAACTCTTGTCTTGTTGTATTGAGGAGTTGATTGATGTTTATATTTATATACAATTTGGTAGTTGGTACTGAGAGTTGCTTTTTAATCAAATCATATAACTGTTTTTTGTTTTTTGCCATATTTCATTATTTGTTCTCCCATTCGCTTTCTAGTCTTCTTTATTTTTTTTTTAATTCTAATACAGAAATTGCTACATATGTTTTCATTTCTTTTTGAAACTTTTGTGTATGCCTTTGTGCTATTTGAAAATTTGTATTTTATTTATATATGTTGGGTTGTGAAGCATGAATCCTATTATGTTTAGGATTGGTTCTCTATTCTATTTAGGAGTGTTTTATTGTTTTATTTAGGAAAAGAATTCCTATTTGCTTTATGCCAGACTTTATTATAAATACTCCTGTAATTCTTATGTGTAATGTGTGCTGCATAGAGAGGAGAGAAAATAATTTTGAGAGTTGTAAGGAGAGAGATATTGCTTCGCTATTGTAAACACCGATTTCATAGTGGAAGTTGAGTGAAGGTGTGTCCTGTAGACGTAGGTTTACGCTGAACCACGCTAAATATCGTGTGTTTTATTTTCTTTTTTCTTGTGTGTTTGATTATGCATATTCCCTAAGCCGATACATCCACAACAACTGATATCAGAGCCTAGGTTTCAAGGCTTAGGGTGTACTAGGGTAGGATCCAGAGTTGAGGATTCTCCAACACAAGGTTCCAGAAGTCCGGAACAGCAGTAGCGCCGCCGAAGCAGCCGCTGCCGGAGCAGCCACTGTCAGAACTGAAGCCGCCGGAGAAGCCGCCGTCGGCCACGGAGAGTGAGTTATCATCTTCCACGCCATTAGGATCAGAAAGAGCCGATCTACAAGTTTCTCTTCTCAGCCGTTGTCAAAAGATCACCGAAAAGTGGTCAAATCGACCGACGAAGGTAGATGAGTGGTTTCGCCGCTCAATTGCCACCGGCGAGTTGAGTGACACCACTACCACCAAAAGAAGTGTAAAGTGACGATCTTCAAGATTGTCTTCTGGGTCGTCGTCAACCGAGCACCGAAAAGTCCTTAAATCGACCGTCGAAATGTTAAAGAATCAAACAGTTATAGTCAGATCTACGTCGATCCATCACGAATCTGAGAAAACCGATACCACCAGCAGACTCAGTGTGGTGAAATCTTCCAGATCCAGTACTTTTTACATTGAAATGAAAAGTTTCAGATTTCGGTCGGACTCCGTCCCGGTTTGACTTTTTCATTGACAGGTTCAAATTGCTTACCGTTCGTGGTTTGAGTGGGAGCAATGGGGTCTGAGAAGGATACATACAAGATAAAGAAATTTAATGGTATGAATTTCAGCTTCTGAAAGATACAGATGGAAGATTATTTTTCCAGAAGGATCTGCATTGGCCGATAAAAGAGAGACCAAAGGATATGACCGATGAAGATTGGGAAAAGAAACGAAACTGAAGAACATGGATGATGATTATTTTGAACTCCTGAATTGGAAAGCATTGAGAGCAATTCGTCTCAGTTTGACGAAGCAGGTCGCCTTCAATGTAAAAGATCAACAAACAGCTAAAGATCTAATGAATACCCTATCATACCTATACGAACAGCCTTCCGCGGTAAGGAAAGTCCATATTGTCAAGAAGTTATCAACTTTGAAGATGGCGGAGGGTTAGAACTTTAAAGATTTTCTGAATCAGTTCAACGAAGTGAATGACGGGTTGTGTTCTTTGTCTATAGGTTTTGATGAGGAGTTCATGGCGGCGTTTCTACTCAACCAAATGCCAGAAAGTTGGAAGACGACATGCCAGTCGATTGCCAACTCGTTTGGGAAAGAAAAATTAAATCTTCAACAGGTTATAAATATGGTCATGATTGAAGAGATCAGGATGCGTGAAGAGGGATTAGGGGCGTCTACATCTTCAGCATTGAATTTAGAAAGCAGAGAAAGTAGAAACAAGAATCGGAACAGAAATCAACGGGGTAGATCAAAGTCAAGAGGAAGATCCAAGTCCAGGAATCGTCAGGGCAACAGTTCGGGTAATCAGCAGCGAAGTAAGAAAGACATTGAATGCTGAAATTTTGGCAAGATGGGTCACTAGTCGAATGAGTGTAGGTCCACCAAGAAGGACGATGGCAAGAGCGATGTGAATTGTATTTAAGAGGAGTCAGATGACTGCCTTATCTGCTCATTGGAAAGTAAGACGGAATCTTGGGTGTTGGACTTAGAGGCATCATTCCATGCCACCTCACATAGAGATTTGTTCGAGAACTACGTCTCCAAAAATTTAGGTAAGGTGTATCTTGGTGACGATCAAGCATGCGACATTATCGGGAAGGGAGATGTGAAGATTCAACTGAATGGGTCAGTTTAGAAACTCGACAATGTGAGGCACGTACCAGACTAAGGAATAACTTGATCTCTATAGGGCAGTTAGCGTCAGACGGTTATGTGACGACTTTTACAGGTGATAAGTGGAAGATCTCGAAAGGAGTTATGACAGTCGCTCGAGGAACTAAGAACGGGTCTCTTTACATGACTACCGATGGGTATTGTTCGGCCGCAGTGGCGGAGAGTAGAGAGGATTCGAATCTGTGGCACTAGAGGTTTGGGCACATGAGTAGTCAAGGGCTGAAGTGTCTGCATTCGAGAGGTAAACTGCCAGGGTTAAAATCTGCTGAGATTGATTTATGTGAAAGCTGTATTCTTAGAAAGCAGAAGCGAGTATGCTTCAAGAGGACCGGAAGAGCACCGGTAAAGGAGAAGCTGGAACTAGTGCATACCGATGTTTAAGGTCCAGCTTCAGTCTCATTAAACTGGGTTAACAGTATTTCATCACATTCATCGACGATCATTCCAGAATGGTATGGGTTTACTTCTTACGACACAAGTCTGATGTGTTTGAGGCTTTCAAGAAGTTGAAAGTTATGGTTGAGAATGAGACAGGTTTGAAGATCAAGAAGCTGTGTTCAGATAATGGTGGAGAATATGAAGACAACGAGTTCAAGAAGTTTTGCTACCAGAGTGGGATAAAGCTCATACGGACGGTTCCTGGAACGCCGCAACAGAATGGTATAGCAGAACGGATGAATAGGACATTGACTGAGAGAGCCAGAAGCATGCGCCTGCAATCTGGGTTGCCGAAACAGTTTTGGACAGAAGTAGTCAATACAGCAACATACTTGATCAATAGAGGACCATGAAAGCCTTTAGACCTCGCCATGCCAGAAGAGATCTGGACTGTGAAAGAGATAAAACTTTATCATTTGAAGGTGTTTGGTTGTGTTTTTTATATACATGTAGGTGATCACTCAAGGATCAAGTTGGACGCCAAATCAGTGAAGTACACCTTGGTAGGTTATGGTGAAGACGAGTTTGGTTATAAACTCTGGGATGACCAAAATCAGAAGATGATCAGGAGTAGAGATGTTGTCTTCAATGAGAAGGTCGTGTACAAGGATAAGAACACACATATGTCTGAGCAAGAAGAGCCAAACTACTTTGGGCCAGATGATGTATCAGGTGGTAGGATCGTGGAATGTGGTAGCAATCAGAAAGTTGAAGAGCAAGGTGTGCAACCCCAGGTTGAAAATCCTATACCATAAAATGAAGTTCCAGCACCACAGAGTTCGATCGGTCAGAGAGTTCTGAATCCGTAAATTGGGAATGCTTTGAGAAGATCCTCACAGGCCTAAGGTACACTGCGAAGATCCACTCACCCACATGTACCAAATAAAAGGTACTTGCATTACTTGTTGCTGATAGATATGGGAGAACTTGAATGCTATGAAGAGTCATGTCAGGGTGAAGAAGCAAGCAAATGGAAGCTTGAAATGAATGATGAAATGAAGTCACTTGTGTCCAATCAAACTTGGGAGTTCACCGAGTTGCCTGAAAGAAAGATAGCCCTACAGAACAAGTGGGTGTTTTGAATTAAGGAGGAATATGATGGTTCCAAGAGATACAAGACGAGACTGGTGGTCAAAGGATTTTAGCAAAAGAAAGGTATTGATTACACCGACATTTTTTCTTCTGTTGTTAAACTAACTACGATCCGGTTGGTGTTAAGCATTGTCACAACAAAGGGGTTATATCTTGAGCAGTTGGATGTGAAGACTGCCTTCCTTCATGGAGACTTAGAGGAAGAGATATACATGCTGCAACCAGAAGGGTTTGCTGAACAGGGCAGAGAAAAGATGGTTTACAGATGATGAAGAGCTTGTATGGTTTGAAACAAGCTCCCTGACAGTGGTACAAGAAGTTTGATGGGTTTATGCAACAGAATGACTACTTTAGATGCAATGCTGACCATTGCTGCTACTTCAAGAAGGTTAAATCAAGCTTCATAATATTGATACTTTATGTTGATGACATATTAGTAGCTGGTGCAGATTGGGATGAGATTAACAACTTGAAAAAGCAACTATCGAGTGAGTTCGAGATGAAAGACTTATTAGCAGCAAAGCAGATCCTTGGAATGGGGATTAGCAAAAACGAACAGATGGGTACTTACAGCTATCTAAGGCAGATTATGTTCGTAAGGTGTTACAGAGATTCAACATTGGCGATGCAAAGCCGATAAGAACACCATTAGCTAGTCACTTCAGATTGTCCAAGGAGCAGTGTCAAGAGACGGACGAAGAAAAAGACTTCATGGCGAGAGTACCATATGCCTCAACCATTGGAAGCCTGATGTACGCCATGGTTTGCACTAGACCAGATATTCCCCATGCAGTGGGAGTTGTGAGCAGATACATGCCTAATCCAGGCAATTAACACTAGGAAGCAGTGAAGTGGATCCTAAGGTACCTACGAGGTACGACAGAGAAGTGTCTAACCTTTAAGAGAAATGAACTCAAGATGGAAGGTTATGTAGATTCTAATTTTACTAGAGAGGTGGATCACAGGAGAAGTACCACTGGATATGTGTTCACAATGGGGAGTACCGCTATCAGTTGGGTTTCTCAGTTGCAGAAGATAGTGACAATATCTACAACTGAAGCAGAGTATGTGGCTGCGATAGAAGCTAGCAAGGAGCTTATATGGTTACAATGGTTGTTAGCAGAGTTGTGATTCGAGCAAGTAAATGTGTTGCACAGTGATAGTCAGAGTACGATACACTTGGCCAAGAATTCAGCGTTCCATTCTAGGACCAAGCATATAGGACTGCGGTATCATTTCATTCGGTCGCTAATCGAAGATAGAGTGTTAAAGCTTGTGAAGATCGCAGAGAGTAAGAATCCAGCTGATATGTTAACCAAACTAGTCACTACAAAGAAACTGGAGTTGTGCGCAGCTTCAGTAGGTCTTCAAGGTTGAAGACAGAGAAGGATGAGCGCACTGTAACTGTCCACTGGTCATCGAGGAAGGAGGAAGAAGTATACTCTAGTTTCAGTCTTCAAGTGGGAGATTGTTGTGTTGTGAAGCCTGAATTCTATTATGTTTAGGATTGGTTCTCTATTCTATTTAGGAGTGTTTTATTGTTTTATTGTTTTATTGTTTTATTTAGGAAAAGAATTCCTATTAGCTTTATGCTAGACTTTATTATAAATACTCCTCTAATTCTTATGTGTAATGTGTGCTGCATAGAGAGGAGAGAAAAGAATATTGAGAGCCGTAAGAAGAGAGATATTTCTTCGCTATTGTAAACACCGATTTCATAGTGGAAGTTGAGTGCAGGTGCGCTCCGTGGACTTAGGCTTACGCTAAACCACGTTAAATATCGTGCCTTTTATTTTGTTTTTTCTTGTGTGTTTGATTGTGCATATTCCCTAAGCCGATACATCCACAACAATATATATTAACAATTTTATAACTATCTTTGTTTCCAAATTTTTTTGTTTGTGATCCTACCTATTATCTAGATATACTGAAAAAGAAAGTATAGTTTTTCAAATGCTTAAAAGAAAATTAATTTTTATTTTCTAACATTTGTTTAATTGACATGCTCAATTGGTTCAAAATATGTGTGCCCTAATAATATACATTGATACTCTTGAAGCCAGAAAAAATAAATTATGGAATTATTCATATTCTTTTTATTCGGGACCAGCGAATCACAATTCAAAGTGAAAAAAATGATATCCTTCTACTAGGTACGGAGCTGGGAAGCAGCCTGAAATACCAGATCTTCCTTCTTCTGTCCTGACCTTCCCAATGTCATGTCCTAGAGAATCCTCGAGGTAGGTTCAACCAGTGGATCTAGAAGGAGGCCCTACCGAAGTCCGAGGTCATTCTAAGGTGCCTTCAAGGGAGGAGCCAGCAGTAGGAGAGATCATGCCAGAATCAATGGTCAACCTTCTTGATACAGCCATACCTCTTGAGGTCATGGCGGTGGTCAATGAGGTCTTGGAGGAGGACCCAACTGAGCAACAGGCAATCGAGAGGCATCCTCTAGAAGAGGTGGCGGAGGTGGCTATCCTGGATGATCGATCACCAGAAAGATGAGCAGGGGGTGAGGTTCATCATGAAAGAGGGGAAGCTGGAGGAGATCAAAAGTATGCGGAAGTTTGAATCCATCTACTAGTGGCTTGTTCTGAATGCCCGAAAAAAGGGGTGGGCATCCTATTTTTACTCATGCTTGATTATCATCATCATTCCTGTTTTGTTTGTAGCTCGGAACCAGGGGTTGGGCTCCCTGTTTGATTGCTGTAGCCATACCGGGGGATAGGCTCCCTATTTCATTAATGAAAATTAACTTTAGATCTGGCTCAAATTTTGATTGGCATGTACTTGCTTCATTTCAGATTTCGATCTCGGTACATCCTCTAAAACAACTTGACTTAACTTGGGAAAGCAACAAGATTGGAAAACTGCTTAATCGTGAAAGTAGATAGCTAGCTCGAGCCTTCAACTCTCAATAAAAACTTGTAGCCTGGCGACTTTACTCGATAATCCCCTTGTGCGATCAAAGATCAGTCCACACCTATCACAGTAAGCAACCACATGTACATGGAGAATTAGCCACCAGTAATAACTGGGACGTTGGAGTTTAAGTAAAGGAGCCCTCCATTCTTAAGACCCTCTAGGGGGTTACAGCCCGAATGAGGTATCAAAGAGAACTATCTAGCCCTCTCTTAGGCTGGAGATCAGGGTGGCTACCGTGCTCTTAAACTCGAGTCCTTCTCGTGGGTAGTAACCCGACCAAGGCATCAGGAGGGCTATCTAGCTATTTCCTGGTCATGAGATCTGGATGGCAGCTATGCTCTTACACTGAGACCCTTCTTGGGGGTGGTAGCTCGACCAAGGCATCAGAAGAGCTATCTAGCTATTTCTTGGTCTTGAGATCTGGATGGCAGCTAGGCTCTTACACTCAGACCCTTCTTGGGGGTGGTAGCCTGGCTAATGCATCAGGAGGGCTATCTACCTGTTTCCTGATCTTGATATCTGGAGGGCAGTTATGCTCTTACACTCAGACCCTTCTTGGCAGGGGGTAGTGCCCGGCCGAGGCATCAAGGATAGTGAGGGGGCTTCCCCGGCTAATCCCTGGTCTAGGGACGATAATATCAAATTTCCCATGTATGCCCAAATCACTATAGAATATAGTTGAAGATGGAGAAAAAAATAGGCTTTATTGATAAAAATAAAGGAGCACATTATTACTGGAGATTAAAAACTAGGTGGAGGTAGTTTTCTCACGGGCTCCCTGCTCAGGGGTAGAATTTTCTCAAGTGATTCGTATTCCACGTATGATCAATGAGTCGGCCATTCATGTCCTCAAGCTTTTATGCCCCATTGCGTATCGCCACCTTTACTAAGTAAGGTCTTTCCTAGTTGGGCCCTAGGACTCCGTTTGATTTCTTTCTGGTATTTAACGACACTTTCATGAGAACTAGGCCCCATTCCTTAAAGTTCCGGGCTTTAACTCTCCTATTAAAGTACCTAGCAATTCTGCTCTGGTAAATTGCTACCTTCTCTGTTACTCAATCTTGTTTTACTTCCAAGAGATATAGGTTTGCATAGAGCTTATCCTCGTTGCTTCCTGATTGAAAGTGTTGAACTTTGAAGGAGGTCAATTTGTGTTCAATGAGAAGTACCACTTCAACCCCGAAGGCTAGGGAATAGGGCGTTTCCCCGATAGCCGTTCTCCTCATAGTGCGGTAAGCCCAGAGGACCTCGGAAAGATCCTCTGCCCATCTACCATTTTTCTACCATAACTTCTTTTTCAACGGCTTCTTAATAGTCTTATTGGTGGATTCCATCAGACTGTTAGTCTAGGGGTGGGCTACTGAAGTGAACCTAAGGTCGATTCCTAAGCCCTCACAAAATTCTTTGAATCGGCCATTATCAAACTGCTTGTCGAGGTCAGCTACGATGACAAGAGGGGTTCCGAACCTGCAAACTACATTATTTTTTGATGAATCTTGTTGTATTTTCTTCCTATATCTAGGAAAGCGGTCTAGCCTTGACCTACCTTGTAAAATAGTCAATTGTTACGATAACATGCTTGGCTTGACCATGAGCAGTATGAAGCGATCCGATCAAGTCGACTCCCCACATAGCAAAGGGGTATGGTAAGCTAAGGGATGACAATCGCTCCGGCGGTATGTGACTCAAGTTTGCGGTCTTCTGGCATGCTTCGTATGATCGAACTAAATTCTTTGCATCTTGATGGATGGTTGGCCAATTATACCCCATGCGGAGTACCTGATATGCCAGAGCCTCCCCACCAATGTGGTTCCCGCATTCCCAGAAGTGAACCTCTCTCAATACCCATTTGGCATCTTCAAGATGTAAACATCGAAGTAAAGGAAGGGACCTGCCCCTCCTGTATAAGTACCCATCCACCAAGCAATATCGGACTAAGAACCTCTTAACTCTCCTTGCTTGGTCGGGCTCCCTAGGGAGCTTTCCTTATTGGAGATAATCCACTATTCCACTGTCGACCCTCAGTCGATTAGCCATCTTCGAGATAAATACGGTATCCCTGACATCGTTTCCCTTACTGTCCCTTGCAGGAACTATAACGTTTTTATCTTGCCCACAAGCGTACTTCTTATCCAAGTCGCAGCTTTTGAGAGTGGGGTGAGGCTCTCTCTTCACCCTTCCCTTCGACAGCCTCTCAATGCCCTTCAGATGGCTCCGCTTCAACTGACGCCCGACTTTTAGAGGCATCTAGTTGGCTTCCTTGTATTATGGAGGGAGCAATGCGAGATGAGCAATGTAACCAGGGAGCCCGGGGCTGAGGAGCTCGCCTTCTTTTTCTAGATAGGTAGCCTGGTTGAGGTTCCGGCTTTAAAGAAGGACCCTGCTTGGAAAGAGGAGTGGGTAATGGCGAGGGGAGACTATGGGAGCTCTGTTTTCATCAGCGAGCATAAGCTCGAGGTTCCTACCGCTTTTAGCGACAAACCCTAGTGGGGTCGGGATTTCTTGCCCGCTAAGTCTGAAGCTGTGTTGAAGACCATCATGGCCAGGAATTATCTTAATTTGAAGTCCCCAACCACTACCTTTTTCGACCCCCACAGGATGAACAAGTACATGTGAATCTCTGATGCTGTTCCTTGTAAGTATCTGGCTTTATCATGCTTTTGGATTGTTTGATGGTTTAGCTCTGACGTTATTAATCCCTTTCTTAACAGTGTTTGTTGTTGCTCCAGCTTCTCGTGAAGCCAGGCAAGCTGGGATCCCTCATTCTCCTTCTAGACCGTCCTCAGGAGATCTCTTGGTTATTCCGAAGAAGGGGGGGTCAACTACTAGGGTAACTACCCCGCTCGTTCCTTCCCATCACCTTCCCAAGTGAAGTCCAAGATGGCACTTCTTACATCTCTGGCGGTAAAGGCTCTAAGCCGAGGAGAGTCTGCCTCCCAAGTTGCCAATAAGTCCGCTCATGCCCCCTCACTAGTAGTCTCTGCTTCAACCAAAGCTCCCCGAGTCACATTATCCCTCTCTGTTGATCTGGTTGTATCCCGAGCAGTCGAGGTTCCTAAGGAGCCCGATACCGATACTCTTGAGGTCCCCCATTCTCTCCCCTACCAACAATCGAGCTCGGCAGGTCATGACGAGGTATTGAAGCAATTCGTTACATCATGTCCAGGCGGCGGGCTTTCTAGGATAACCTGGATGCTCGTGAACATCATGATTACCAATGTGTCTACTCTTTTAGCCGAGGTAATCGTCGCTTTTACTTCCCCATTAAGCAGCTTGATTTATCATTTTCTAACATGAATTTTCTTTGCAAGCTTTCCAGTTTCAGGTAGCCATGGGGCATCAGGTGGCCTTCCTCCACGATCGGGCAGCCAAGGCTGAGGCTGAGGCTGAGGCTGAGGCTAAGCGAGCCATGGGGTTGCTTGCGTAGGCTCAAACCCTGGTCCAGGAGATGGCCTTTAGCAAACAGGGAATGGAGACACAGCTGGTTGAGCTTCAGTGTGACCATGAGAGGTTGAAGCTGGCTTTTGATCAAGAAACTCTCCGGTCGAAGCGGCGAGCTAGCCAGTGGGATGACTGGAAGGGAGAGGCAAAGGTTTGGATGTCAAGAATCAGACTTTACAGGCTCAAATTACCCAGCTCCAAGCAGAGGTGGAAGCCTCTTTTAACGAGGGGTACTTCTATACCTCCTATCAGGTTGCAGAGGCTCTTTCTCCCCTATTCAATCTCTCCAGCATCGCCTGCTGGGATAGAGAAGAGGTCATGTCATGGGCTGCGGAGATGTCTCGCCCTAAAAATTATGGAACTGGTCCTTCAAGAAGGAAGCCGGGAAGTGGTTGGAGGTGCCAGATCTTCCCTCTCCTGTTCCAGCCTTTCCAGCATTTGGTCATGGCGAATCCTTGAAGGGGAACCGAATCGAGGAGCTAGAAGGAGGCCTTGCTGAACTGTCGCAGTGCTCTTAGGAGTGGAGTCAACATAAGGTGGGAACATGCCAAAGTCAGTGGCCAACCTTCTTGATGCAGCCATTCTGCCTGAAGTTATGGCAGTGATTAATGAAATCGTGGAGGAGGATCTTGTCGACCTCGAGGCTGATCCGCATGAAGAGGTGGTGGAGGCGGTAGATACAGCTGACCAGGATAAGCTACGACTGGAGAAGGGAGTAGGGGGCGAGTATCATTCTGTGGAGAAGGAGGCTGAAAACCATCAGGAAGATGAAGAAGTTTGAATTCTCTCTTTTGTGATTCATTTTGAATGCCCGGAAAAGGGGGTGGGCATCCTATCATTAAACGTGTTTGACCCTTTATTATTTTTCATTTTTTTGTAGCCTAGAATCAAGGGTTGAGCTCCCTGCCTGATGTAGCCTTATTCGGGAATAGGCTCTCCCGTACTTTAATAAATTTCGACTTTAGATCCAGCTTATTTCCCGACTTGCGTGCACTTCCTCGATCCCTCTCTAGGTCCGGCGTTCACAACATATTGACTTATCTCGGGGGAAATAACAAGATAATAAAACTGTTTAATCGTGAAAATGGATAGTTAACGTCCGGCTTCCTGACCACCGAGTTTTGCAGCTTAATTTCCTTAGTCGATAGTCCCCTTGTTGGATTGTAGACCTGTTATAATGAGTGACCACATATTAAGGAAAAAATAGTGAACAACAATAACTGGAGTATTTAGTTTACAATAATAACTGGAGTATTTAGAGTTTAAGTAAATCGAGCCTTTCAACCCCGAGCCCTTTTGGGGGGCTGTATCCCGAGCAGAACATTTAAGTAAAGAACTGCTTCGTCTTTTCTTAGGCTCGGGATCGGGAGGGCTTCCACGCTTTCAAGTTCGATTTTTTATTGGGGGGAGTGGTAGCCCGACCAAAGCATCAGGGGGGCTATCTAGCTATTTCCTAATCTCGAGATCTGGATGGTAGTTATGCATTTATACTCAATCCCTTCTTGGGGGTGGTGGCCTGGCCAAGGCATCAGGAGAGTTATCTAGCTATTTCCTGGTCTTGAGATCTGGATGGTAACTATGCTCTTACACTCAGGTCCTTCTTGGTGGTGGTAGCCCGACCAAGGCATCATGAGGGCTATCTAGCTATTTCCTAGTCTTGAGATCTGGATGGTAGCTATGTTCTTACACTGAGACCCTTCTTGGCGGGGGATAGTGCCCGACAGAGGCATTGGAAGTAGATGAGGGGCTTCCCCGGCTTACCCCTGGTCTTGAGGTGATAATGCCAATTTTTCCGTGTAGACCCAAATCATTGTAGGACATATTTGAAAGAGTAGTAAACAAGAAAAGCAAGCTTTTTTGATATGGAGGATGTAGTACATTATTGTCGGAAAAAAGAAACTAGTCGGAGACCGCCTGCTCCGGAGTCCCCTGTTTAAGGGTGGAATTTCCTTAGGTGATCCGCATTTCAAGTATGATCGATGAGTCGGCCATTCATATCCTCGAGCTTGTACACCCCATTACGGGTCACCTACTTTATTAGGTATGGTCCTTCCCAGTTGGGCCCTAGGACCCCGTCTGATCTCTTCTTGGTGTTCAACATTACTTTCTAGAGGACTAGATCCCCTTCTTTGAAGCTTCGGGCTTTAACCCTTCCGTTGAAGTACCTGACAATTCTGCTTTGGTAGATCTCTACCTTCTCAACTATTCGATCTTGCTTCTCCTCCATGAGGTCCAAGCTAGCTCAGATCTTACTTTCATTGCTATCTGGTTCGAAATGATGGACTCTAAAGAAGGTTAACTTGTGCTCGATATGTAGGACTGCTTTAACCCCGAAGGCCAGCGAGTAGGGCGTTTCCCCGGTAGCTGTTCTCTTTATAGTGCGGTAAGCCCAGAAGACCTCGGGAAGCTCTTCTACCCATCTGTCTTTCTTCTGCTGTAGCATTTTCTTCAATAACTTCTTAATGGTTTTGTTAGTGTATTCCACCAGACCATTGGTCTGAGGATGGGCTACCGAAGCGAACCGAAGGTCAATTCCTAAGCCTTCGCAGAAATCTCTGAATCGGCCATTATCAAATTGTTTTCTGAGGTCGGTTATAATGGCAAGGGGGGTTTCGAACCTGTAAACTACATTGGTCTTGATGAACCTTATTGTGTTTTCTTCTGATATCTGGTAGAGTGGTCCGGCTTCAACCCATCTTGTGAAATAGTCGATCTCTACGATAGCATGTTTGGCCTGTCCCGGAGCTGTAGGAAACGGTCCAATCAAATGGACTCCCCACATAGCAAAGGGGTATGGCGAGCTAAGGGACGACAAGCGCTCCAGAGGGAGGTGACTCAAGTTTACGGCCTTCTGGCATGCCTCATAGGTTTGCACCAAGTTCTTCGCATCTTGATGGATGGTCGGCCAATAATACCCCATGCGGAGAACCTGATATGCCAAGGCCTCTCCACCAATATGGTTCCCGCATTACCCGGAATGAACCTCTCTCAAAGCGCACTTGGCTTCTCCAGGGTGTAGACATCGGAGCAGGGGAAGGGATTTTCCTCTTCTATATAAATGCCCATCTACCATACAATACCGGACCGAGAGCCTTTTAACCCTCTAAGCTTGGTAGGGCTCCCCGGGGAGTTTCCTGTCCTGTAGGTACTCTGATATTGGATCCATCCAGCACGGCTGTCGGTCCAAAGTGTAAGCTTCCTCACCTGTCATGATGCTAAGTAGGGGGATTACTTGAAGAGGGACTCCGTGAGGTAATGTTTGGCCACCATATGTAGCTATCTTAGCGAGGACGTCAGCTCGATGATTCAGTTGTCAAGGTATCTGCTCGATTCTGAATCCCTTAAATCTGTTTTTCAGTTGTTGAACCAATCTCAGGTACACGATCATATTATCCCCCTTTGCCTGATAATCCCTGGAGACTTGGTTGACCACAAGTGAAGAGTCGTTCTTGATCTCAGGTAATCAACCCTGATTTCTATGGCGGACTTTAGTCCAACTAGCAGGGCTTCGTACTTCGCCTCAGTGTTCATGGCTTTAAATTTAAACCTGAAACAATGGCAGCACTCAGTTCCTTCTGGGTCGATAAGGACTTTGCCCACTCCCCCCCTAGATTGCCCAAAAGCTCTGTCAGTGTAGACAGTCCACGACTTGCAGCCCTCAGGCTAGTTGTCAGATTCTGGATTCCTCTCAAGGGTTATATCTGTTACCGTGGGGGTTGCTTGATCTGAAGGTATTGAGAGCTCGGTGACAAAGTCTGCTAGTGCCTTAGCTTTTATCGCTGTTCTAGGCTTATATTTTAAATCAAACTGGGTAAGCTCTAGGGCCCATAGAACCAGCCTTCCAGAAACATCCGGCCTTTGTAAGAATTGACGGAGAGGTTGGTCCATCACCACTGCTATTGAATGGGCATGGAAGTAGGGACAGAGTTTCCTTGTCGAGGTCACCAAGGCGTAAGCGAGCTTCTCCAATAGAGTATAGTTCCTCTCGGGCTTGGTTAGGATGTGACTCACATAGTAAATAGATAGCTGGATCTTATCCCCGCATTCCTTTACCAAATCCCCCTTACGGCGGTCTCTGAAACGACCAAGTATATTTGGAGCTCTTCTTTAGAATTTGGCTTGACCAACAGTGGATGGCTTTATGGTATCTTTTCAAAGCTTGGAAAGCTTGTTCACTCTCCTGATCCCATTTCATGTTTCTTCCTTGCTTGATAGCTTTGAAGAATGGTAGACACATATTGGTAGATCGGGAGATGAACCTGTTGAGCGCTGTTACGTGTCCAGTCAATGCTTGAACCTGTTTAAGAGATGTGAGGGATTCTAGATCCATGATAGCCATGATTTTTTTCGGGTTAGCCTCTATACCTCTCTCATGGACCATGAAGCCCAGAAACTTCCCCGTAGTTACCCTGAAGGCGCATTTGGAAAGGTTCAACCTCATCTGGTTTTCCCTTAGGATTATGAAGGTCCTACGATCGTCGTCCAGGTGGCCTCTCGAGGTTGAAGATTTAGTGATCATGTCGTCGATGTACACCTTTATCAACCTTCCTATTTTGGGCTTGAACAAACGATTAACTAACGCTGGTAAGTAGCTCCAACATTTTTGAACCCGAAAGACATCACCTTATAGCAGTACAGGCCTTGTGCGGTGATGAAACTGGTTTTTTCTTGGTCCGCGGGATGCATCATAATCTGATTATAGCCAGAAAATGTGTCCATGAAGCTCAAGAGCTTGTTCCCAGAGGTGGAATCGACCAACTGATCAATTTTTGACAGAGGGAAACTGTCATTCGGGCATGCCCGGTTGAGGTCGGTGTAGTCTACGCATATGTGCCATTTCCCATTTGCCTTTGTGACCATGACCATGTTGGCGATCCATTCGGGGTAACGGGCTTCCCAATTGAAGCCTGTCTGGGTTAGTTTGTCCACCTTTTCTTGAACTGCCACATTTCTTTTGGTGTTGAAGTGGCATCTTTTCTATTTGATAGGCTTGAAAGTCAGATCCACCGCTAGTCGATGTGCAGCAATTGTCATTGGGATCCCCGACATCTCTGCATGACTCCAAGAAAATATGTCGTTGAGCTCTGTGAGGAGCCTAATCAAACCTTCTTTCATTCCTGGCTCAAGGGTAGCTCCGATCTTGACGACTTTCGAGGGGTAGCTTATTCAGATAAGAATCTCCTCTAACCTATCCACTTGATGGACGCAGGCCCATTCCTTTCCCTATTCTTCCATATCGGGCACCACGAGGCCATTTTCTGGGCAACCGGTGGAACCCGTGTCTTCCAGGTTTAGTGCAGGGGTTATCCTACCTTGGATTGTCGTCACCTGGGTGAGTTGTTTAGCTAGAGCTGCTGGGTTGGCTGACACTGCGTAGCATTTCCTAGCTGCTTGCTGATCACCCCGAACCTCCTCCACATTGTCTCCTACCGGGAACTTCAGGACATTGTGGTAAATAGAAAGGACTCCTTTCAAGGATGATAGAAATGGCCTCCCTAATATTGCATTGTAGGCCGATGAGGTATCCACCATCATTAAGTCGATCATGATATTTTGCTGGAGAGGTACGGCTCCAATGATCACCAGTAGGATTTTTTATCCTACGGGTGTGATGGAGTCCCTAGTGAATCTATATAATGGAGTAGTACAACTATTGTAGCACCATTGCTTCAAGTTTAGCTTTTCCAAGGTGTCTTTGAACAGGACGTCGACACTGCTTTCTGTGCCGACGAGCACGCGATGCACCATGAAGTTGGCAACTTGTATCATGATGACCATGGGGGCATAATGAGGATGCACGGTGTTATAGACATCTTCCTCGGTGAAGATGATTTGTGGCAGCTGGGAGGGATTGGTCGGTCTTTGGTCGACCTTGAAGATATCCCATCATTCGTCCGTACTAGGGACCTTCCTTGCGAGCTATAGGGGCCACTGTCCTGGGAGGTGGTAAAGCTTGAAGAGGAGCTCGTTTATCTGGATACCTTTCCGGTCTGGGTTGAGGAAGAGGGAAACCGTATGTTGATTTATTAGGGGGTTTGTTCTGGCTTTTCTTAGCTTGCTCGGGTATGGGAGCTTCCTTCTTTTGTCATTTTACGGCTCTCATGTCGTCATGTTCCATCTTGACCTTGAGCTGCTCATCAACCTCAATCTGCTCCAGAGCCAGATCATAGGCTTCCTGGTAAGTTTCTGGAGATCGCTTAATGAAAGACCGGAAAAGCTTTCCTGCCCACAGGTTCCTTCTAAAGTTGGTGAGCATTTTTTTCTCGGTAAAGACCCCTATCTGAATGACTTCCTTGTGGAAGCGCTCGACATAATTCCGGAGGGTTTCCCATCTCTCCTGGATCACGTATTGAAGATGTATCCGGTTCTTCAATCGGGGTTTAACTCCTTAGAATTGTGAGCAGAAATCGATTGATAACTTGGTGAAGGAATCCACGCTACCAGTGGGTAGTTTCCTAAACCAGGTTTTAGCATAATCCGTGAGTGTAGTGGGAAACATTCGATACATAGCGGCCATGGTTGTGTTCTGGACCTCTATCTATTGAACGAAGCTCTCTAGGTGGCTCAGGGGATCTTCAGTCCCAGAGAATCTGTCAGCTGGCATTTTGAACTTCGATGGGAGCTCTGCCTTCCGGATCCTTCTGGTGAAAGGAACATTCATTTCACTTAGAGATCTTTCCTGTCCTCCTTGTACTTTCCCTTCTTCATCAATTGGACCTCTTTTTGAAGCTCTGCCAACTGGTCCCTTAGACGTTTGCTTTCGGATTTCCTTGAGTTGATATCAGATTCCTCCCCATCGGATCCCTCTGATGAACTGGTGATCTCTACCTGGTTCCTTCTTCGGAGGGGGTCCGCTCGGGGGCTTTGTTGACTTTCTTCTTCTCTACCCCGAGCTTCTCTTATTGAAGTCGTTGGGTGGAGAAGCTCTCCCCGTTCCCGGGGATAGACATCTACCGCGGATTTAACTTGCCTTGGTTGGTAGCGTGGCAGTGCTTTGGGAACGTGGGGCATGGGCCCTAGCCTATCCCGGATTCCTAGGTGATCGAATGTGGGTTGCCTAACCCCAAGCCTGCTTGACTCCCCCTGATTGCAGAGACCCGCTTGTTGGATAGTGATACTCTCAGCGAGTAGTCGAAGGCTGACATTTTCTACGAAGGCTGCTGCTTGTTGGTCAAGCTCGACCTGACTTCCCAGAGGGGGATCCAGAGCCTATACAGTGGCTGGTTGGGTGGGAACCTAGCTTTGGAGCCCAGATTTTCTCCCTTTCTTAGGAATCTTTCATGTCGATGTAGCATAAGGTTATTCCGAGGTGCCTTGCCGCCCTTGTGAGGAGCGGAGCCTCATGATTACTATGAAATAACAAACTTTTTGAATGTAAAAAGATGGTGGTGTGAGAGGTTTCCCACAGACAGTGCCAGAAAGTGTTGATGAGAAATTTGCTCAGGATGATAAATTCCTATTAACACCCTCGAGACCACTACCACAAAAGCGGTAGCCGGGGCTGGTACCGTTGGTTCTCAACCTGTTAAAAGATAGATGAGAGGCTAGATCGTAATAACAGTAATTGAGAGCTTTTATTATTAATGTATCACCTCAAAATACAAATCACTCTCTTATATGATCACAGTCTCTCTAAGATGCAGGGTGGTGGCAACTTTGTGCCTGTCGAATAGTGAAAACGAAGGTGGCCGTGTTCTGAATACAGTATTTAGGCCTTCCCCTATTCTTTTCTTTCTTTCTTCTCTCTGTTCTCGGTTCTCTTTGTTTCTGTATATGTTTTTCTATCTATCTCTATGGCTATCATGCTTGGCTCTATTTATACACGGTCCATGTTGGTTTGAATTTGTTGATATCCCGCCACGATCCTTTGAATCCATTTCCTCCTTATCGGGCGGGATCCTATATTTAAAAGTGGTTGACCCCGAATAAATAACGAAAACAATTAACGTGAATGAGTTTGTTTCCTTTTTGGAATAAAACTCTTGGTTAGCACGTATGCGAGATTAATGATGGTTATCTTCTAGAAAATGATATTGTATGTTATCGCGGCATGGGGTGTCATGGAGGTCGCCCAGCTAGCTGTCTGTTTCCCCGTAGATCAAGGTAGATCCCTGTTTCGACTCTGTTCTTAGAAGCTTGAGATGGATTTTCCCTGACCCTTAGGGGCTCGAGGTGTTCCTATAGACATTCTTGAGAGGTAGTCGGGGTAGTCTAGATTTAGGCGTGATTCCTCTTTTATACCCAACAGGGACAACGGGCTTCTGGAGAGGTTGGCGGGCTTCTATCTAATGTCTCTCGAGCTTGAAGGCTTTTTCTGGCATTCACGAGGCGGTTGAGGAGCTTGACCTCAGAGCTGTGGTTCCTCGATAGATGGCCTGGAGAAACCCGAGCTCCAGTACTCTTGTGAGGGCTCATCCCGATCGCGCCTGGTTTGTTTTCTGGTAGTTTTAAAGCCAAACCGGCCTTCCCTACTCATGCGAGGTGGCTTTATGGTCTTTCCAGGCTTCATGATTGTCGATTATGGGTTTCGACTTGTGGTGGGAAAGTGGAAAATTTCTCTTTGACCTCCAGCCAAATTTCACTATTAACATTATTAATTACTCGTGATATACAGAAAACCTCTCATATGCACTTACAATCTCTCTAGGGCATAGGAAGGGGGCAACTTCGTGCTTGTCGAATAGTAGATACAATGATGGTCGTGTTCTGATCACAGAATTTCGGTCAAATGTAATCCTCTTTCTTTTTCACTCTATTTCTGCCTATCTCTTTGGTATCTGATTGGCCTTATTTATATCAGGTCCAAGTAGGTTTTAACTTATAAGTATCCCGCTATGATCCCACGAATCCATTCCTTCCTTATCGGACGAGATTCATTATTTGAAAGTTGTTGACTTCAAATTGATAACGAATTCGATGATATCTTTGACGAAGATAAGTTTGTTTCCTTTTTGGAATTAAACTCTTGACTTACACGTACGTAGAATTAATGTCGGTTATAACGTAGATATGATCTTGTGTGTACTCACTGCATGATTCTTTATGGAGGTCATCGAGTTAGCTGCTCGTTATCTCATAGAGCGAGGTAGACCCATGCTTTGGTTCTGTTCTCATACGCTTGGGATTGACTTTTCTCGACCCTTTAGAGCTTGAGATGTCCCTGTAGACATTCTTGGGAGGTAGCATGGATCTAATCCATTTAGAGCCCCTCTTCCTCCTCGTATCATGGAGGGGACATCGGGCTCCTAAAGAGGTTGGTGGGCTTCTAGTTTAGGCTACGAGCTAAGTTTAACCTCTGGAAACATTAACTTGGAGGGAGTTTGCTTTGCTTGTCGAGCTTCACTTCAAGTGTTTCTTGAGCTCGAAGATCCTTCCTTGCTTTCACGGTTTTGGAGCACAACCCTAGGTATCGAGGTTCCTGGGTAGGTGACCTCGAGAAGCCCGGATTCCAATGTTAGCGTGGGAGCTTGACCTGGTTGTGTCTAGCTTCATCCTTGGTAATTCCGAAGCCTGACGATTCTTCCTTGCTTCTGTGGGGTAGTTTTGTGGTCCATCCGCGGTCTCAAAAATGTCGAATTTGGGATTTGATTTAGGCTAGGAGAATGGAAAAATTCTCTTTGACCTCTAGCCAAATTTTACTATTAACAGAAGCAGACATGATTGGATCAAACCCGAGGAAGTGGTGGTTAGATGCTGAGGCCATACGCCATATATGCTCAAACATGGAGATGTTCAATACGTTTGAAGAAGTAGAGATTGAGAAAAAGTTGTATATAGGCAACTCAACCACATCTTTCTTGAAGGGACGTGGTCAATTCATTCTCAAGATGACCTCTGGTATGACCCTGAGCTTGAACAATGTGTTGTATGTACCTAATATCCATAAGAACTTGGTGTCTGATTTGTTGCTCAATCAGTGTGGGTTCAAGATGGTGTTTGAATCAGTCAAAGTAGTTTTAACTAAGCAGGGAAATTATGTGGGGTAGGGGATATGTAACTGAAGGGATTTTTAAGCTTAATATATCTTTTGTTAAAAGAACAACCAATAAAGATAATGCTTTAGTTTTTTTACTTGAGTCTTCCAATTTTTAGCATGGTAGATTAGGACACGTTAATTATGATACTTTGCATAGATTAATTAATTTAAATCATATTTTCGCTTTTAATATTGACCCCAAACATAAGTGTGAAGTTTGCTTTGAAGCAAAAAGGTCATCATTTCAAAGTATTGAAAGAAAACCTTGATTTAATTCAGTGATATATGTGATTTAATACTTGTTCAAACAAGAGGAGACAACAAATATTGTGTCACATCTATAGATGATAGCACAAAATACTACTATTTATATTTGTTGAAAAGCAAAGATGAAGCTATAGAGAAGTTTAGTCTCTATAAAGTTGAAGTTGAGAATCAACTCAACAAGAAAATCAAGGTACAGATAAGTGACTGAGGTGGTGAGTGTGAAGCACCGTTTGGTGAATTCTGTGTATAACACAAAATTATACATCAAACCACTGCACCATATTTCCCTCTGCAAAACGGTATTGTAGAACGAAAAAATTGTACCTTGAAAGAAATGATGAATGATATGCTGATAAGTTCTAGATTGCCTTAGAACATATGGGGTGAAACTATATTGTCTAGCAATTACTTTTTAAATAAGGTACCTCGTAAGAAAGTAAACAAGACCCTATATGAGCTGTGCAAAGGAAGACAACCATCCTATAAATTCTTACGAATGTGGGGGTGTCTTGCTAAAGTGGCCGTACCTACACCTAAAAATGTGAAGATAGGTTCGAAAATTGTTGATTGTATTTTCATTGGATATGCACATAACAGTGATACTTATCAATTTTTGGTGTATAGATCTAACATCCCAGATATACACAAAAATACAATAATGGAATCTAAAAATGTATTGTTCATCGAACATGTCTTTCCATGTAAATCCAATGATGAAGTAAGTTCGTCAAAATGAATACATGTTGAATGTTGTAAGGACCAAGAATAAGAAGTTAAGGATGAACCTAGACGAAGCAAGAAAAGCTAGGACAGAAACATCTTATTTGCTAGAAGATGAACCTTGAAACTTCAAAGAAACGGTGAGCTCTTCATAAGGTCTTTTATGGAAAGAGGCTATCAAGAGCGAAATTGATTCCATACTCCAAAATCATACTAGGGAATTAGTAGACCTTCCTCCAATTGCTAGGGTCTAAATGGATTTTCAAGAGGAAAATGAAAGCGAATGGATCAATTGATAAGTATAAGGCTAGACTTGTAATTAAAGGTTACAATCAACGAGAAGGCCTAGAATACTTTGATACGTATTCTCATGTGACGAGAATAACCTCTATTAGGATGATACTTGCAATCGCAGCTTTACGAAATCTTGAAGTACATCAAATGGATGTGAAAATAGCTTTCCTGAATGGAGAACTAGATGTAGAGATTTACATGGAACAACTTGAGGGTTTTTTCACTTCAAGGCAAGGAAAGAAAGTCTGCAAGTTGGTGAAGTCGTTATATGGTCTAAAGTAAGCACCAAAATAATGGCATGAGAAATTTGACAATGCTATGATGTCTAATGGTTTTAAGATCATCGAATGTGATAAATGTGTTTATATCAAAGACACAGGAAATATGTATGTCATTTTGTGTCTTTATGTTGATGACATGCTAATTGTTGGTAGTGATGATAAAATGATCAAATCTACCAAGGGTAGTTGAAATCAAGATTTGATATGAAAGATATGAGACCGACTGATGTAATGTTGGGAATAAAAATCTCAAGGAAATCGAACAGACTCATTATAAGTCAGTCAAACTATGTTGACATGATTTTTGAGAAATTCAACAAAAATGATTCTAGAATATCCAGAACACCAGTAAATACAAATCTACACATATCTAAGAATAAAGCTGAAAGCATCTACATATATTCAGAAACCGCTAGATACAAATCTACACATATCTAAGAATAAAGCTGAGAGTGTCTCTCAACTTGAATATTCTTGAGTGATAGGAAGTCTGATGTACTTAACAAGTTATACAAGACCAAACATAGCTAATACAATCAGCAAATTAAGTAGATTCACGAGTAATCCAAGAACTGATCACTGGAAAGGAATAGCAAGAGTACTGAAGTACTTGTGATTCACTCGTAATTATGGGCTGTATTATACCAGATATCCCGCAGTCCTAGAAGGATACACTGATGCAAACTGGATATCTGATATGAAAGATTCAAAATCTACTAATGGGTATGTGTTCACACTAGTAGGTGCGGTTGTATCTTGGAAATCCTCCAAACAGATATGTATAGCCAGATCCACCATGGAATCTGAGTTTATTGCTTTAGATAAATATGGTGAAATGGCCGAATGGCTACACCAATTCTTAAAGGATATTCCAAGATGGCTAAAGCCTGTGCTAGCGATTTGCATTCACTGTGATAGTCAATCAGCAATATGAAGAGCATAGAGCAACATGTATAATGGGAAGTCTAGACACATACGTCGAAGACATAATACCATTAGACAATTTCTCTCAACTGGAGTTATCTCTATTGACTATGTAAAGTTAAAAGATAACATTGCGGATCCACTAACCAAAGAGTTAAATAGAAAGTTAGTTGAGACATCATCGAGGGGAATGAGACTAAAGCCCATGAAATAAAAGTCAATATAATGGAAACCCAACCTAGTTAACTGGAGATCCCAAGATCTAGGTTCAATGGGAAAACCAAGTTGTAAGACTTAGTTTGATCACTGTCGGGGGTTACCTTCTAGTCCATTCCTATGATGGAATAGTGATACTCGTAGGGAAAATGTTAAACTATGTTTTTAATGATTCTTATGCGTCGGAATTCCATGCAATAGAAATCTGAGCAGGGTAATACAGAAATCACCTATGTGAGAGAGAAGCGGGGCTACTTGTAAAAGAGAATAGTGAATGACTATACTCTCCAGTGACTCTCATAGAACCAGGAGCATGTTCATGGCCAAAACGAACATAACAATGGGAACCAAATTGGGTCTGGAAGATGCATGTGTGAGGTGTGGTATCGTTTACATAAAACAGTAGAACAATTCAAGGAGATTACATCTATTGATCAACCAGTAAATTAAGCATGCCTTTACAAGGTAAGGTTCAAAGGGTAACACCTACCTATCTTATGAAGGTTTCGACCGTTTGAACTTACCAAAAGTCATCTCTCTTGTCTCCTAGTTCAATTTTATTCATGTGAGGAATTGTTGGAAAATTTATGATATACAAACGATTTGAGAGCGTTATTTTAGTATGATTGGTTTCATGAAAATGAAAGATCAATGTATATTTGAATTCTACTTTGTGAGAGCTTCGAAATGGTATACTAAAACTCACAAATCGATTAATTGGTGAATGAGAAATTGAGTTTCAAAGTGAGCCCATTGTGTAGGGAAAAATGTGCATCCCACATTGGTTGGGTAAAACACTTTTATGTAGTATATAAGTAGTTATGTGATAGTAGCTTATCAACATGTGTAGCATAGGGGCTTTCTATCGTGCGCACAGGGGGGGGGGGGGTGCAAATCAAGGACCTCGAACCTTCGATTGTACGACTCGTAAGTGGGCGCGTCCTGCGTACACAAATGCCGCTCCGGTTGGACCGTAAGAGTACAACCAAAATTTTGATACTATTCTAAATTTAATTTTTCCAAATTTAGTTCCTTTATAAGGAAATAATTAATTATTTTTCCTAAGTCAGACGGTTTTAAATGAATCATTTTGGTTAAGCAAATTAAGGAAATAATTGATTTTCGTTTTGGATTCTGATACTTATTTGATCACTAAGTAATCAGAACCAGTGATCAATTTTGGATTCTGATACTTACTTGATCACTAAGTAATTATAATCAGTGATCAATCAAAAAGAAATCTTTTAGAAGATTATTCTTTAATTAAATTTCTTTTATCATTTAAAACGTAACTATTAAGTAGTTTCCAAATCAATCTCTTTGATTTCGGTTATATTAGAAACCCTAGTCTACACTTCAAACACACATTCTTAGAATCACATTCTTATAGACCAATAGTTATTCTCTCTTCTCATTCTTATCACTGTGAAATTTTCTTAAGGACACCGTGTGAAACACGGGCCTCGATTCCCCTAACTCTTTGTTTATGTTTGTTACTTTCTACAGATTCAAACCAGATTGCTTTTGATATACAAACAACAGTAACTCAACCTATGTGATTGGAGATCCCATGAATGAGGTTCAATGGGTAGAAACAATCATATTGCATGACTCATTTAGCACTACTTTAATGGAGATATGTTCCTACTCATCCCTATGACAATAGTGCCATTTTGTGACGATGATGAAGGGCACTGACCCTGAATGAGTTCAAGGCAAGCATACTTTTGCAAGGTACAAGTCACGTGTACTTTTGGAGTACTTGCCCAAGTAAGAGTGGTCATGAGGCTACGATTGTGAAATTGTGCTATTCTCTAATAACTCTTATGAAAATCAAGATACTAATGCATGGCCATTAATAGCACTAACCCACAAAAATCAAGTCTTTGTTGATATTATGTGTGTGAGATCAGAAACTTGTTCAAAAGGGACAAAGTTCAAGACATAGTTCACTCAGATAACTCAAGTGGATATTAACAACACTAAGGTCATGTTTGTTGTCTGGGAGTTGGATTGGATTGGACTATGTTAATCCTAAACTCATGTTTGACAATCGTATAGGATTAGGACTTCAACTCCCAATAGTATTGATCGAGACACGTCGTTGCAGTGTCGTCAAATATGAACATTTAAGTTCGGCCTCGCAAGGGCACAAGTCATAGAGACTAGCACAATGGCAAGTAAGAGATCGATCCACAGGAAGGTTGGATTCACCGATCGTCTCTAGTTCTAGCTATTATTACAACAATCCGAGCGGACTCGTGTGTTGCGTGTGCATAAAAGTGAATAATAATATAACTAAATAACTTATATAAATAATATATACAATGATAGATGGAATGGAGATATGCATGAAATGTGGTTACACTAGAGAAACGACTCAACCGTGACGATCCTCCTAATTACGTTCTAGACTCACCTAATCCTCAAATGTGCAAGTATATCATAGGCTCGTATCCCCTTAATTAATCTCTAATCTCTCTTGATGTCTTAGAGATAGTATCCATATATACCCGAAATCTCTCTCGAGCAATCCGGACAATATATATGAACCCATTAAGCACGTGGAATACAAATCGAACCCTATACGCTAGCCTAGTGGTTCTAGCACTTTCTAGTCAAGCATAGTGAATGTTTATCTAAGCATTATCAAACGCGTCTCCTCTCGGTACATATCATCTAACCATGGATCAATTACAAAGTGATCAATTAAGCAAAAGCTTTAAGCATTCAAAACATCCATATAACTACACAAGCACAAAAGAAATGTCGGTGGTCATTACTTCTAAGTCAAAGATTCGGTTTAGTCAACTCCCTAGGATCGCTAAACATGGGAAACAAGTTTACCTAACAACTACATGCAGTAATGTGATTGTTATATCATTAAGAACATTCAATTTAGAATAAAGGTTCATCCTCTTGATTAGGGAATTTTCCCACAATCAATTCATCATCCAATCCTGTCACGTGGATGGATAATCGTGTCTTAATACAAAGACACATTAAGAACACGGATATGAACCAAGGTCAATTTAGCAACTAAAAGCCTGAACTGAAACCTTTTATACTCTTTGGGGCTAAAATCCATATTACTCAAATTACTCAATACATGGAATTTCAAGTCATCCATCAATCAATCAACAATCATGGGTATCTAATTTCTACTCTAAATTACAACTACTTCTAAACCCAATCATGGACACATTGATTTCTAACAATTCATACACATACATATAATATTAAGAGCATAAAAACACATATATCAAAGAGAAAAATAAAACCTAAATGAATTTAAGAACAATCAATAAATTTATTACACAAGTGTAGGTTTACAATATCCCCAAATTGGTTGAATACATAAAAAAAAACAAGAATTGCAAAGAAATGAGTAAAATGAAACAAACCCTTGAAGACAAACCCTCAAAAGATGCTCAAATCCTTCATAGCTTGGTTTTGACTCCTATTTCCTTTGTAATGTACTCTAAGATGGATGAAGGAGATGTAAAATGGTGGGGTGGAGGTGTATGTTGATCTCCCATGGAGGTTTAAAACCTCCATGGGAACAAAAGGTGAAAGAAAATGGAAAACGATGAGAAGAGGCATGATAAAGGGAAAAGAGGGAAAGAGAGAGCTCTAGAATGAGGAGAAAAGGGGGTATTTATAGTGTGGAAGGTTAGGACAAGACTTTTGGGTGAAAAGACAAGAATACCTCTCTGAAAATGGCCGGAAAACGTATTTTTGCCCAGATGTGCGGTACGATATGTTGTACGCATCAACACAGCAAACCGCACATCACTATTTGGAGCTTGCTGCCCTTTTACGCGGTACAAAACGCGGTACGTAACTTGGTCTCGCGCGGTTGCATACCGTACTTCTCTACGTACTATTACAAAAATGGTCATAACTTTCTCCATAAACCTCGGAATCGTGATCTGTAAAGTGCGTTGGAAAGAAGACCTCCGGGGCTTTGCAAAAAGTTTTATGGGCGATGTAGTTCGATTGGAGGAGAGAGATATGACCTTCCAAAGTTAGGGTATCTGCACAAGCTATTCCAAATTCTGCCCTTTAACCCCAAAACTCTTCAATTAAGCTCAAATACCTTCCGTAAGGAACATGTACCTACACAAGGCTCACAAACACATCAAATATCAAAATATACTCGAAAACAAGAACAAAAGCTAGAAAATGGGGACCTCAAAAGATATATAAATAACTCCGATCAAGTATCCAATAGTCCTATTAACATGAGACTAAACAAATCCACCTATACTGATGGGTTTATTATTCCTGAGATTAAAACCATTTTTTTTCTATATTTCTTTTTATTATCCTTTTTTTTAATTTATAATATTTTCGTATATAAGTTGTGATTTAATTTAAACTTAGATTCATTTATTTTTGTTCACATTTTTAAAAATATTTTTTATTTAAAAATAATTTTAATATATTATATAAAATAACTTTACTTTTAATAAAAAAATAATAATATGATACATATATAATTATTTTAATCCAATAAATTTTTTTACCAAACATATAATAAATACTAATTTGTTATTCATTTTTCATTCGATTATTAAGAACCAAGATTATATCATTTATAATTTCTCTCAACAGAAGTGAAAAATCTAACTTCATTGGGCCTACCGTAGTCCCACATGTATATATATATATATAATATTAAATAAACAAATTAAAAAATTGAAACATATTTAAATTTTATTTAAAAATAATATAAATCTATATTTTAAAAATATTTTTGAATATTATTACTTTAATAATATATAAATAAAAACATTTTTTTCTTTAAATACATATTTCAATAATTTATCATTCAATTTCAAAATATTATCAAATTAAAAACATTACCAAATTTAGTTCAATCCCATATTTCACCAAACAAAATATGATATTAATTCAGTTCAGTCCCACATTTCTCCAAACACAGCATAATATAAATTTAATCCAGTCTAGTCCAGTCCAGTCCAATCCAATCCGATCTAATCTCAGTTTCATCTTAATCCAATTCAATCCGATCTAATCCCAGTCTAATCTCAATCCAAGCCAATCACATAAGATAGTCCAATCGAATCCCACATACCAAACGGGGCCTAAGTGTAGGTTCAAGCCTGAAAAGCACCTACACCTATTGCATAATATATTGTTTCCAAGATACACTAAAATTTTGTGGGGGAATGTTAGAATAAAAGTTTTGAAACCTATAACATTAATTCTTTTAATTTCAAATTCAAATATTAGGAGTTACAAACTTTAAAAATTATATTTAAATTAGGGTGGAAATGGTGAGAAATGTCACCTTTTTTTTGATGAGTTGTAGTGATGTCACCGGTTTAATAAGTTAAGTTTAAAAGGCACATATTATGGTGAACTACCCATATTGCCCTTAAATAATCAATTTTTAATTCTCTTTGTACTTCCATCTTCACATTTTGATCACTGAAAGTAGTAACCTCTCTCTCTCTCTCTCTCAAAAACTTGTCTAAAAATCGATCTACAATTTTTCTGAACATGATCCAGTTTTTTTTGATAATTTTACGAGCTATTGTATATTTTTGTTATATTGGTTCGAGTTTTTTTTGATATGTTTACGAGCTTTTTTGTAATTGGTCTGAGTATTTTTTTTTTAATTTGTCTAAGCTTTTTTACATTGGTTTAAGCATTTTTAAACTGCTGCAAACAAGTTATAATCTTGGACAAAAAAGCTCAAACCTCTAAGAAAAAAGCTTGAGCCCTTAATAAAAAAGCTTGATCTCTTTAAAAAAAAGCTCGACCCCTTTAAAAAAAGCTCGATCATGTTAAAAAAAAAAGTTGTATCCCTTAATAAAAAAAGCTCGATCATGTTAAAAAAAAAGCTCGATCCTTAACAAAAAAAACTCGATCACTTACAAAAAAAACTCGATTATGTATAAAAAAAGCTTGATCTCTTACAAAAAAAGCTCGATCATGTAAAAAAAATCTCGATCCTTAACAAAAAAAACTCGATCATGCATAAAAAAAGCTCGATCAAGTACGAAAAAGCTCGATTCCTTTTAAAAAAGCTCGATTCCTCACAAAAAGCTCGATCCCTTACAAAAAAACTCGATCATATACAAAAAAAGCTCGATCATATATAAAAAAGTTCGATCCCCTTAAAAAAAAGCTCGATCTATCATAAAAAAACTCGATCACTCAGAAAAAAGCTCGATTATGTAAAAAAAAACTCGATCCTTAAAAAAAAAAGCTCGATCCTTAACAAAAAAAACTCGATCCCTTACAAAAAAAACTCGATCTCTTACATAAAAAACTCGATTATGTACAAAAAAAGCCCGATCATGTACAAAAAAGCCCAATTCCTCACAAAAAAGCTCGATCTCTTACAAAAAAACTCGATCATGTAAAAAAAAAAAGCTCGATCCATAACAAAAAAAGCTCGACCCCTCACAAAAAAGCTCGATCCCCTTAAAAAAAAGCTCGATCCATCATTAAAAAGATCGATCACTTACAAAAAATACTCGATTGTGTAAAAAAAAAAGCTCGATCCTTAAAAAAAAAGATCGATCCTTAACAAAAAAAGCTCGATCCCTTACAAAAAAAGCTCGATCCTTAACAAAAAAAGCTCGATCCCTTACAAAAAAGTTCGGTCATGTACAAAAAAAAACTCGACAATATACTAAAAAGCTCGATTCCTCACAACAAAAAACTCGATCCCTTACAAAAAAAACTCGATCCCTTTAACAAAAAAAGCTCGGAAATGTTTCAAAAACCAAGATATTCATTTTCGTCAACACACAACATATCAAATAAAAAAAAAGCTCCGAGGGCGCTGCCTCCCCCCCGAATGCGTCTGCGTAGCGCCTGAGTTTCAATGAAACTTTCTCTCTCTATTTCATAACTCTTACTGTAAAAAAATGAATGAAAAATTCTGATGAAACAACTATTGGGGGCATTTTTGTCCGTTTACCATAATAGGTGCCTTTTAAACATAAGATATAAAAGCAGTGATAGTGTTGAAACGTCACCTCTAAAAAGTGCTATTTATTTTTTGAGCCCTAAACTAGGTGTTACAAAAACACTAATACTGGGTAACATAAAATTTAAATCAAACACTAAAATAGCTAGTATAGTATTTTTAAGACAAATCCAATTAATTGTTAGTCAAATTAGTTTTTTTTTTCTTTTCTAAATCCTTATACTTATAAGTAGGTGGTTTGAGTAACAAATAGATATACATACTATCAACATTTAACTACACATACACAAAATTCTTGGTAACTTCAGCTTTATAGATTTGGAATTATCTTCTGTTAATCATGTTTATCAAGAAGACCGACAGTGAGCAATATGTTTTGTATCTTGGAGCCCATATTATCTATTACTATCCACACCAGGGGAGGAATCTCGGCTAGTGTCTTTCCTTTTGTCCAAGCTTGAATTTCTAACTTTATTTTGTTTTGTTATTGTCTTATATTTTATCACCATAATATTTATATTGTAGAGTATCAATTTGTATGATCTAGGTGTATAGAAAGTTCAATTTTTATAATATAAATACTATAATAAAGACAAATTAATTATCATTTGACTTTATTTTTGGATTAATATTTTTCGTAATAAACATTTTTTATTAAGATTAATAAAATATATTATTCATAATATTAAAAAAGAATTAAAAAGACATCAATTAATTTGAACTTAATTTATATTGATTTTATATTTAAAATATAAGAATATATATTCAAAATATTGTTTTTAGTTCTTGTTACCAAACATGTTTTCAAAATTTAAAAATATGAAAAATCCATTTCTTGTTTCAACTGAAAATTGATAAAACTGTTGCTTGTAATACGCAAAAACAATCTGGTTCGAATTTGTAGAAAATAACTAACAAGAATCAAAGGTTAGGGAATCGAGGCCCGTGTTTCACACGATGTCCTTAAGAAAATTTCGCCGTATATAACATCGTATGTGTATAACGATTGTCTCCCAGGATACAACTATAGTAGAAGTTGCACAACCACTTTCAGCAAACTCAAATTAGGTTCAAACTTACCAAGCACAAAAAGAGAAGAAGAAGAGAGACTAATTACTACTCTTTTAATTCCATGATTCTAAGAATGTGTCTTATGAAGTGTAGACTAGGGTTTTTTTTTATATATAGTCGAGATTGATTTGGAAATTACTTGATAACTACGTTTTAAAAGATAAAGGAAATTTAATTAAAGAATAATCTTTTAAAAGATTTATTCTTGTTGATCATTGATTCTGATCACTTAGTGATCAAATAAGTATCAGAATCCAAAATTGATCATTGATTCTGATTACTTAGTGATCAAGTAAGTATCAAAATCCAAAACGAAAATCAACTATTTCCTAAATTCAATTAATTTCCTTAATCAAAAATAGAAATTACCATTTTTCCTTATCATTAATTTAAAACATTTGACTTAGAGAAAATAATTAATTCTTTCCTTATCAATAAACTAATTTAGAAAAAATTAAATTCAAGATAGTAGCAAAAATCTGGTTGTACTCTCACAGTCCAACCGGAGCGGCATTCGTGTACGTAGGGCGTGCCCTCACACATGTTGATAAGCTACTATCACACAACTACTTATATACCACATATAAGTATTTTACCCAACCAATGTGGGATGTATATTTTCCCTACACGATGGGCTCACTTTGAGACTCAATTTCTCATTCACCCATTATTCGATTTGTGAGTTTGAGTATACCACTTCGAAGCTCTTACGAAGGAGAGTTCAAATATACATTGATATTTCATTTTCATGAAACTGATCATACTCAAATATCTCTCTCAAATCACAAGTTTATCATAAATTTTCCAACAATCCCTTACATGAATGAAATTGACCTAGGAGACACGAGAGATGACTTTTTGGTAAGTTCAAATGATCGATACTTGCATAGGATATTTTTTCGTTACCCTTTGAACCTTCCCTTGTAAAAGCATGCTTACTTTACTGGCTGATCGGTAGATGCGATATCCTTGAACTGCTCTACCATTTTATGTAAACGATATCACACCTCACACAGGTATCTTCCAGACCCAATTTGGTTCTCATTGTTTTGTTCGTTTTGGCCGTGAACATGTGCCTAGTTTTGTGAGAGTCATTGGAGAATATAGCCCTTCACTATTATCTTTTTGAAGCGGCCCCACTTCTCTCTCACATAGGTGATTTCTTAATTAAGAGTAACCCGCATTACTCTGCTAAGATTTCCAATGCATGAAATTTCGACGCATAAGAATTATTAAAAACCATAGTTTAACCTTTTCCTTACGGGCATCACTGTTTCATCATAGGAATGGACTGGAGGGTAACCCCCACAGTGATCCAACTAAGTCGTACAACTTGGTTGTCCCATTGAACTTAGATCGTGGGATCTCCAGTCAGCTAGGTTGGGTTTCCATTGCATCAACTTTTTTATTTCATAGGCTGTAGTCCCATTCCCCTCGATGATGTCTCAACTGACTCTCTATTTAACCCTTTGGTTAACGGATCCACAATGTTATCTTTTGACTTTACATAGTCAATCGAGATAACTTCAGTCGAGAGAAGTTATCTAATGGTGTTATGTCTTCGACGTATGTGTCTAAACTTCCCATTATACATGTTGCTCTATGCTCTTCATATTGCTAATTGACTATCACAGTGGATACAAATCGCTGGCACAGGCTTTGGCCAGCTTAGAATATCCTGTAGGAATTGCCATTCCGCCTCCTCACCACATTTATCTAGAGCAATAACCTCAGATTTCATTATAGGTCTAGCTGTACATGTTTGTTTGGAGGATTTTCAAGATAGAACGCACCTCCTAGTGTGAATACATACCCACTTGTGGATTTTGAATTGTTCATATCAGATATCTAGTTTGCATCAGTGTATCCTTTCTAGGATTACAGGATATCTAGTCTAATGCAACCCATAATTACGAGTGTAACGCAAGTACTTCAGTACTCTTATTATTCCTTTCCAGTGATCAGTTCCTGGATTACTCGTATATCTACTTTATTTTCTAACTGCATTAGTTATGTCTGGTCTTGTACAACTTGTTAAGTACACCAGACTTCCTATCACTCTAGAATATTCTAGTTGAGAGACGCTCTCGCCTTTATTCTTAGATGGGTGTAAATTTGTATCTATTGGTGTTCTGGATATTCCAGATTCATTTTTATTGATTTTTTCAAGAATCATGTCAACATAGTGTGACTGACTTAGAATGAGTCTGTTCGAAGTCCTTGAGATTTTTGTTCCCAATATTACATCAGCTGGTCCCATATCTTTTATATCAAATATTGATTTCAACATCTCCTTGGTAGATTTGATCAATTTATCATCACTACCAACAATTAGCATGTCATCAATGTATAGACACAAAATGACATATTCATTTTCTGTGTCTTTGACATAAACATATTCGTCACATTCATTGACCTTAAAACCATTTGACATCATAACATTGTCAAATTTCTCATGCCATTGCTTTGGTGCTTGCTTTAGACCATATAAAGACTTTACCAACTTACAGACTTTCTTTCCTTGCCCTGGAGCGGAAAAACCCTCAGGTTGTTCCACATAGATCTCTTCATCTAGTTCTTCATATAAGAAAGTTGTTTTCACATCCATTTGATGTACTTCAAGATTTTGCAAAGCTACGATTGTAAGTATCATCCTAATGAAGGTTATTCTCGTCACAGGAGAATATGTATCAAAGTAATCTAGGCCTTCTCGTTGATTGTAACCTCTAATTACAAGTTTGGCCTTATATTTATCAATTGATCCATCCGTTTTCATTTTCCTCTTGAAAATCCATTTGAACCCTAACGGTTTACATCCCAGAGGAAGGTCCACTAATTTCCAAGTATGATTTTAGAGAATTGAATCAATTTCGCTCTTGATAGCCTTTTTCCACAAGAGTCCTTTGAAGAACTTACCATTTTTTCAAAGGTTCGAGGTTCACCTTTTAGCAAAAGATCAGAAAATCTGGACCAAAAGATGTTTCTGGCCTATCTATTTTGCTACGTTTTGGTTCATCTTCAACTTCTTGTTCTTGGTCCTCACAACTTTCAGTATGTGTTCATTTTGACGAACTTGCTTATTCATTGGATTTACATGGAAATACTTTTTCAAAGAACAATGCATTTCTAGATTTCATTATTGTGTTTTTGCGTATATCTGGAATGTTTGATTTATACACCAAAAATCGATAAGCACTACTGTTATGTGTATATCTAATGAAAATGCAATCAACAGTTTTCGGACCTATCTTCACATTCTTAGGCATAGGTATGACCATTTTGGCAAGACACCCCCACATTCGTAAGAATTTATAGGAAGGTTTTCTTTCTTTCCATAGCTCATGTGAGGTCTTGTCTACTTTCTTTCGGGGTACCTTATTTAAAAGGTTATTGCTAAACAATATAGCTTCACCCCACATGTTCTTAGGTAATCCAGAACTTATCAGCATTGCATTCATCATTTCTTTTAAGGAATGATCTTTCCGTTCAGAAACTACATTTTACTGATACGGTACAGTGGTTTAATGTATGATTCCATGTTGTGCACATAATTCACCAAATGGTGCTTCATACTCACTACCTCGATTGCTTCTTAGTGATAACAGCCACTAAAAGGTTTCACTTAGGGTCATCCATTCGGCATGATTCTTATGCAGAATCACTTGAAGCTATTGGACTTGACCCATAACTGTCTTGAAGTCCCTCATCTTGTAATCAAGAAACCGGCCCACAATTACTTTTTGGATCCAATATCCTCAGTCTTGTATTTCCGGTCTAATGACTCCCACAATTCTTTGGCTGTATAGTATATGCTAAACAGTGAGTTTAATAGCCCCGTTCTTTATGTAGTTTCGGTATAGAAAATTCGAATGGTTCCATGCATCTACAACATTTCATACTTGAACATCTCACTCTTAACCACTATTGGGTTTACGAGCATCTCCAGTCAAGAATCTAGCTAGATTCAATGTGGTCAAATAGAACAACATCTTTTGCTGCCACCACTAAAAGTTCCCGTGACTCACATACTGGATCATCACCGGTTCTACCATAGTTCTCGCGAATGAGTTGATGGTCAGAGTCGATGTTGTCACACTTGACAACACAATAAATACTTTGCCCACAAGCAAAGAATTAACACCCGAATTGTCTAATCCTACACTTGGATTATCATTTGAAGTCTCTAGTGGAACGCTTGAGTTCAAGTTTGATTTATCCACCATAATATTAGGAGGAGATCCACTGAATTAATATGAAAATTAATTTTCATTAAAATTGGCAATATTGAAGTCAAATTAGTTTTGTTTTGAATTCAAAATTTAATATTTCAATTAATCCGGAATTAATAATTGAAATAAATTATCATGAAATTGATAATCACAATTTTGAAGTTCAAAATAATTGATTTTGATAATAATCACCATTTTAAACTTACAAGCTCAACTGGTTACCACTGTTGGCCTTAGGAGTCGGCCTTAGGAGTCTCGTCAGTTAAGAATCTCGCAAGATTCTATATGGTTCATCAGATTTGAAACTAAAGACAAATGAATTCACTCTCAGGATATTCATTTAACCCATAAAAGGGTTCACCATCAAGTCGGTCAACTGACTCACAATTGGGTTGACCATCTGAGTCTATTGAGCCACGCTTATGTTCATAGTTGATTCGGCAATCATAGAAACCAAACCCTTTGTTTTAGACCACAAATAACCAATGATATAAACCGCTGATATTTCACAATTATCATAGATTCTCGGGTTTTATCAAATACTGATATAACAATCAATATATTTACCAATAACACAACAATATATATATATATATATATATATATATATATATATATATAACATATAATCTATTTACTAGATTAAATCAAATATGGATCACACTTCTCTATCAGTGTAACACATCATGCATAGTATCTACACTGATATAATACATCAACCACAAGGATATAAACTGTTTCACAAGCTGATATGAAACTATAAACCAGTGTATATATATAGTTATGTTCATGAATACTGTATATATTATATACCAAGTATATAAACATGCTTTCTGTTATCATGACAGATATACATAACAATATGTAAATAATGAATATTATAAACGCATATATAAACTATTTAAATTTGTTTCTCAGATGCAAGCATAAGGACTTGTTTCCTAGATGCAAGCACAACGCGTGTGTAAGATCACAAAATGTATATATATATATATCAAATATTTACCAAGAATTCACTATAATCTCTAAAACAAAACACGATTATTTTAGAATCACAAAATCTCGTAAAATAGCACCGATATCAATTTTCAAATATCAAAACCAGTGAATCAATAATTGTTTCCAGATTTCACAATTGAAATCACAATCAGTGTCTGATTTTACAGACCCGATTACCCAGTCAAAATCGCAATTGATTTCAAAATCAGTGTCTATTAATAGACCCGATTTGTCCAAATACAATTCAGTTTTTTTACTTGAATGAGTGTCTTGAGTAGACCCAATTTCCATAAATTAAAGTTATTTAATTGAAATCAATGTCTGAAAACAGACCCAATTTTCACAGATCTATTTTAAACCCGAACCACTAAAGTTTCAAATTTGTTGAGATCTGTACCAGAAACCAAAACCAGAAAGTTTGAAAAAAAAACATTTTTAAAAGTAGAAGAAATTGTCCTAAGAATGTTGTTTGTAATACGCAAAAATAATCTGGTTCGAATCTGCAGAAAATAACAAACAAGAATCAAAGGTTAGGGAATCGATGCCCGTGTTTCACACGATGTCCTTAAGACAATTTCACCGTATATAGCACCGCATGTGTATAGCAATTGTCTCCCAGGATACAACGATTCAACAATGGAAGTACGAAACACAACCACTTTCAGAAAACTCAAATTAGGTTCGAACTTACCAAGAACAAAAAGAGAAGAAGAAGAAGAGAGAATAATTACTACTATTTTAATTCCATTATTCTAAGAATGTGTCTTATGAAGTATAGACTATGTTTTTTTTTATATAGTCGAGATTGATTTGGAAATTACTTGATAACTACGTTTTAAATGATAAAGGAAATTTAATTAAAGAATAATCTTGTAAAAGATTTAATCCTGATTGATCATTGATTCTGATCACTTAGTGATCAAGTAAGTATCAGAATCCAAAATTGATCATTGATTCTGATTACTTAGCGATCAAGTAAGTATCAGAATTCAAAACGGAAATCAACTATTTCCTTAATTCAATTAATTTCCTTAATCAAAAATGGAAATTACCATTTTTCCTTATCATTTACTTAAAACGTTTGACTGATGGAAAATAATTAATTCTTTCATTATCAATAAACTAATTTAGGAAAAATTAAATTCAAGATAGTAGCAAAAACCTGGTTCTACTCTCAGTCCAACCAGAGCTGCATTTGTGTACGCAGGACGTGCCCTCACACATGTTGATAAGCTACTATCACACAACCAGTTATATACCACATATAAGTATTTTACCTAACCAATGTGGGATGTATATTTTCCCTACACAATGAGCTCACTTTGAGACTCAATTTCTCATTCATCCATTAATCGATTTGTGAGTTTGAGTATACCACTTCAAAGCTCTCACGAAGGAGAATTAAATTATACATTGATATTTCATTTTCATGAAACTGGTCATACTCAAATATCGCTCTCAAACCGCAAGTTTATCACAAATTTCCCAACAAAAACAGAATACGAAAACTAAAAATATTACCGAATATGTCCTAAATGATATAGTTTTTAGGATATCTCTCTCACACACATGAACAACATAGTTTTTGACATAAATTTTATCACAATTTTGTCGCTGTCTATGTCTTTTCTTTAATTTTGAGATTTTCTCTTGATTCTTTTTTAAAAAATAAATAAATTTGTTGACTTGATTTTTATTTCTCTCTCCTCCATCTACTTTTTTTTTCTCTTCTTTAAACTTTAAGGGCATATTTGTGTGTAGACCACATTTGTCGTCTACACATACAATTATTGAGGTCAGGCACTATTTAGTCCAGGGTCGGCCCGTAGGTATAACAAACCCAGTATTTTGCTAGGGTCCCCAAATGGTCCAATCTACTTCTTCTTCTTTTGGGGCCTCATGTCCAATTTATTTTAGTATATGAAGGGCCCAATTCAAACATAGTTTTGCTTCTTCTGTATTTAATAAGGCCAAACTATCCATATCTAGTTCTATTTTATAGAAATAAACATCAAAGCCCAATTGATTATAACATATTAGACTTAATTTTATATTATTTGAGAGTCCAATTGAATTCTTTTTTTTTTTAAAAGAATCCAATTGAAATATTAACATTTCTTTGCTAACCTAGTCAAAATCGTCACCCACTCATTCCGTGACTTCGTCGGAGTCCACTTTATTTGCTAACCTAGTCCAATTGAATTGTTAATCTTTTTTTTTATGATAACAATTTTTAAAACAATACTCACATACTGACCAATCAGTACCCAATTTATGAGATAAATGTAAAAAGTAAAAGAACAAAAGACACGTGTTATACTCTCATTGGTGGGGTCACAATACCTAAGCATCATTCTATTTTTTATATAGGGCCCCGATTTTTATTAATATCATTACATGGCTTGGGCCCCAAAATGTCTGGAGACAGCCTGCCTGGAATTTCAGTCCCAATGGGTGTTTTTCGATTGGGGCTTTCAAAATGGCATGGTTATGGAATATGGAAGATTTGTTGATTCCATTTGGATATGGGATGTTCAATTGAGGAGGCAACTTTTCGGTTGGGAAGTAGATCAATGGAGATGTTTTATGATGGCACTAGAATGTTTATGTGTGAGAAGGGACATTCTGGATGCGTTAGCCTGGCAGTTCAGTCCCAATGGGTGTATTTCGGTTGGGGCTTTCAGAAGATGTTTGGAAAATCTAGAGGAGAATGGCAGCTTGGTTGTTTGTCCCTTTTGTGGAAAGGCATATGTCCTCCAAAAGTTGATATTCTGTTATGGCAGGTGCTTAAGGAAAGAATGCTAGTTCAGGAAGTGCTCGTAAGATTTGGCATGACCAATTTGGCTAATATTGACAGTCCATTATATGGTAAAATGCCAGAGTCCATGTGAGTGGACATGGAAATTGTGGAGGTTAGCAATGGGTTGATGGGGAGTATCCTCATGCTGCAGTTCTTCGGTTGTTGTATGGATGGAAGGTTGGGTTGAGCTATGCTCAATGAATTCAAGGTTAAGGGTTTGGTATTTATAGTTCTATGCGATAATATATACTATATAGGAGATAATAAATAGTGTGGTGTTTAATGCCAATTTAAGAAGATTCCACGCGGGCACGTGCCCCGTCTTAAATTTTGAGAAAAGAATTAGTTGAAATTTCAAATTTTAACCCTAATATAAATTTCTTTACTAAATGCTACTTTTTCTAAGTTCCTTCTAAAATTTTCAACTCTTTTACAACAAAACATTTAACTCTCTCTTTCCATTTAATATTGTCAATATCTTCTCTACACTTTATATGCTGACTTATCACGTTTAATGTGGTTAGGTGACGAAGGACCATCATTTAGACTGATAAAAAAAAATGAATATTACATGCTCATATTAGAGAGAATCCACAATTAGATTATACTATAGTTACATGTGATAAATGTTGAAATGTTGACACAATAATGACTATAATTAAATAAAAAATAATAATGGAAATTGCATGTCATTACTAAAAAGGTCTTTTTATAACTTCATAAACGTAGAAATACGATACATAAGCATGGTCATCGAGTTTACTTTATAATGAATAAACAAAGGTAATATACATATCACACCCATCATTTTTTTTTTTTATGTAATACTTGAAAATCGTATATTATAAACTAGTATGAGACTTAAGGTGGCAGGAAATCAACCAAATTTATGGGTCTACAAATCGACGATTCTTTTAAGCAACGTTTTGCTAATATGAAATGAGTAGTTTCACTACCATGAAAAGGATTGAAGAAAACATGTTCATTTCTGTTATTGCAAGGAGCTATATTATGGATGCAAGGTCTAGTCCCATTTTCTGCCGCAACGCAACAACTGTCTCTTGTATTTGTAAAGCCTGCATGGAAATTAAATTTGTACAAAATTAATAAACCGTATATTATTGTTTTATTTGGAAGTTTTTTCCCTTTTTAAAAAATAAAATAAAAAATAGTACGTAGACACTTAGTTTTAATTTGCCTACCATATGACTTCGGTGAAGCAAAGATGTCTGCCAAAACCTTGTACGCATTTGCAAAAATAAACTTCGATCCGAAGAGTTCAGATTGCAATTTTGGCCACAAGTCAGAAAGGAGTTTGTTAACTATTCGAGCACGATCATTATATTCATCATCGCACGTCGCTTTATGCTCTGAGTTAAATACCATTGGTGAACACCCCATCATACCAACACTATTCACTAAAAATTTACGTGCACCTAGACCGTATAGTCTCTAACAAAATAAGAAAAACAAAACAAACTTTAGTATCATTTCAATGCTACACAAAAACTCAGGACGACTGCATACTAGTTTTATAATTTATCAAATTTGTCTCAAAGGTTCTGAAGATTGCTTGATCGATGAGAATTAAATGAAACCATTGCACAATTATTCAAAGAAAGAAAAAAACACAACCACACACTTAAGTAGGATAAACCTAAGATGGAGTGCAGTTTATCAAAACTGTGTCAAGGTTCTGAAAATTGCCTTGACCGATGAGAAGTAAACGAAACTTGTATATATTTACTCTGAAGAAAAAGAGAAAGAAAACACGACACAAACTTAAGTATGGTAGATCTAAGATGGAGTGTAGTTTTTTACCTTTATATTATCGGAGAACTTTTGGGATATTGCTTGAGCGAATTTTGGGCAAGGAGTTCGTTGTTTCGTGGTGTTATCAAGTAAATCATAGCCGGTGCTTATATCAGCATTCCCTACACTTATGAAAACTAGTGATTTTGACAAGTAATCAACCATTAGTTTTGGGCTACCGAACAAAGGTCGCAAGTTCTTCATTGTAGTTTCAAATAGACCAGTCTGTTTATCGAATGTTAGGCAAGTACCCTGTAATTAATGATAAAAAGTTTACTAGAAATCAACTTCCACATAAAAAATCATTCTAATCTAATGTAGATATTTGCATGTTCTTCCTTTGGTATTCCAGTGTCATAGTTTGTGACTATCGAGTTCAAACCATAATAAAACTTATAAGGTAAAACATATTTTTAAACTCATTTTGATGCATCCGTAATCTAGGAATCGAGGATTCAACGTTCACACGAATCTTAGAATTTTCATTCATAAATTGAGCATGTATTATTATATTGCTTACCAAAAAAATTCCGGTATCAGGGAGAACACCACATGAACTAGATGCATAATTCACCACAGTTCGCAATGTATTCTGCTTTGCTTTTGACAATCCCAAGCATGGAGAAGGAAATGGCAACCCGACTACTTGCGCTATCACATCGAAAGCATGAGTAATATATATATATATATATTAATTTGAAAATGAAAAAAATAAGATGAAAAAAATCTCACAATATTTTTTTATCCTTACCAATGAAGTCAGCTTCAATGCGACCATTGCTGAATCTACCGGTAGGTTTCCCATTAGCAAAATCTACTCCAAATGGTTTGTAATTAGCTTTGGATGACGATTACAGAAAATTGTTATTTCCACTATCAACCGTAGAATCTCCAAACACATATAAGGTCGGGACGTCAAATTTGATGTCATCTCCCAATTCAAAAAGTTTCAATAAATCATTCTGATTAACATTCAACGGTGGTACCCTAAACACATCTCCATTAGACCCAAAAAACAAATCAACAAAAAGGAAAAACATAAGAAAATAATTTTTCCAACTTCTCATTTTTGTTCCTTTCATTTTTATTGTAACTCAGCCTCCAAATAATTCAAAGTTGAATGTATAGGAGAGAACTTTTATCTTTATATGAATTGTTTGATTACTACTTATATATATATATATATATATATATATATATATGTTGGTTTTAATTGGGTACACCCAAGATGGTTCCAAGCCCAATACCATGGCATTGGCCCATGAAGCCCAACCCAATGTATCCAGATAACTGCAGTAGCAGTTAACTTCTCTTGTTAGCCTATAAAAGGCAAGCAGTTAATACAATAGATATATGAATTGTCTGTGAAGTATTATAACATATAATATAATACAGTGAGAAACTGAGAAAGCAGAGTAAAGATAAAATATACTGTGAATTGAGTTAGAGTTTCAATACCTGTGACTCTATCCGACCTGTTATACATTCTTATCGATCCGAAGAAGGTAAACAATTCCCTGTAACTTTCTTCTAAATTTAGTATGAATCATCATTGGTATCAGAGCATTGTTGAATGTATTCAGGTTTTTGATGACATAGAAATATTTTCATACTTATAATATCACTGTCATATGAATAATATGATGAGGAAGTATGTAAATATTTTTTTTCGGATTCATGATGTAATCCATGAATACATATATATATATATATATATATATATATATATATATATATATATATATATGTCATGCAATGACATTAAAAAGTTTATTGTTAGGAATTTTTGACAATTTTCTTTACTTCCTTTAATAAATTCATAAATATATATGAATATGTTTTACTGTGATTCTTTGTTTTTGAACAAGTAAAACATATAATTTCATTTTGAATTTATTATACAATTATTATGACTCCATTCAGTTAGTTTCAATTTATGTTAATATGCCATGAGACTTAATTTATGCATATAAACATTAAGGCATAGAGCCCTAAAACTGAAACTTTGAGGGAGTCGTAAAGGGTAAAAATGACAGTAATTTATTGTCAAAACGGTATCGTTAGAAACTAGAGATCCCAAGCTTTCAATAGATACCAACAAAATTTGGTTTAGTAACGAGTGAGAACGAAGCAATTGAAAACTGGATCAGAAACAAATTTTTCAAGAAATTTTGTTCATGAGGTTGAAGAAAATGAATAGTAACACGCGCCTTAGAGGCGGCGAGTGCGACTCACCTTCGATCCAATTTCCAAACATAAGCGCATTAATGGAATCAGAATAAAATTTGGAACCAAATGATGGTGGTCCGATGACCGGACGATAAAGGAAAGGTGGCACGTGGGTTACACGCACACCTGATGCAATTGGTCCAAAGTAATCCAATTTCCTTTGTTGAATTTGGACCATTCAACTTGTGACACATGTCAAGGTGTAAGATCAAATTTGACAAGTGGTCAACTAATTGGAGGACAAGTAGCACTGATGTTGTGACATGGTTTCCGGTGAGGTTTTCGACAGCGGTTTTTCTGTGACAATTTCCTGCAGCGGTGTTCAGTGAAGGTTTCCGACAGCGGTTTCTAAGACGATTTTCGGAAGCGGTTTTCGGTAATGGTTTCCGACGACTGTTTCCGACTACGGTTTTCGGTGACATATTCCTACAGAGGTTTCCGGTGACTGTTTCCGGTGACGATTTTCGGCAGCAGTTTTTGGTGACGATTTTCGGCAGCTATTTCCGGTGACGTTTTTCGACAGCAGTGTTCGGTGAACTTTTTCGACTGCTTTCGGTGGATTTTTTTGGTCACTTTTCGGCCAATTTCAGGCGATTTTTTAAAGTGGTTTTCCGGCAAAAAATTAAAATAAAAAAATTTAAAATTAAAAAAATAATAAAAAAATTGATCAATTCCATTGACTAAATTTTCGCTCCTGTGGGAGTTGAATATGCCTGATAAATTTTTATAAGTTCTTAAAATTTTACTAACAAATTATTAATGGTATCTGTTTTCATTTCTCTATAGATTGAGGAAATGAGTGACCACAGCTCATCTGACTTTGATCTTCACGAGGAATACTCACCACTGTTGGTGGAGGAAAATTCACTGCAATTGGTAGAAGATTATTCACCATTGTCGGATGAAATGTCCACAGAGGAAAATACTATTGATGAGTATATACCTAGGACACTCGAGGATGATGAAAGTCTACAGTCTTCAGAAATGGAGATAGATGAAGTGGATATTGAAAGATATAGGAATTTCGAAATGTCCTTTGCTAAGTTCATAAACAAACTGGAAGCTCATAAAATGGACTTTAGCATTAGTTTATATGAACAGTTGTTGAGTTTTGGGGATCTCATAGTTTCTGAATGGCATTGGAGTGATAGTGGAATAGAGTTTATATGAAAATACATAATTCACGCACTCCTTAAGGTTCTACAAGAGGAATTACGACAATATAATAATGTAATACTTACATTGCTAGAGCAGATGTTCTTACCACTTTTAATGAAGCTTTAGAAATGATACTGGATTATGATGACAATCGAGTGTGTAGAAATCTTAGAAAGCATGCGGCTTTGAGTATGGGTTCTAATTTAAGAATTCAAAAAGGTTACAGTTCTAAAGATGGGTGGTATATAAATGCTGCTTTTGGAAAGTATTGGGTAGATGAACATTATAATCTACCAAAGATGAATGAGCGAAGTATCTATGCACACTTTGAGCGAATCTTGTATGAAATCCCAGAGAGTTTTAGAATTACTGATTGAAATTGTAATTCTTGAGAAGTATATATTTGTAAATACTCCTAATGTATATAAACTCTTTGTTATTAATGAAATGGGATATTAGTATACATGATTGTGCATATTTTTAATATACTTGTGCTTATTCAAAATGGGTGTTCTAAATTGTAAGAGACAATGTTAGAACTGATTTTATGCAAAGGACACTAATAAATATAAATTAGTGAATGTTGTGGACTTGGATGATGATTAAGAGCTTTGATTCTTGTTTCGATTCCTATCCTAATATTCCTCTTATTATATTTTTTAAGTGTAAGTTTGCTGCATAGCGTTTGTGCTAAATGTGAAATTTTTAGAAAAACATGCTAGAATAACTATTAATTAGACTATGTGTTACATAAAATTTCAGGAAATGGCTTCTGCATCTAAGTCAATTGTTGCTGAGTTAAACAAGGGAGAGAAGCTGAACGATGACAACTATGAGATGTGGCACTGAAAAATTCAGCTAATCCTTGAAGAGCAAGAGGCTCTGGAAACTCTTACGAACACTATGGTAGAACCACAAGATGGTAGCACTGCCCAACACAGGAGAGATATGGAAACATATGAGACCTGGAAAAGGAAAAATAGTCTAGCTCGTATAACAATGCTAAGTAGCATGACTGATGCTCTCATATGTGTATATGAAGAGTATGACACTGCGCAAGACATGTGGATTAAGTTGAAGGACAAGTTTGGTGGTACTTCTACTACCAAACTTAAGAGACTTACAATTAAGTTTGACACCTACAGGAAGTGCCAGAATCATGATATGAGGCAGCACCTTAGAGAGATGTCAAACATGATACGTGAATTGAAGTCTGCAGGTCATACTTTAACTGATGAGCAAAAAATTCAAGCTGTGATTCGGTCTTTTCCTAATAGCTGGGAAAACATGAAGATTAACATGACCCACAATGATAATATCAAGACTTTTGATGATATATCACCTCATGTTGAACTGGAAGAAGAGCGCCTAGGGGCGGCTATGGCTTCCTGTCAGCTTTACATGGCTGAGTCCAGCAAGCGCAATGCTAAGAGCTTCATGCGCAAAGGAAGGAAAGGAAACTTCCAAAATCAAAAAGGGAAGGGTCCTAAACAGAATTCCAACAAGAATAAGACCGAAAATCAGAAAAGAGGCAAGAGTGCTGGTGTTAAGAAGTACAAAGCCAAGTTGAAGTGTTTCAATTGTGGCAAACTGGGTCATTATGCTCGTGAATGCACTGAGCTGAAAAAGGTACGACCCAACTTAATGACTGATAACTATGCTTTGGTTTCTAGTTCTGTTTTACTTACTGAATCTCGTTCTTTGTGGACTGTAGACTCAAGAGCCACAGACCATGTAACTAGAGACAGAACAACATTTGTAGAATATCGTCGGATCTGTCAGGGGACTAGATGGATTTACGTGGGGAACAACTCAAGAGTTGAAGTAAAGGGTATTGGCACTTGCAAATTAATGTTGCATGGTGGGCAAATACTTTATCTCCATGATGTTTTATATGCTCCTAAGATTCGATGAAATTTAGTTTCAGTTATTGTCCTCTTAAGTTTAGGTTACGAACTTAACTTTCATGGTGGCTATATGGATATTATTTATAATTCTATTCGTATAGGTACTCGATATTTGTTGAATGGTTTTATTGTATTAAATATCGAGTTGGACGGTTTTAATTATGATAATGGTTGTTTTTCATTAATTACTTCCGCTAATGATGTCAATGTTAAAGTAAACATTTGGCATGCTAGACTGGGCCATATTGGCCAAGATAGGATGAACATATTGGCTAGAGAAGGCTTTTTAGGTTCATTTAATAAAATAGAGTTACCTATCTGCGAAAATTGTCTAGCTAGAAAAACAGCTAGAAAACCATTGGGAAAGGGAACTAGAGCTGAAAATCCATACCAATTAATTCACTCTGACATTTGTGGTCCAATGAGTGTAAAAGCAAGGCATGGTGCCTCATACTTTATTACATTCATAGATGACTTTACTCGTTTTGGTTATGTCTACTTGATTTCTCATAAGTCTGAAGCATTGGATTGTTTCAAATCATACTTGAAATTAGTAGAAAATCAATTAGATAAAAGGGTTAAAGCATTACGTACTGACAGGGGACGTGAATACCTTTCAGATCAATTCAAGGAATTGTGTGATGAAAAAGGTATTCAAAGACAATTAACTATTCCTAGGACTCCACAACAAAATGGTGTAGCGGAAAGGAGGAATAGAACATTACTTGAAATGGTTAGGCCTATGATGGCTCAAGCAAATCTACCAGTACACTATTGGGGAGATGCTTTGCTAACTGCCACATATGTACTTAATCGAGTCCCCATAAAGTCGGTTACTTCCACACATTATGAGTTATGGACAGGTAGGAAACCTGACTTAACATATCTGCGACCGTGGGGTGCGCGGGTTACGTATATGATCCATTTGACAAATATGGAAAATTGGGTGCAAGAGGAAAGAAATGTATCTTTGTTAGATACTTTAAGCATTCAAAGGGATATGTACTCATAGGTGAAAACTCAGATGGAAGCGTGACTGAGATAGAATCATGAGATGTGAATTTTTTAGAGAGTGAATTTCCTAATAGAGGTGAAGTTGATAGAGATATCCGATTCTACGAATTGGGTAATCAAAACAATGAATCAAATCTAAATACTCCACTAGAAGTTAATGTGGATCTATTTGGGACTTCTGTCTCTAGTGGGAGTTATACTCCACTTAAAATAAACACTGATATACCTAGACCTTTTGATCCTAGTGGGAGTAATAAAGTTGTTGAGACAACATTTTTGGATTTACCAACTCGTAGAAGTAATCGTTGAAATGTTCCTCGTCGTTGTTTTGAGATTGAAGGGGAAGAATTTATGATTGCTTCACATGATTCTGATGAGCCTAAAAATGTTACTAAGGCTCTCAACTCACCTGATAATGGATTATGGATAAAAGCTATGCAAGAGGAGATGGATTCGATGAAAAGTAACCATGAATGGGACTTGGTTGACTTTCCACCTGAAAGAAAAGCCATTGGTAATAAATGAGTTCTTCGTATCAAAAAGAAAGGCGGATGACACAGTAGAGAGACATAAAGCGCGCTTAGTCGCAAGAGGTTATACTTAACAAGAGGGTATTGACTAAAAAGAAACTTTTTCCCCAGTGGTTAGGTTTGCTTCAATACGCCTCATTTTGGCAATCGTCACACATATGGACCTAGAATTGCATCAAATGGATGTAAAAACAGCGTTTCTCAATGGAGAACTAGATGAAGAAATTTACATGGAACAACCTGTAAATTTTGTTTCAAAAGGCCAAGACGTAAAGTTTGTAAGCTCAAAAGGTCAATATATGGTTTGAAACAATCATCCAGACAATGGTACCTACGGCTCCATGAGGCTGTTGTGTCTTATGGGTTCAAAATGGCTGAAAAAGACCATTGTGTGTATATAAAATGAAATAAAGATAAGTATGTGATATTATCTTTATATGTGGACGATATTTTGTTGGCTGGAAATTGTAAAGAGTTTGTGTTGACCATTAAGAAACGGTTATCTTCAAAATTTGAGATGAAAGATATGGGTTAGGCTGCCTATATTTTAGGAGTCAAAATTACAAGAGATCGTTCAAAGAAACTTCTTGCTATATCGCAAGAACCTTATATAAGGAAAATTCTTGAACGTTTTAACATTGCTGATTGTAAGCCTATGGATACACCTATATCAAAGGGACAAACTCTTAGTCTCGACATGTGTCCTAAAACTCCTTAAGAAATTTATAAAAATGAAAAATGTTCCTTATTCCAGTGCTATCGGCAGTCTCATGTATGCTATGATGTGTACAAGACCTGATATCTACTATGCGGTTGGTTTTATAAGTAGATATCAATCCAATCCTGGAAAGAAACATTGGGTTGCCATGAAGAGAATATTGGCATATCTTAAGGGTACTGCTGATTACTCCCTTTGTTACCAAGATGGAGATTTACGTCTCATTGGATATACAGATGCCGATTGGGGAGGTGATCTGGATGAGAGAAAATCAACATCAGGATATGCTTTCCTACTTAATGATGGTGCTATCTCTTAGAGTAGCAAGAAACAGACATGTATTGCTCTGTCAACTATGGAGGCCGAATCTGTGGCTTGTTCGGCAGCAGTACAGGAAGCCGTCTGGCTCAAAAGATTTATAGAAGATTTGGATGTCTCTAAGGACAAAAGGAAGCCAGTAATCATTTACTATGATAGTCAAGCAGCAATTGCTTATACTAAAGACTCCAAGTATCACATTAAATCCAAACACATAGAGAAAAAATATAATTTGTCAGAGACATCGTGTTGAAGAAAGAAGTAATGATTCAATACATTTCAACACATGAGATGGTGGCAGATCCTTTCACTAAAGCTGTGACTAGAGATGTTTATGAGTCACATGCCAAATCATTAGGGTTACGCAGATTATGATAGATTGAATCACTGTACTAAACGATGTTATTATAGTTATAAATAAAATTGATTTCTGTTTGAAATTGTACTAGCATGTTATATTTCATATATAATTATGTCATCAGGTTGAGACCAGCATTCTTACATGTTCGGTCTTCTTAGTTGTTTAGAGAAACAAGCTGAGATGAGACACATATATATTGAGGGATATATGAGAAATATATTCTTAAAGGAGCTTGTATAAATATATATGAAAATGTCGCATTGACTATGTCAAAATGAGGTTCTTAACAAATATACATATAAATATCTTAGAACCGATCATGATAGACCCCACTATCATTGATGCCTGATTAAGCCAGATGTGAGATCTTAATATGGCGCTAAAGGGTGGCGAGCTTTTTAAGAACTCAGGTTAGTTGCAGGGTGTGTGACTGAACTTGAATCTGTATAGTGATTTAAGAAAAGACATAGCCATTCATTTTTAGAATGAAGATCGCTGTAACACGTGTTTCATACAGCGTGTGCTATTAGTGGCCGATTTGGAAAATGAGATAATGAATCCTTGCTTCCTCATTGTGTAAGTTCCACTGAAGTTATATTAAAAAATTTCAAATGATGTCCTTATGACTATTCGCTTTGTCTTGAAGTGATAGAATAATGTTAGCACCTTTAGCATGTTATTTCTATGGTTATGATAATTCAGCCTATGAGACATGTCTAAGGTAGCAGCTATTTTGAAGACTAAAAGACAAAGATGGAATGAGAAGATTTAATAAATTTTTATCTTAAATATGTATTTACCGGCTAGCCAATTGTATTTTGAGATACAATTGTAAATACATGAAAAGTGTGATAAAGTCAAACATAGCTTCTTAAGGGATTAAGTATGTTTTTTGGACTGATAAAAATTTAAGAAATTAAATCTAGGACATAACAAATGAACAATGTTGTTTCTCTTGTAAATAATGGATTTACAATTGAGATTCCAAAGCTCCTCTTATTTATATTGATTGTTCATAGGTCACACGGTATATTTATTTATATGAATACTCTTTTATAATTTGATGATGAAATCATAAATGTGATGTTTCTAATGGAGTTATGTTGGACCCACTTGTACGAGTGGGAGATGTTGGTTTTAATTGGGTACACCCAAGATGGGTTCAAGCCCAATACCATGGCATTGGCCCATGAAGCCCAACCCAATGTATCCAGATAACTGCAGTAGCAGTTAACTTCTCTTGTTAGCTTATAAAAGGTAAGCATTTAATACAATAGATATATGAATTGTCTGTGAAGTATTATAACATATAATACAATACAGTGAGAAACAAATAAAGCAGAGTAAAGATAAAACATACTGTGAATTGAGTTAGAGTTCTAATACCGGTGACTCTATCCGACCTGTGATACATTCTTATCGATCCGAAAAAAGGTAAACAATTCCCTGTAACTTTCTTCTAAATTTAGTATGAATCATCAATATATATATATATATATATATATATATATATATGAATGTTAGAATTATGTGGATGAACACTATATTAGGTTTTTTAATGGTTTGTAATAATACACAATAACATTTAACCAAATTTGTTAATTTTTTAAAGTTGTTTTTTTATTTAAAAATAATAATTTGATATTATCTACTGTCACGATCAGTTTTTAAACAACACTTTTCTGTAACACTAAATAATAAAACAAAAAACTAAAATTCTAAAAAGAGAGCTACAGTAATGAACTGTTTAACATGAAGATACAATTGCGATAATATAGAATTGAATTGTACTTCTAAAATTATTTTGTTTTTGCTAGTATTGTTATATTTTACAACATTTCGTTAGTTTAATTAGTTTTTTTTATACTTCTTTACTTGTACTTCCTTTTTTTTTTATTGAAGGAGCAGAAAAAGTTAATTATATCATAAATTCATTTATGAAACAAGTTGAATTTTTTTTCTCTCTGCAAATGAAACAAATAATATAACAAAAACAACCTTATAAAAAGTTTCTCATTTACTCACACTTTTATTTTATCAAGAACGATTTCCACTAATTTCATTTTACAAAACTACAATTGAATCTCTCCGATCAAATCTTGGACTAGACTAAACCAAAATTATATTATTTTTTCTTTTTAATTTTTTTTGAACTAAAATCAAATAATTTGAATTAAAGAGTAAAGATGCATTATTATTTCATTCTTTGTGCAAGTGTAAGATTTGAATGTTCAATTTGTTTTAAATATATTTGATTGGATAAGATTGGTCCAGTGGTAATCCCCTCACACCTGTGGCATGAGATTGCGTTTTGAGTTCCCCAACCTCCCTAGGAAATTCTGAAATATGTTTATATGTATGTATGTATGCATCTATATATACATACATACATATATATATATATATATATATATATATATATATTTATATCCAAGAATCGAAAATAGACCGAGATAGCGTAGGACCAAACCAACAAGTTTTATTGATTCATCAAAACTAATGATACAACAAACTCACATGTGAATTGACTATAACAAGGGGCGCCAATCGTATTAAATGAATCATTAAATTAGATTAATAAATAAGAGTACCAATAGCAACATACATATTAAATATTGTTAATTTCATTATCATAGTATTGTCATTGTTACTACCATAATAACTATTATAAGGGTCATTCAATAGTGTCGCCGACCACATCACTTGAGGTATATCTTTCGAATGTTATGTTGTAATAGGCATCCATATACGGATAATAGGTTTTTGTTTATAAGGTTTATAGTATTTTAATTAAAAATAAATTTTATATTGATGATTAAATTAAAACAATCTATTTTATAATATTTAAAATATTTTCATTTTGATTTTAAAATATATTTAAGTAAGTTTTATTATAAAATATAAACCAGCAAGTGAAATGAATTTAATTACTAGCCCTAATCTTATTTAATATTCCAGTAATTATACTAATAAATAATAATAATATTTATTATAAAATTTGTAGTCATTATCGCTAGGTTCATTAAAATTGTATTGTTATTGTTATATTTTACTCTATTCTTATTTAATTCAAAGAATTATTTGAAATAACTGTATGTTAATTTTTTTTTATTTAATGTAATACAATATTACATAAATTCGGGATTTTTTTTAGGAGGGGGAGGACTCAAATCCATAACCTCGTTGTACATGTGTGAGGGTTTTTAAATCGGATCAATCTCATCTCATTATAATGTTATGTTATGTTACTTGAAAATGATTTTTAACTCTATTTTATTAAATTTTCGTTTGACCCACTTTTTATCTTGTTCAACGTAGAGATGCAATGGAATATGGAAGATTTGTGGATTCCATTTGGATATGGGATGTTCAATTGAGGAGGTAAATTTTCGGTTGGGAAGTAGATCAATGGAAATGTTTTATGATGGCACTAGAATGGTTATGTATGGGAAGGGATATTCCGGATGCGTTGGCCTAGAATTTCAGTCCCAATGGGTGTTTTTTGGTTGGGGCTTTCATAATGGCATGGTTATGGAACATGGAAGATTTGTTGATTCCATTTTGATATAGGATGTTCAATTGAGGAGGCAACTTTTTGGTTGGGAAGTAGTTCAATGGAGATGTTTTATGATGGAACTAGAATGTTTATGTGTGAAAAGGGACATTCTGGATGCGTAAGCCTGGAAGTTCAGTCTCAATGGGTGTATTTCGGTTGGGCTTTCAGAAGATGTTTGGAAAGTTTGGAGGAGAATAACAGCTTGGTTGTTTGTCCCTTTTTGTGGAAAGGCATATGTCCTTCGAAAGTTGAAATTCTATTGTTGCAGGTGCTTAAGGAAAGAATGCTAGTTCAGGAAGTGCTCGTAAGATTTGGCATGACCAATTTGGCTAATATTGACCGTCCATTATATGGTAAAATGCCAGAGTCCATGTGAGTGGACATGGAAATAGTGGAGGTTAGTTAGATGAATTTGAATTCCTAAAATAATATCTCAATCATCAACCAATTGGATTTGAATTCAAAATATAATATCTATAATATCTCAACAAGCTTTATCTTTTTTAGTTTAGGTGAAATTCTATCACATGTTGTACTCAGATAACTTTTAGTTAGTTTTATCTTTGTTTTTTAATATTTTTAACTTCCATTTTTATCTGTGTAAACACTTTTTATGTAATATATATATTGTTGTCATTTATCAATAAAAGTTAAGTAGAGAATTACAAAGAGAATTGCATTATTTCATTTCCTGCTTTCTCTTTTCAGATGGTATCAGAGCAACCTGACTTCTTCATGTCTGATTCAATCTCATTAACACCAGATACAAACTTCAATAAAATCAATCCTTACACTATCCATCATTCTGATATCCCCTCCACCGTCCTTGTTTCCCAATTGCTTTCCAGGGACAATTACGGATCATGGAGTCATGCGGTCACAATGGCACTTTGTGCAAAGAGTAAGTTGGGTTTTGTTGACTGTTCGTTCCCAAAACCAACAAAAACAGAGGACATCACTAGTTGGGAACGCTGCAACGACTTGGTTGGGAGTTGGATTCTAAACTCTATTTCTCCTGAAATTCGTCCAAGTATTCTTTATGCTGAAAATGCAACACAAATATGGATGGACCTTAAAGACCGTTTTTAGCAATCGAATGCACCAAAAATATATCAATTAAAAAAATCCATCTCATTCCTCAAACAAGAAGGATTATCTGTCTCATTGTATTTCCCACAACTTAAGTCATTGTGGGACAAGCTTAATTCTAATGTCTCGGTAACTCCCTGTATCTGTGGGAATGCTAAAAATATCATCGATCAACAACATCAAAATCGTGCCATGGAGTTTCTTCAGAGACTCCATGATCAATTTTCCACTATCCGAAGCATAATCTGATTGATGGATCCGTTTCCGTCGATCCATCGAATATGTAATCTGGTTCGTCAAGAAGAAAAACAACAGGAAATTCATCTTAACTCGACTTCCATTGTTGACTTAGCTGCTCTCCAAGCTTCCAAACCGTTGTTTAAATCTTTCGGCAAGCGTCAACGCCCTTTTTTTGAACATTGCAACAAGCATGGTCATACGCTTGCCACGTGCTTCCAAATCCATGGTTACCCGGATACGCAAGCTAAGACATTAGCTCCATCAAAATTTGCTTCCGCTCCTCCACCAAATCCTCAACTGACGTCTGCCAAGTATAACAAACTCCTTGCGTTGCTAGCAGTGGATGAATCCGATAGAGCATCCGCTCATCTCGCAAGTACTGCTTTTACTTGTTTACCGTCTTCTTGGATTATTGATTTTGGTGCCTCTAGTCATATTTGCACATCAATTTCACAATTTAGTTCGTTTTTTGCTGTTAATAAAAAAATATTTGTTCAATTGCCTAATGGTTCTCAAGCGTCTGTGAAACATATAGGCCCTATTCACTGTTCACCATTACTCACTTTAACTAATGTTTTCCACATTCCATCATTCAAATTCAATTTGTTATCTGTCTCGCAATTAACGAAATCATCTAATTGTGATGTTACATTCTCTTCTTTCGAATGTTTTTTTCTGGACCGAACATTGAAGACTACGATTGGTCGGGGTAGTGCTAGGAACAACCTTTTTTATCTAGATTTAGATTTTAATTTCAATTATGTTCTTTCTTTCAAGCATTGTAATAAGTTTGATCTATGGTATTCACGCATTGGACATCCATCTAGTAGTCGTTTTGATTTTATTGTTAAGAATTTTAAGGAAATTGTTATAAATAAAGATTTTATTTGTGATCTATGTCCACGTGCAAAACAATATCGTCTCCCTTTTTCTCGAAGCATGACTTGCACGTTACATTATTTTGAACTTATTCACATTGATATTTGGGGCCCTTTCTCTGTACCCTAAAAAAACAGATCACATTTTTTTCTTACTATAGTTGATGATCATTCAAGGTGTACATGGATTTACTTAATGAAGCATAAATCTAAATTTTTTAAAATGTTATGTCATTTTTTCAATCTTATCACTTGCCAATTCAACACGAAAATTACTCGTGTAAATTCTAGAGATGGAGGCACTTTTTTACCTCAACTCCAAACAATCCGCTAGGACAATGGTTCTGAATTCCTTTCCAAACAAATCCAATCATGGTTTCATGACAATGGCATTATCCACCAATGTAGTTGTGTTGCGACACCTCAACAAAATGGGGTCGTAGAACGCAAACATCGACACCTTCTCGATGTTACCCGTGCCTTACGTTTCCAATCCAACTTACCCCTTTCTTTTTGGGGTGAATGCATCCTTGCTGCTACATACATCATTAACAAATTCCCAGCTCCGATCCTTAAACATCGCCCACCTCATCAAGTTCTTCTTGGTACCATTCCATCATACTCTTTTCTAAGAGTTTTTGGGTGTTTGTGTTTTGCTAAGAATATGGACATTCAACACAAATTTGATGATCGTGCTAAACCCAGTATTTTTGTTAGATACCTATATGGTCAAAAGGGATACCATATCTATGATTTCAAAACTCGTCAAATCTACACTTCTCGTGATGTCATTTTTCATGAATCAACATTTCCATATCATGACATTTCCGTTCCTTCTCCTTCAATAAATAACCCAATTACCATTAATCCTATCAATGATGATGGCACTTTTAATTATTTGGGTAATGTTCCTATGATCTCATCCTCAACCAATTGCTCCTCAGACTGGAGATACAGGCGATTCTACCACTAATATTCCAATTGATTCTCCAACTAATTCTTCAAGTGTTTCTAAGGTTGATACAACCATAGCCACTTCCTCTGATATTCCTTCTACGACACTTGCTCCTATCAATAATACACGACCTCAAAGGAATCGTTGTCCTTTTAGTCATCTACAGAATTGTTTTTCCAACACTACATCACTTTCAACTGATTTTCCGATTGGCAAATATTTTTCCTTGTCCCATCTAAATCATTCTCATCACATTTTTTTTAACAAATATCATGGACATCCAAGAACCACGTACCTTCTCTCAAGCCATGAAATTTGTTGAATGGCGTGAAGCTATGGCCAAAGAAATTCAGGCTCTTGAATCCAATAACACTTGGTCTTTATGCCCATTTCCCAATGGTAAATCACCAATTGGATGTAAATGGGTCTTTAAAATCAAATATCGTTCGGATGGTTCTATCGAACGATATAAAGCTCGTCTAGTTGCCAAGGGCTACACTCAAGTTGAAGGCATTGATTATCATGATACACTTGCACCTGTTGCCAAACTAGTAACCGTCAATCTTCTTCTTTCTATTGCTGCAATCAAGAATTGGTCTCTACACCAACTTGATGTCAGCAACGCTTTTCTCCAAGGTGATCTCAATGAAGAGGTTTACATGAAACTACCACCTGGATTCTCTCATCAGGGGGAGTCTTGTTTATGTAAGTTAAATAAATATTTTTACTATCTTAAACAGGCCTCTTGTCAGTGGTTTTCCAAATTTTCTACTACTCTTTTTCATCGAGGCTTTCAACAATCTATTTTATACTATAGTCTTTTTATATATATCCATGGCAATATTTATGTATTTGTTCTTGTCTATGTTGACGACAATATCATCACAGGTAACAATGATGATGCCATTTCTGATCTCAAACAATTTCTCACTCAGTCTTTTTCTTTAAAAGACCTTGGTAAACTTCAATATTTTTTAAGCATTGAAGTATCTCGTTCTAAACAAGGGATATTTCTTTGTCAAGGAAAATATACTCTTGAGATATTATCTGATTCTGGAATGACCGGTTTCAAACCATCCGATTTTCCAATGGAACAACGCCTTCGGTTGCGTCCAACAAACAACTCTCATCTTCCTCAACCAGAACTATATCGGTGACTTATTGGTCGTCTTCTCTATCTAACTGGGACACGACCTGATATTCAGTATGCAGTCAACACTCTTAGTCAATACATGCAATCCCCATATTCATCTCACTTTGATGTTACCAATCGGGTCTTGCGTTACCTCAAAGGGTAAAGGCTTATTTCTTCTTGCATCAAGTTCACTTGACATCGTTGGTTACATCGGCTCTGATTGGGCTAGTTATCCCACTACTCGTCGCTCCACCACTGGTTATTTCACCATGTTGGGTTCTAGTCCAATCTCTTAGAAAATAAAGAAACAACCAACAGTTTCTCGTTCTTCCATAGAAGCTGAATATCGTTCACTTGCTGCACTCACTTCTGAATTGCAATGGCTTAAATCTCTTCTCTCAGATCTTGGTTTCGCTCATCCATAAGCGATTACAGTTCATTGTGATAGTCAAGCAGCTATTCACATCGTCAATAACCCCGTCTTTCACGAACACACCAAACACATTGAAATCGACTGTCACTTTGTTCGTGAGAAGATTCAAATCGGCCTCATTAGTCCCTCTTACCTATAATCGCACGACCAAGTAGCAGACATCTTTACTAAACCACTTGGAGGTGATTATTACCGCCGAATACTTTTCAAGTTGGGTGTCCTTGACATTTCAATCCCAACTCTAACTTGAGAGGGAGTGTTAGATGAATTCAAATTCCAAAAATAATATCTCAATCATCAACTAATTGGATTTGAATTCAAAATATAATATCTATAATATCTCAACAAGCTTTAGCTTTTTTAGTTTAGTTGAAATTCTGTCACATGTTGTACTCAGATAACTTTTAGTTAGTTTTATCTTTGTTTTTTAATATTTAAACTTCCACTTTTATCTGTATAAACACTCTTTATGTAATATATATATATATATATATATATATATATATATATATATATATATATATATTGCTGTCATTTATCAATAAAAGTTCAGTTGAGAATTACAAAGAGAATTGCAATATTTCATCTCCTGCTTTCTCTTTTCAGAGTTAGCAATGGGTTGATGGGGAGTATCCTCATGCTGCAGTTCGTCGGTTGTTTTATGGATGGAAGGTTGGGTTGGGATATGCCCAACGAAGTCAAGGTTAAGGGTTTGGTATTTACTATTCTATGTGATAATATGGACTATATAGGAGATAAGAAATAGTGTGGTGTTTAAAGCCAAATCAGCCTGCTTACCAATGGTTTAGATTCAGTGAAGTTCAGGGTGGTTCAAAAATTTTGGGGCAGGGTCTAAAGGAGACATCACAATTTTGTTGCTGGATGTTGAAGGAAGATGCGTGGATGGGAAGCCTGAAAAGTCGAGGGTCTGGATTCCTCTTTCGAAAAATGAGCTCTTTTTTGATGTCGTCCTATCAGCTCGAGGAAATCCGGGTAAGACTGGAATCGGGGGTGTTCTGAGAGACGCAAGTGGAAAAATTCTGTGCCTATTTTCATCTTCTATAGGTTCGGCTAATTCCACCTTGGCTAAAATTCTTGCCATACATAGAGCTTGTACGTTGGTTTTTTCTAGTCAGTTTTCTTCGGACAGAGGGATCACAAGTTTGAGCAATTCGAAAACAGTGGTCTCATGAATTAACGGTGAAGGTTTCGGAAATCTAAATTATGTAAAGTGGATTTACGACATCAGACAGTGCATACTTTCTCGGAATTTTATTTCAGTCAAATACACACCTAGAGGGTCAAACGCATTGGCTGACACATTGTCCAAAGATGGAGCTGGTTCAAGCGACGAAAGGTAAGAGTGGGGCGTTTGAGGTGTGGTGAATTTAGTTCTGCGAACTTAGGTTTAAAGTTGTGATTTCCTGAATTTCCTGTGCTTCCCTGTTGTTTTCCTCGTATGAGCCTCTGCTTGGGTGGTCTGGTGTAATAAGTTTAGTCGATGATAGGTGTAATCCATTGGCTTTAGTTTTTTGTTGCTTACTCTGTTTTTACTTCAGGTGTATCAGACCTTTTTGCCTTTTTTACCTTATGACATTTTATAATAAACTAGCTTCTTAAAAAAGGTAGAAAACGTAGAGATGTACTAAAATGATGAAGCTTAGACAATACAGTTACACTTAAAAGCAACATTTATTGTTGACCTTTCGAAGAATTATATACAAATATATATATATATATATATATATATATATATATATATATATATATTTATATATAACATTTCAAAAATTTCAAAAATATAATTTATCAAATATGTCTCATGCTTTATTTTTAAGGTGCATGTTGTTCAAGACATTTTTTTATAACCAAACCGGTCTACATGGATGTTATAGCTACCAAAGTAGACATTAATAACAGTTTTCATATGTCGATTTTTTTTTAAGCAGCAAAACTTTAATAAGAAACCTGCCACCAAGAGCAAAAGGCCAGGAGCCAGAGAGGTACAATGCAGAAAAACCGACACCAACAAAAACAAACAGCCACACCAGACCAAAACCAACCAAACAACAGCAAAGCAACACAAAAAGAAACCAAACAAAAGAGACCACTACAACAAACACTACCACACCACCATCTGAAATAAAAACTGCAAGAGATGTAATTGGATCCGTATGTTTAGTCACAAAACACCAAAAGACCCCAATTATCTCAGCAAAATGAAGACTACATCAGGAACGAAGGAGGACAGCTTAAAAACAGAGCACCAGGAAAAAGCTTCAAACACCCCACACAATTCTTTCAACTTGTAAACTTGAACCAGATTTGGCCATGCTGTCTACTAATGAGTTGTTTTCTCTAGTAGTATATTTGATAGACACAAAGTTCTTAGATACCAAAAATTGTCTTATGTCATAAACCTAATTAACTAAATTCAGATTACCAGATCCTTCGCCATTAATCCAAGATACTGCCAATTTCGAATCACTTAAAATGGTGACCGTACGGTCCAAGAAATACATATGGGATGAAATCAAGACACAAGCTCTATGAATAGCTAGCAATTCAGCCAATATAGAATCGCCCCTACCAATACCTGCTGAAAATAGACACAGAACTTTACCAAAAGCATCTCGTAATGCTCCGCCAATTCCTACCATCCCGGAAAATCAATTCACTGAGCCATCAACATTAAAAACTAAATCATGATTTATAAGAGGACACCAAACACCTCGAATTTTTGTCTTCGTTGGCTGTAAATCAACACACCTTCCTTCCACATCAAGAAGGAGAATAGTTAAGTCCTCCTTAGAGCTCACACCACATAGCTTGAACCATAATGCCACTCTGAATTTGACTGCATCAATAGCCAAAGAGAGTATGGCTCCCTTACCTTTAAAGACCACATCATTACGATATTCTCAAATCGTCCAACACACTGTAAAAAAACAGAATGATCCAAGCTCTCTTACTAGATTTATGACAACACACAGACAACCATTCTTCCAACCAACCTAATAAATCATTGTTTCTGCCTGAATTTATCCCCCACCATCCCATAGTTGTCGACCACAGCTTCCATGACCAATCACAATGTAAAAAAAAAGATGATTAATAGACTCCAACTCCCGATCACACAAAGGGCATAGCAAAGAGGCGTGTAAAGGCAAACCGAACTTCAGAAAAACTTCTCTTACAAGGATACGACCCCTAAGAAGTTTCCACAACATTACTTCCACTTTAGGAGGGACAAAACCGAACCAAAGAAATGAACAATCGGGGCTGGAAGTCAGTCCTGCTTGGTCCTCCAAGCACCTTCTAAAAGATTTAACAGAGAAGGATCCATTTTGGCAAAAAGACCATGACAACCCATCCCGAAAACCTTGACGAATGGAGATACTACTTAAGGCCGCTAGAAAACAGTTCCACTACGAGATTTACCTCCCATATCCATCTCTTGTCAACCCATCTCCCGAACTCACTGACAACTCCTCCTTTATTCGAAGCAAGCGCATAGTTTCTCGGGAATGCTTTCAGTAAAGAAATGGAATTCCAACCAATATCTTTCCAAAAAGAAACCCTATCATCATAACCTACTACAACCCTAAGACCCTTGTTAATAATACGGGCCGACCTATTTCTTGAATCAAACAAATTGTTAACAGCTTTGATAAAATGGGAGCCAGCTTTTACCTCTAAAAAATCCCAAACCATACCTTTCTGCTTCCTATCATACTTGCCACACAAAACCCTCTTCCATAAAGAAGCTTTCTCATTACCAAAACGCCAAATCCATTTTGCTAACAAACTTACTCCTTTATCCTTGATTCTACCAATTCCAAGTCCTCAAAGCCTTTTACTTTTGCATAGCGTTACCCAATCTACAACATGCATCTTTTTCTTCTTCAACCCATCATTCCAAAAGAAGTCTATTTGAAGTTTTTCAACTCTGCTGGCTACTCCACTAGGCATTCCAAAAACGGACATATAATACGTAGGAAGGATTGAGAGGACATCTTTAATCAAACAAGCTTTCCACCCTTAGACAGAAGGCTTCTTTTCCAAGGAGTCAATCTATCCTCCACTTTCTTTAAAACAGGATGCCATAAAACTTCTCTTTCCATATTACCACCCACTGGTAAACCAAGATAAGTCATAGGCAAATTGGATGACACATAGCGAAAAAATCCAGCCCAGTCCACCTCATCATGAGATTTTCTACCAATTTTCACCAAACAAGACTTATGGAAATTGATTTTTAAACCAGAGATTACCTCAAAACATCTTAGAATACATTTGGAATTTAAGAGATAATCCAAGCTTGGATCAATGAAAAGCAAAGTGTCATCGACAAATTGAAGATGTGTTAGGTGAACCACATCATTTTGAAAACTAATTCCCCTGATCAACCCCTGCTCTCTCGCTTTCACAAGCATACAACTTAGCACCTCCACCACCAAATTAAACAGAAAAGGAGATAAGGGATCCCTCTGACGTAGACCTCTATTCATCGAAAACTCTTTTGTCGGGCTGTCATTTACCAGGACTGACATTAAAGGAGAAGAAACACAAACTCGAAACCATTCGATCCATTTCACGCCGAAACCCATCAACCTCAAAACTTCAAACAAAAAAGTGTGACAAACACTGTCATAACTTTTGCAAAATCTAGTTTAACTAGAAGGCCACCCTTCTTAGAATTTCTCCAAGAGTAAATCACTTCCTCAGCTATTACAAACTATTTACCATTTGCCTATCTTTGACAAAAGCCATTGAAACGGGCTAATAAGCTTATCCATCACCTTCTTCAGTCTATTAGCAAGCACCTTTGCTAATATTATATAAGCAGCTCCCACCAAACTAATAGGCCTATAGTCCTTGATGGAACACGGATTCCAGACCTTAGCAATCAGAGCAATAAAAGACCTATTTACACTCTTGACTACTGAACCATCCATATAAAACTCTTTCATAAATCCCAAGAAATCCTTCTTTACAACCTCCCAATTAGACTTAATAAAGTTCAAATTAAGTCCATCCGGACCCGGAGCTTTGTTCCCATCACAAGAACACAAGGACTCCCACACTTCTTCAGATGAAAAAATTCCTTCAAAGAAGGAACTTTCAAGAGCTGATAACTGATTTAAAGGCATATCAGAAATTCTTAGGCTAAAGGCTAGCTTAACTTGAAAACGGTCTTTAAAAAAGTCATACATTCCCTGCCTAACCTCTCATGGACCAGCAAGCTTTCTACCACCAATAATGATATCATCTATGTTGTTTATTTTCTTTCTCATGTTTGACACCCTGTGAAAAAAATTGGTGTTTCTATGACCTTCCTTTAACCATTTTACTCTCGAACTCTACCTCTATTTTTGCTCTTCACAGCAAATATTCTTCCAAATTTTCACCAAACAGACTTGGTGATCCCTCCTAAGACTATCAGTCCAGCTGCTACCCACTACCTTACTCTCAATCTCCAATAATTCCTTCTCTAACAATTTTGATTGATCACCATTCAATCTTTTGTCAGCTATCCATCCCTTGAAGAAACTCTTGACAGCCTTTGTTTTCCTTAATATCCTAATGTCGAAGGAGTTTCCACTTTTGTTTTTCTTCCACGACTCACAAACACCTAGCATCAAATCCTTGCATTCCATCCAAACATTTTGAACCCGCAAAGGTTTTGGTCTCCAATTAACACCTAGTTCCCCCTAACAGAATCGGGTTGTGATCCGATAAGGTTTTACATAGATTTTTCTGAACAATAGATGGAAACCAAAACACAAAAACAGGAGAGCATAAAAATCTGTCAAGTCTTGCCCAAGAGTCCACTTCCCTGTTATTAGTCCAAGTGAATGCCATCCTCTTTAATGGCAAATCCACTACCCCTACTTAGTCCAGAATTTTTTTAAAGTTGCTCATAGAATTAAAATGCTCAGAAACCCTTATCCTTTTGTAACTATCCAACACCGTATTAAAATCACCTTCTATGACCAACGGATCCGGCAAAGATAACTACACCGAGAGAATAATCTGCCATAACTCTTTCCTACCCTCTTCATGGTTTGCTGCGTACACATTACAAAAGACAACCTTCTTCTTAATCCATGGTAGCGTACCAATGATGATGATACACCATTTATGATATATACAATCTGAGACATCAAACTGATCCTCATCCCACAAAGTCAGTAAACAATCGGCCAAACCGAACGCTTCCACGCCTACACCTTTAGACAACCAAGAACCCCCCAAAGACTTGAAAGTTGTTAAATCAAAAGAATTCAATTTAGTTTCTTGTAGGAATAGCAAAAACAGTTTATGTTTATACACAAGATTTCTCACAACCCTACGTTTCTCAAGTCTACCAAGACTTATAATATTCCAAGATAAAATAGACATTGATAACTATACTCCCAAACAACCCCAACCGACCAACCCAAACAATCAATGTAAAGCTCCAAAACTCTCCTCATTCTCTACCACTCTCCTCTTGACAACCTCTGAGACAGAAGCCTCCCTTCCATTAAAATTAATGCCTAGAGCTACACCAACTTCAATAACCTTTTCTACTTCTTCGTCGAGACTCCACCTACTAGCTCGTCGAACCTTCTGGACCTCAGCAATACTTGAAGACTTTTCGATAGAATCTGCAATCCTACCTTTAAGAATGCCCAACTCGGTTCCCTTTTCAACAATCCTAGCAACTTCAGCCTCTAAGTTCCAGCTGCTCTTTTTTGAGGTTTTATCTATTCCAGAAACTTTAGAGATTAATGGGGAGTTTACAGCCCTTAATCTGTCTTTCCAAGTCAACATTCCAAGTCAACATTCCATGTCTTTTAATGGTATTTGACTCTTTTTCTCCCCCTTTGGTTGCCTTGATAAAAAATGATTTTGTAGTGTGAAGACGTCGATCTACCACATCTTTGTTTATCTTTTTTCTTAATAAAAGAACCATGAGACAATGAAGATTCAGATACAACCTCCTGCTGGACTGGTCCACCACAGATCGGAAAGTTTTGAGCTATTTCAAGGTCCAAATTAGAAGAGAAAAGATTATCAGCTAAATTGAAACCTGGATCAGTATATGGGACTCCAGCATGGATCAACCCATTACCTAGGTCAATAACAAAATTCCCACCCCCACTTAGGCCCAAATCTCCTTCATGAGATACAACCCTTTCTACATTAAGAGAAAGGCCCTCTCTATCATCATTTCCCATTTAAGAATAAGAACAACCAACTCCTATATCTTCCTTTGAAGCAACCATCGCACCTAAATCTACCTCTTTTAAAAGAACTATGTTCTTCCTAGATCCGATATCCATAATTGCCTTGTCACTACCCACCATATCAACACCCATTGCCTTATTAGCAATCATTGATGTATCCTTCCCAGAAGATATATTTGGCTTGTCATAAATGTTTACGGACTTCCTTCTCACCTTTCCATCTTCTTGCTTTGTGTCAGAATTACCTTCACTGCTCTTATTTGGCATCTTATCGTCTTCTTGCTTTGAGGCATATCCACCACCAAGACCACCCTTGGACGATCTTGTGACATGACTGGAATTATCATCATCTACATTCCAATCTAATCCTAACCACCTCAAGATCGTCTTGTAGTAAATGGGTTTAGGATCCTCTTTAATAGACACTATAAAATTTTGATTACTTGTGACCACCTTGACAGAATCGACACACCTCTTCCCAGCAGGGATAAGTACCAAAACTCTCCCATTAGCCAAAGTACTTCTAGCTAAAGTTTCTTCTTCTATAAACAAAGTCTCTCCCACAACCCAGCCTAATCTCCTAAAAAAGTCCTCACACCAGCAATCCAAATGGACACAACCAAACTCTACCCATGCCAGCCTGGCTTGAGGGGTAATCACCGGCGGCCAGACAAAAACATAAGAGAAGAAATCTTACCAAAGATCATTTTTATTCAGAAAAAACTCTCTATCCTTTACAAAACAAAATAACCATAGCACATTCGTATCCCCCAAATAATAGAATGTAAAAAATATATTATAACTAAGAAGGCCCTGAATAACAGATGATATGTCAGTAAAGGATTTTAAAACTCCCACGAAACTGAGTTTCAGCCATCCTGGATCCCTTTTAGCTGCATCCTAGTGAATCACTTCACCCTTCAGCTTTTCATTGGAAAACCTCCGACCATTCTCCAGCCTCTCTCCCTCACGGTACTTGCACAATGGCTGACCAACACTCAGAGCATCCTCAACTTGAGCTTTCTGATGTATTCTTGACCTTCCACTCGATTCCATTACCACCTTAGCAAAAGATACCTCAGAACGGACATTCCCCATGTTGCCCTGATAAGCTAACCTGTTCTTCCTCGCCAACTGCACTTTAGCCTGTTGGTTTTTCCTCTCATTGTAGTTAAGATCGGTCACTTTAGACATGATAGGCCTTCCATATACATGCATTCTATTAGTGAGCCTTGCAACTCTGCTTGCTTCATCCAAGGTTGCGAAACGAATAAACCCGTATCTGCTCCTCCTGAACTTCAGTTTTGGAGAGATGTAAATATCTCTAACAATACCAAAAGCCCTGAAAATACCCCACAACCCTTTAAGATCTTCTACCGGATTTAGATTATCAATATAGATGGATACCAAATTTTCTCTGAAATTGCTCCTAGCTTCTGAAGACCTGATACGCCTGCTAGACATAATTATTATCGAATTTTAACATTGGAAATTTTAAGAAGACTCCATGCGGGCACGTGCCCCGTCTTAAATTTTGAGAAAATAATTAGTTGAAATTTCAAATTTTAACCCTAATATCAAATATTTTTTAGGTATAAATTTCTTTACTAAATGCTACATTTTCTAATTTCCTTGTAAATTTTTCAACTCTTTTACAACAAAACAGTTAACTCTCTTTTTCCATTTAATACCGTCAATATCTTCTCGACACTTTATATGCTGACTTATCACTTCTAATGTGGTTTGGTGATGAAGGACCATCATTTAGGCTGTTAAAAAAAATGAATATTACATGATCATATCAGAGAGAATCCACAATTAGATTATAATATAGTTAAATGTGATAAATGTTGAAATGTTGACACAACAATGACTATAATGAAATAAAAAAATAATGGAAATTACATGTCATTACTAAAAAGGTCTTTTTATAACTTCATAAACGTAGAAATACGATACATAAGCATGGTCATCGGATTTCCTTTATAATGAATAAACAAAGGTAATATACATATCACACCTATCATTAATTTTTTTGTATGTAATACTTGAAAATCGTCTGCTGTAAACTAGTATGAGACTTAAGCTCGCAGGAAATCAACCAAATTTATGGGTCTACAAATCGACGATTCTTTTAAGCAACATTTTGCTAATATGAAATGAGTAGTTTCACTACCATGAAAGGGATCGAAGAAAACATGTTCATTTCTGTTATTGCAAGGAGCTATATTATGGATGCAAGGTCTAGTCCCATTTTTTGCCGCAACGCAACAACTGTCTCTCGTATTTGTAAAGCCTGCATGGAAATTACATTTGTACAAATTGAATAAACCATACATTATTGTTTCATTTGGAAGTTTTTTCTCTTTTTTAAAAATAAAATTAAAAATAGTATGTAGACACTTAGTTTTAATTTGCCTACCATATGACTTCGGTGAAGCAAAGATGTCTGCCAAAACCTTGTATGCATTTGCAAAAATGAACTTTGATCTGGAAGTTCGGATTGCAATTTTGGCCACAAGTCAGAAAGGATCTTGTTAACTATTCGGGCACGCTCATTATAGTCATCATCGCACGTCGCTTTATGCTCTAAGTTAAATACCATTGGTGAACACCCCATCATACCAATACTATTCACTAAAAATTTACGTGCACCCAGACTGTATAGTCTCTAATAAAATAAGAAAAGCAAAACAAACTTTAGTATCATTTCAATGCTACACAAAAACTCTGGACGACTGCATACTAGTTTTGTAATTTATCAAATTTGTCTCAAAGGTTCTGAAAATTGCTTTGATCGATGAGAATCAAACGAAACCATTACACAATTATTCAAAGAAAGAAAAAAACAAAACCACACACTTAAGTAGGATAGACCTAAGATGGAGTGCAGTTTATCAAAACTGTGTCAAGGTTCTGAAAATTACCTTGACCGATGAGAAGTAAACGAAACTTGTACATATTTACTCTGAAGAAAAAGAGAAATAAAACACGACCACACGCTTAAGTATGATAGATCTAAGATGTAGTGTATTTTTTTACCTTTATATTATCAGAGAACTTTTGGGATATTGCTTGAGTGAATTTTGGGAAAACAGTTCGTTGTTTTGTGGTGTTATCAAGTAAATCATAGTCGGTGCTTATATCAGCATTCCCTATACTTATGAAAACTAGTGATTTTGACAAGTAATCAGCCATTAGTTTTGGGCTACCGAACAAAGGTTGCAAGTTCTTCACTCTAGTTTCAAATAGACCAGTCTGCTTATCGAATGTTAGGCAAGTACCCTGTAATTAATGATAAAAAGTTTACTAGAAAATCAACTTCCACATAAAAAGTCATTCTAATCTAATGTAGATATTTGCATGTTCTTCCTTTGGTATTCTATTTTCATAGTTTGTGACTATCGAGTTCAAACCATAATCAAACTTATAAGGTAAAACATTGTTAAACTCATTTTGATGCATCCGTAATCTGGGAATCGAAGATTCAACGTTTACACGAATTTTGTATAAACAACTAAATCTTAGAATTTTCATTCATAAAATGAGCATGTATTATTATATTGCTTACCAAATTATTTCCGGTATTAGGGAGAATACCACATGAACTAGATGCACAATTCACCCCAGTTCGCAATGTATTTTGCTCTGCTTTCAACAATCCCAAGCATGGAGGAGGAAATGGCAACCCGACTACTTGTGCTATCACATCGAATGCATGAGTAAAAAAAAAATATTAATTTGAAAATGAAAAAAATAAGATGAAAAAAATCTCACAATATTTTTTTTATCCTTACCAATGAAGTCAGCTTCAATGCGACCATTGCTGAATCTACCGGTAGGTTTCCCATTAGCAAAATATACTCTAAACGGTTTGTAATTAGTTTTGGACGACGATTGCAGAAAATTGTGATAATGAAATTAACTATACATGTAGCTCTATTGGTAGTTGAACAAACTTGAAGCTTGGACAAATGACTCCCAAGTTAAAAGAAAAAAAAAACAATATATATAAAGGAGATGAGGTTGGTTCGATGGTAAGATGCTTTAGGACCAACATCATCACATCAAATTAACAATATTTATTACATATTTAGAGTTTATTTTCAATATTTCGTAATTAATACGTAATAAATACATATTTAGATGATGACAACTAAACAATATTAATAAATATTATGTATTTAGAGTTTACATAACAATATTTATTGTAAGGATCTTGAATTTATGATTGGCTTATTTCATGACAAACCACACCATATTGGGGATGATTGTGTAATGGGTAGCTTAGGTCCTCATTGGTAAGCTTCCACGCATCTCCATGACTTCAAGAGCAAAAGGTATATTCTCTTGACTTTGTCTCTTGAAGAATTTAGGTGCACACACACCTCATACATGCTTTGTTGATCTTGCATTTGTGTTGATATTGTTTATATGTGTGCATCATTTCACAATCACACTTGCATTTCATTTATAGATTTACATGTGGTATTGTGTTGTGTTAGCGCTTGCACGATGGTGTGCTTGTTTTAGCGCGTTGAGTGACCATATGAGAAGGTCTCATTCTTCTCTTGGTTTGGTTATATGGAGTAAGGTGTCTAGTTTCAAAAGAGTGTATTTCAAAGATTTAAATGTTTTTCAAAACTGACATTTGTATGGTCTTGTGACCATATCTTTTTATAAAATGATTTAAAAAGAGTTTTGATTTTTTTTGTACAAACTTGACACCCATATCTTTCCAACAGTATATTATTCGTAATATTTCATGACCGCTTGTATTGGTTTTGAAATCTCCAAAGTAACCACAAAAACAGGGCAACTCTGTTGTTGTCCGTTTCTGACCTTTGGTCACTTAAATGACCATAACTTTTTCTACATACATCCAAATCATGTTTGGTAAATTGGAATAGAAAGTAGACTTTCATACCTTTCAAACGGTATACTATATGAAAGGTTTGAATATTGTTTGGTCATGTTTTGGGTCGCTCAAATCTCAAGTTATTGTGCTATCAAGCGTGTACCGCGGTCTAGACCTCTTTTGGTGCACATGGCTAGCCAGCGACCTAGGCAGCGGTAATGTCCAGCCATGCCATGCTGCCTGGACAGTTGCCTAGACACTTGTCTGGACAGCGGTATGTACAGCGGTCATGACAGGATTTTGTTTCCCAAGTCCAAAACGATGTTGTTTTATCTTGGGCTTTTACATATATGTTCTATTCTTCTTCCTTGCTTCTTTAGAGCTCAAAAAATATATTTTAAGAGTGAGGGAACCTCTATTAGAGAGAGAAAGCTTCAAGTTTTATTTTTGACTCTCCAAACCCAAAACCCATCTCCATCTTGCATCATTCTTTATCATATGAGCATGGATCTTCTTGGTTTCATGACTAGTTAAGTAAGAACTTCATTGAACATATTTTATTGTTCTTCTTACTCTAGATTAGGTGTTTAATGCATGATTAAATACCTAGACTCTAGTTTATTGTATATATTTATGAGTCTTGATAACATGATTGGGTTTGTTTGTTGATAGCTTGAATTTATGACATATTTACCCTTCTTGCTAAGTCATTGTTGGGGTTTATACCCTAAACATGTCACTTGTAAATGGATTTATGAAGTAAATAAATAGAAAGGTTCAATTCATTCTGTTATGTTATTTATTTTATAAACTTGTGTACATATTAACATCCTATATTGCCGGATGTAATCTTGAACTGTGTATATGAGTGTCATATACAGATGGATACAGTAAGAGACGTGCAATCTAAAGAGTCCATAGATAGCAAATAAAGCTGGGTACTTTATTTGTGGTTAATCTATAGCTGCGGTTCATTCCATAATGTACAGTGATTCTATCCTGAATCATTCATATGAGATATGGGAACAGAGGTACCTTGTATGATGTGATCATATAGGACTGGGCCATGATATATATGAATCTCACACCAAGATCCATTTACCGATGAGATTCATATATATCAACTAATGATGGCTATATAAGGGTGATCTTAGTTTTGAGTGTCTTATCGACTCCTTCAGGTTAGATCGTGATCTTTGATATGTCATGGGTGAGGTCAGATGCATTTCCTGATCAAAATACTCTGTATGTTGGGATTGCCGTTTGGCTTGTGGCTGAGAAGACTTGTACACAATAGTGGAATCCACTCATTCTTGTGAGAAGTAGATAGTAGTTCTCTTAAGGGGTTATTCGGGGCTTGGACAATATGAGCGCTCTCCTAATTCCGTGAGGAAATAGGATTGTTGTCCATTAGAGAATCAATGGTACTTAAAGGATATATGTAATTAGAGGGGTATAACGTACATTATGACCCAGCTCTAAAAATGAACTACTGTGGAGGATCACACCATATGTAATAGCTTTATCGATGGACACCAAGTTGTATCGGTCTGTGTAAAAACGGCTGCAGTTGAGAGTGTGCAGCTTCGGATTTTTAGTGAAATAACATCGGAGTTAATAATCAAGGAATATTAATTAAAGAGTTTAATTAATGATTCCGAAGATTATTGGAGCTTAAAATACTGTGGGTCCATTAGGTTCCCTTGTTAGCCCGATCGATTTAGGTAATAAGGGTCAAGATTAATTAATTGGATTGTCCAGTTAATTGTGTTACGAAAGTTATAAGTATTTATTCGGAAATTAATTGAGTAATGAAATTATTTAATTAATGGATAATGGTGATTAAATAACTTAAATAATGAGATTATTTAATTATGTTTTTAATCACTAAATGGAGGGTATATGTTGATATTTATTTTTGAATAAAATAAGATAATGTGATTATTTTATTTTATTAAATTAAATACTTTCATTTTTGAGTTTAAATAGTTTGAATTCAAATAAAATCAAATAAAAGATATAAGATATTTTTATTTGGAAGTTTTTAAAAATCAAATTAGATTTGATCAATTTTTTTTAAAATTTAAATATTATATATATGATATATATTATTTAAAATAAATAAAAAAAGGGTGTTGTGCGTTTTCATGCACAACTTATATATATATATATATATATATATATATTGACAAAAAAAAAGGTGTGGTTTTTGTTTTGGTTTTGCATAAGAGACAAACAATTGGTTTTTGGTTTTGTGCTTGAGGTTGATTTAAAGAGAAAAGTCAAAAAGAGTTTTGATAAAAATATTGATTAATATTTTTATACTAGAATTGTTCTAGAAGAAAAAATTTCTTCATTCTTTTTTCTCTACATACTTCATCCTAAGTTCCTGAGAACCGTGATGCGCCTACATGCAGTTACCAGTCCCGGGAATAGCTAGGATGATCAGTGATACAGATCAAGAGCCTCCAAACGTTGGTATGATTCTTTTAATCTTTCTTTTTTTATTGATTACAATTTCCTGTATTTATATATCTATATATTTAGTGTAATAATTAGTATATGTATTTGTTCCGAAAATAAATACGATCACAAGTTCACTGGTCCCAGATACAGATTACGATATGTATAAAAAATTTTAAAACCCATTTCCGCTGCGTGACCGGTGAACGGAGTTCCAACAATTGGTATCACAGCCAATTTTATTTTCAAAACAGGAAATTGTTTTCGATGCTCCTGTATGTATGATTGTGTAGGCACGATTTAAATTGATTGTATGTTGTTTTTGTATGTATATTAATTTTTTTAATTTACAAAAACATGATTGATCGTTAATTATATGGTATTGTGGATTTAGGTGTTTATGGGTTGTATTTTTTTTTTGTTTATTTTTTTTTACTGTAATTGTATTGTAAAAAAAATGTAACCAATATTGAGGCCTAGAAAAATCACGAAGAAGGATTCATGAGATGAATTGGAGTGACCTGAAGAGACTGGAAGACTCGAAAATTACAAGAAGACCAAGGAATGCGTTGAGGGTATTTTTGTAATTTTAGATTTTTTTTTTATGTTAAGTAATCCACAACACTCAGTCAATTCATATATACTTTATATTATGTGATGATAAAAACATTGTCATGGATACGTATGCCATTTAGATTAGATGTGACTATACAAATATATTTGATATGTCATACATGCATCATAGCCTGATATTTTTTTTTAATGTGATTAAAATGAGTAAATATATAAATTGGCTATGAAAATGAGATTAGTTTTTTAATTGTTAAAAAACTTGGTAATTCTCTTTAATATTAATATAGTTATTAAAGAGTTTAATAAGTTAGATTAATGGGGTCATTTATAGTAATTATGATTTATTTGATTAATTGCCTAATTATAAATGAACCGAATATTGTGTTAGAGTTTCAATAGTTAAAACTTGGTAAACACTTTTATAATAATATGAGCTTAGTAAATAGTTTACAAAGACTTAGATTATTCACTAATAGATTAGATTTTTAATTGTTAAAAATCATTAATAATTTATTAGTTAATTAGAGTTTGTTTCTAATAATGAATTAGTTAATGCACTGGATAACTTAATTAAAGTTAGCCGTTTGATCTTGTAGAGTCTAGGTGCATTGACGGATAATAGAAAACCTTAGTCTTAAAATAGTGAGTGGGAGAGGGATATATGACATATATATCCCGCGATCTCCATCATTAGTTCAACACCGTGAGATCCGAGTGGGGCCTCGTGACGGCTTTGCTTTCGTCCTCCCTAAGGAGGGTTTCCACAAAGGTCAATATCAAGGTTGACTTTCTAACGGATAAGATTTTTGAGGGTATTTCGGGATTGACCGACCCTAAGGCGGCAATTCTCGAGTTATGCTCGTGAGATCTGAAATGGTGGGGTACACTCACAAAGGTTTTGATTAAGTTTGTTAATTAAAAACCTGACCGAATAAACGATTGTTGAATGATATGGAATAAGAGTTATTCTAGAATATCATTTGATTCAGAATATCTCAGTCCAACATGCAAAGATTTGACCGACCCTAAGGCGGCACTTTTTTGTGGTATGTTGGATTGTTGTGGTATAGTAACTATTTTTAGGGTAGTTCTAGTTCGTTAAACATGTTCATGCATCATGTTTAAATTTATATCAAATCACTTGCACTTGTTTTAAATAAATGACTGAATGAATGTTTTATTTACTTCAGCAATGTCTTCTGCATTACTTCAAATTCTCGCAAACGACAAATTAACTGGTGATAACTACACTAAGTGGAAACTTAATATTAATGCAATTTTGGTCACCAAAGACCTCAAGTTTGTGCTTACGAAGGAATGTCCTGCCAATGCCACACGAACTGTTCGTGAGGCATACCAGTGATGGGTCTTATCTGATGAGAAGGCCCGAACATATATGTTGGCTTCAATGACAAACGTGCTTGTCACAAAGTACGAAACAATGACTTCAGCATTCGAAATCATGGAGTCATTGCAAGCTATGTTTGGGCAGCCCTCCGAGCAAAAGCGACATGAAGCTGTTCGTTCCGCTATGCTCACACGCATGAAGGAAGGTACATCAGTTCAGGAACATGTCATGAGCATGATGTCATACTTTAACACGGCAGAAGTCAATGGTGGGGCCATTGACGAACCCAGTCAAGTGAGCATCATACTGACGACTCTTTCGAAAAGTTTTGATCAATTTAAAAGCAACTACGAGATGAACACATTAAGGTTCATTTTCACACAGTTTCTTAATGAGCTCGCCACCTATGAGTCCTTGATTAAGGACAACAAAGGCAAGACCGGTGAGGCAAATGGTGTCGAACCATCTTCCTCTAATAATAAGAAGAGGAAAACGTCCGCTGGGAAGGCAAAGAATATGCCCAAACCCAAGAAATCCCATAGCAAGGGTGCCTCAACTGACCAAGGAAAGGGAAAATGTTTCCATTGCGACAGGGTCAGACACTGGAAGAGGAAATGTCCTCAATATCTGGAGGAGGCTGCCAAGAAAAAGAAAACGAAAGGTAAATATGATTTACTTGTTCTTGAATCTTGTTTAGTGGAAGATGATTCTTCACCCTGGATAGTTGATTCGGGGGCCACTAATCATGCTTGTTCTTCTTTGCAGTTGACTGATTCTTGGACACCACTAGAGGAGGGAGCCTTCTCAATATGTGTGGGGTCAAGGGATGTCGTGTCGGCATGAGCAGTGGGTGTAATTAGATTACGTTTTTGTAATAATTATATATTGTTGGACAATGTATTTTATATTTCTGGATTTACAAGGAATTTGATTTCCATTTCTAAGTTGTTAGAACAAAAAAATTCTTTTCTTTTAATAACAAGTCTGTTACTATTGGAAAGAATGATCTAAATATTTATTCAGGAATTAATGAAAACAATTTGTATGTGTTAAGACCGTTAATACATACTACACTACTCTACACTGAAATGTTTAAGGTTGAAAAACCAAAAACTAAATGACATAAGATTTCTCCAGAGAATGACACGTATCTCTAGGATCTAAGGCTTGATCATATCAACCTTGATTTGATAGACAGATTAGTAAAAAATGGACCTTTAAGTGAGTTAAAGGTCGGCACCTTACCTGTCTGCGAATCTTGTCTGGAAGGTAAGATGACTAAGAGACCTTTTACTGGAATAGGGCTTGGAGCTAAAGAACCGCTAGAGTTTATACATACAAACGTCTATGGACCGATAAATGTTAAAGCTAGGGGTGGTTATGAGTATTATGTCACCTTTATAGATGACTACTCAAGATACGGATACGTATACCTGATGCAACGAAAATCGAAAACATTTGAAAAGTTTAAAGAATTTCTAGCTGAAGTTGAGAATCAATTAGGTAGGACTATCAAGTCACTACGATCGGATTGTGGAGATGAGTACCTTGACCAAGAGTTTGAAGACTTCATGGTCGAGCATAGGATAGTTTCCCAACTCAGAGCTCCCGGTAGACCTCAGTAAAATGGTGTAGTGGAGAGGAGAAATAGAACCCTAATGGAAATGGTGAGATCTATGATTAGTTTCTCATCATTACCAAATTCCTTCTGGGGATATGCGTTACAAACAGCGGCATACATTTTGAATGTAGTGCCATCCAAATCTGTTCCTAAGACTTTCTTAGAGTTGTGGAATGGTCGTAAAGCTAGTTTATGACATTTTCACATATGGGGGTGTCTAGCACACGTGCTAAATAATAAAACTGGAAAGCTAGACTCCAAGTCTGTTGTCTACCTATTTATAGGATACTCCAAGAAGACCAGAGGTGGACACTTCTATAGTCCCGAAGATAACAAAGTATTTGTATGGACAAATGCAACGTTTCTTGAGAACAATTACATTACTGACCATAAACCTCGTTCCAAGATTGTATTAAATGAGTTGGAGGCCATTGAGACGAGTGTTTCATCAACAAGAGTTGTTGATCTACAAACATCTGAGAGTCAGTGTGTTCCTGATCAGGATACACTACCACCTAGACGTAGTAAGAGGGTTGTGAGATAACCTGAACGCTATTTAGCTATAGGTGGGGGACAAGGTGTTATCTCTGCTGATAGAGTAGATGGTCCATTGACATTTAAGAATGTAATGGAAGATCCTGATAACGAGGAATGGCTTAAAGCCATGAATCTCGAGAGGTCTAGGATCTTGTAGACTTACCGGATGGGGTAAAACCCATAGGGTATGAGTGAATCTACAAGAGAAAGAGAGGAGTAGACGGAAAGGTAGAGACCTTCAAGGCAAGGCTAGTGGCCAAGGGTTATACCCAGAAAGAGGGTCGATTATGAAGAGACCTTCTCACCAGTAGCCATGTTTAAGTCTATTAGGATTCTCTTATCCATTGATGCCTATTTCAATTATGAAATTTGGTAAATGGACGTCAAGACTGCATTCTTGAATGGCAATCTTGAATGGCAATCTTGATGAGAGCTTCTATATGATGCAACTAGAGGTATTCGTGTCTCCAGATCAAGAGCAAAAGGTTTACAAGCTGCAAAGGTCCATCTATGGACTTAAGCAAGCATCTAGATCTTAGAACATTAGGTTTGATGATGTGATTAAAACCCATGGCTTCGAGTAGAACATCGATGAGCCTTGTGTCTACAAGCGCATCATTGATAAGAAAGTAGTTTTCTTGGTCCTATACGTAGATGATATCCTACTCATTGGGAATGATGTGGGAGTGTTGTCTAATGTAAAGGGCTGGCTTGCTAGCCAATTCCAAATGAAATATTTGGGAGAGGCAAGTTATGTTCTAGGGATCCAACTTATAAGGGATCGTAAGAACAAACTTATAGCACTGTCTCAGGCATCATATAACAACAAGATTCTAGTGCAATTTTCGATACAGAATTCCAGGAAATGTAATTTACCTTCCAGGCATGGAGTTCACTTGTCTAAGGAACAGTGTCCTAAGATACCTCAAGAAGTTGAGGATATGAGATGTGTACCCTATGCATCGGCAGTAGGTAGTCTCATATATGCTATGTTATACACGAGACCGGACATCTGCTATGCAGTGGGGGTAGTCAGTAGATACCAGTCTAACACAAGATTGGATCATTGGGTTGCTGTCAAGACTATTCTCAAGTATCTTCGGAGAACGAGAAATTATATGCTAGTGTATTCCGGACAGGATTTGATCCCGTTAGGATACACGGATTCTGATTTTTAGTTAGATAAGGATTTTAGAAAATCCATGTCTGGATCAGTATTCACCCTGGGTGGTGGAGCCATTGTGTGGAGAAGTATCAATCAATCTTGCAGTGCTGACTCCACCATGGAAGCCGAATATGTAGCTGCTTGTGAAGCTGCTAAAGATGTTGTTTGGTTCCGTAAGTTCTTTAATGATCTGGAAGTTGTTTTAGACCTGGATAAGCACATCACACTTTATTGTGATAATAGTGGTGTTGTGGCTAATTCCAAAGAACCAAGAAGCCACAAGAGAGAGAAGCATATAGAGAGAAAGTATCATATCATCAGAGAAATAGCGTAGAAAGAAGATGTGATCGTCACCAAGATAGCCTCACAAGACAATCATGCTTATCCATGTACAAATACCTTACCGGCTAAAGTGTTTTCGGGTCACCTAGATGGTCTAGGGTTACGAGACATGCCTCACATGCTCTAGTGCAAGTGGGAGATTGTTGGGGTTTATACCCTAACCATGTCACTTGTAAATGGATTTATGAAGTAAATAAAAAGAAAGGTTCAATTCATTCTTTTATGTTATTTATTTTATAAACTTGTGTACATATTAACATCCTGGATTGCCGGATGTAATCTTGAACTATGTATATGAGTGTCATATACGGATGGATACAGTAAGAGACGTGCAATCTAAAGAGTCCATAGATAGCAAATAAAGCTGGGTACTTTATTTGTGGTTAATCTATTATTGCGGTCCATTCCGTAATGTACAGTGATTCTATCCTGAATCATTCATATAAGATATGGGAATGGAGGTACCTTGTATGATGTGATCATATAGGACTGGGCCATGATATATATGAATCTCACACCAAGATCCATTTACCGATGAGATTCATATATATCAACTAATGATGGCTATATAAGGGTGATCTTAGTTTTGAGTGTCTTATCGACTCCTTCAGGTTAGATCGTGATCTTTGATATGTCATGGGTGAGGTCAGATGCATTTCCTGATCAAAATACTCTGTATGTTGGGATTGCCGTTTGGCTTGTGGCTGAGAAGACTTGTACACAATAGTGGAATCCACTCATTCTTGTGAGAAGTAGATAGTAGTTCTCTTAAGGGGTTATTCGGGGCTTGGACAATATGAGCGCTCTCCTAATTCCGTGAGGAAATAGGATTGTTGTCCATTAGAGAATCAATGGTACTTAAAGGATATATGTAATTAGAGGGGTATAACGTACATTATGACCCAGCTCTAAAAATGAACTACTGTGGAGGATCACACCATATGTAATAGCTTTATCGATGGACACCAAGTTGTATCGGTCTGTGTAAAAACGGCTGCAGTTGAGAGTGTGCAGCTTCGGATTTTTAGTGAAATAACATCGGAGTTAATAATCAAGGAATATTAATTAAAGAGTTTAATTAATGATTCCGAAGATTATTGGAGCTTAAAATACTGTGGGTCCATTAGGTTCCCTTGTTAGCCCGATCGATTTAGGTAATAAGGGTCAAGATTAATTAATTGGATTGTCCAGTTAATTGTGTTACGAAAGTTATAAGTATTTATTCGGAAATTAATTGAGTAATGAAATTATTTAATTAATGGATAATGGTGATTAAATAACTTAAATAATGAGATTATTTAATTATGTTTTTAATCACTAAATGGAGGGTATATGTTGATATTTATTTTTGAATAAAATAAGATAATGTGATTATTTTGTTTTATTAAATTAAATATTTTAATTTTTGAATTTAAATAGTTTGAATTCGAATAAAATAAAATAAAATATATTAGATATTTTTATTTGAAAGTTTTTAAAAATCAAATTAAATTTGATATTTTTTTTTAATTTATATTATATATATATATATATATATATATTTAAAAAGGGTGCTGTGAGTGAAAACGCACAGCTTATATATATATATATGTATGTATATATATATATATGTATATACATTGACAAAAAAAAAACGGTGTGGTTTTTGTTTTGGTTTTGGCATAAGAGACAAACAATTTGTTTTTGGTTTTGTGCTTGGCGTTGATTTAAAGAGAAAAGTCCAAAAGAGTTTTGACAAAAATATTGATTAATATTTTTATACTAGAATTGTTCTAGTTTTTGGAAACACATAGAAGAAAAAGTGTCTTTATTCATTTTTCTCTATACCCTCCATCCTAAGTTCCTGAGAACCGTGACACGCCCACACGCAGTTATCAGTCCTGGGAATAGCTAGGAAGATCAGTGGTACAGATCATGAGCATATCGAAAAGTGAAGGAGCCTCCAAACGTTGGTATGATTATTTTAATCTTCCTTTTTATTATTGATTACAATTTCTTGTATTTTTATATATATTTTGTTAGTGTAATAATTAGTATATGTATTTGTTCCGAAAATAAATATGATCACAAGTTCATTGTTCCCAGATACAGATTACGATATGTATAAAAAAATTTAAAACTCATTTCCGCTACGTGACCGGTGAACGGGGTTCCAACATCTATGCATTGCATTTAGACATTATTGATTAGGACTCATTGGTTGCATTTTGTGATTACATTATAGTCCCTGTCATGCTTAATGACAACTTGTGTTGATATGGCTTTTGTGATAGCTAGCATTTAGGTCATTGTTGCCTCTAGCTAATTAGGTCATATTGATTGCATCTTGATGATTTCATTTAATGACCATGTCATGCTTAATGACAACATATGTTGAAATGGATTTGTTTGATAACTAGGATATACTGTTGCATAACTATATCTAGTTAAGTCTTTATAAACATTCATTTAGCCATTGATATCTAAGAATTGTACTTAGTGACATTATTAAACTCCTAGATAAGCATTTTGTGTTTTGCCTAACATTATTTGTATGTTTGAATATTTCATCATATTCTCATAGGTTGTTGAACTCTTCATTGAGTCAAGTCTTGTGGCTTCGGTGTGAAGTTGCACAAGCAAGAGAAGCCTTGCAACCAAGGGTGGGTTGACAAGCAAAACCCTTGGTTGCCACTGTAAAAGGCCCAAGAGGGTAGAGTAGGAGTCGTTCACGCCAAGAGTAGTATATCAAGAGATATCACTAGAGCCTGAACCAAGAGTGGTGAGTGGAGGTGCCCATAGCCTGAGGTTGTCGAGAGTGAGGGTCCGAGAATCACTTGAGGGTGTAACCTTTGCTCATATAGTGGATTTCTGCGATCGAGTGTGGTTCACTTAACAGTCCGTGGTTTTTCCCATTTGGAGGGTTTCGACGTATACATCTTGTGTTATTTATTTTTTCGCACTTTACACTTGATGTTGTATGTTTGTTTTATTGGGTGAATTTTAAATATTGACTAATCAAGAAAAAATGACAATTGACTTGATTAAAACCTATTCACCCCCTCTAGGTTATTAGACACGCTTTAGGGAATTTTCATTTATTACATATTCAGAGTTTAACAATAATTTTTTTTTTACAAATATGTCTAGTACATGAGGTGTCAACATCACATCACTCACCACATAAACTCATAATTTATAAGATGTTGACACCTCACGTGCTACACACATTTGGAAAAAAAAATGGGAAACCTAGCATTATTCTTTTTAAAAATATTTAGTATTTTTCTTTTTTCATTATTAAATTACGTAAAAGAGACAAATACAGGTTTTATTAAACAAACTTATACAAAGTAAAACTAATAAAACCCCATTTTCTCTATTTCAAAACTCTAATGCCATAGATTATTTCAAATCGCTGAATGTTTACTATTTTTGTTTATATTTTTTTTTTTCAAATCTCGATCTCATATTTCTCATATTTAGTATTTATTGATTCTATTGTTTCACATGTTTGTTCTGTTTTTCTTTTTAAATTCAGATCCTGTTTGTTAGTTTCTTTCACTTGGTATTTTTTTTTTCAGATCTTCTAATAATACTATGATTTGTATTAATATTTTTGTAGATTTTCTTCTAAATCTTCCAAAGTAAGTTTAATGTTATTTACAAAAAAAACAAAGAAATTGCATCAAGAATCGCAAACAAGAAAACTTAATCTGTGACGAACCAAAACCACACCAAAACTCTAATTTAATCGCTAAAAAAAATCTATCAATATGACACTCACAATCTACTACCAACAATTCAATTTATAAATAATTGTATTAAAATGAATACATTCATTTAAACAAGGGTACCATTGACATTAAGATGAGTGCCTGTAGTAATGATTTACTTATAAAATTTAAATATTAGTATACTTATAAATATGGATATGTTTATCATATTTATGGGTGTCAATATTCGCACCCAAAATTTAAACACTTTTATAATGCTTTCAAACCATTTTGAATTAAAAAAAAATCCACTTATATACTAATGGGTCATGCTATATCCAACAATCGAAAATAGACCGAGATACTATAGGACCAAACCAACAAGTTTTATTGATTCATCAAAACTAATGATACAGTAAACTCTCAAGTGAATTGACTATAATAAGAGGCGCCAATCTTACTAAATGAACAAATAAATTAGATTAATAAATAAGAGTACCAATAGTAACATACGTAATAAATATTGTTAATTTCATTATTATAGTATTGTCATTGTTATTACCATAATAACTATTATAAGGTACCGCCGACCACATCACTTAGGGTATATCTTTCGAATGTTGTGTTGCAATAGACATCCATATACGGATAATAGGTTTTTGTTTAAAAGGTTTTTAGTACTTTAATTAAAAATAATTTTTATATTGAAGATTAAATTAAAACAATCTATTTTATACAAAACATATTTAAAATATTTTCATTTTGATTTTAAAATATATTTAAGTAAGTTTTATTATAAAATATAAACCAGCAAGTGAAATGAATCTAATTACTAGCCCTAATCTCATTTAATATTCCAGTAATTATACTAATAAATAATAATAATATTTATTATCAAATTTATAATCATTATGGTCAGGTTCATTATAACTGTATTGTCATTGTTTTATTTTACTCCATTCTTATTTAATTCAAAGAATTATTTGAAATAATTGTACGTTAATTTTTTTTATATATTTAAAGTAATATAATATTACATAAATTCAGGATTTTTTTGGGAGGGGAATGACTCAAATTCATAACCTCGTTGTATAGGTGTAAGAGGTTTTAAATCGAATCAACCTCATCTCGTTATAATTGTATGTTACTTGAAAATGATTTTTTAACTTTATTTTATTAAATTTTCGTTGGACCCACTTTTTTCATGTTCAACATACAAATGTACTAAACATATCTTTTTTTTTAAACAACAAATTTATTGAGGGGAAGCCTCTAGTAGGCAGGGTTACAAACAACTAAAAGCAAGAAGGAGCCAAAAGAGAACAACCGAAACGAACGGTCCAAAGCAACCACAATAAAATACAAAAGTGAGACCAAAACACCAACAGTACAAAGGGTACACAAAGCACCAAAAGCAACAACCGGAAACAAGAAAGCAAAACCAAAAAACTAGACACAGATAGAAAACACGATCATCGAGCACCTCATTGAAGTCTATCACCACAACCTGCAGATCCATTTTTCGATAAGCAGTCCGCAAGGGAATTCGACTCCTTCGTCATAAATTTGAAAGAGATGCCATCCCATGAACACTTGTATTGGCGAATTTCTTTAATCAATCCAAACAGCCAAAAACTACTAAAATCCAAGCCGTTGATCCAGGACACTGTGCGATTAGAATCACTAATGATAGTAATGTTACGATGTGAGAAGGACTGATTAAAAGCTAATAATTGACAAGCTCTGTGGATTGCATAAACTTCAACATAATCAGAGTCTATAACTCCCACAAAAAGTGAAAACAAACACAAAACATTTCCTCTTGAGTCTCTAAGCACACCACCAATACCAGCATCCTCTGTGCTATCACAAACAGAACCATCCACAATAAAGTACAAATCCGTATCAGCAAGGGGCAACCACGAACTGCACCTAGTAGTTTTCACTTTTGGAGCATCCATACACCTTTCATTTAAATCTAAAATAAGTAAGGATAAATCAGAATTAGATCCACTTTAAACTTGATAGTATCCAAAGCTTTACACAGATCTGCTTGACTATTGCAAAATACCACATCGTTACGACTATCCCAAATCGTCCACACAACAACTAAAAATAAAGTATCCCACACCCTTTTCCTTGAATGAGAAGGACATAAAACAAACCAGACTTCAAGCCATTCCAATACAGTGGAATTAGAATAACAATTAACACCCAACCATCCCATACCAGTTCTCCATAATTCATAAAACCATGCACAAAGAAGGAACAAATGATTTATAGACTCCATTCCAATTCCACACAAAGGGTAGTCAAAATTTAAAACCTGGCCAACACTAAATTTGCACAAGATATCTTTTACTTAAACCCTACCCTTTAACAATTGCCATGTAAAAACCTTAACTTTAGGAGGAACAATCCCCTGCCACAGAAAGTCAAGATAGGAAGGAGCCACACCATTGTTATACTGTAAACATCTTCTGAATGAACTCATAGAGAAAATGCAATTAGGACAATAAGACCAAGCCAAAGCATCCCCCATATTCTTTTAAATAGATATATTAGCCAGATACAACAAAAAGCAATTCCATTGCTCAACCTCCCAGTCGAAAAGCATCCTTCTAAGCTTGGCATTGCAGAACCAGTTATCATTAACCCAACAACCAAACTCCGATATCATACCTTCCTTGTTATTAGCCAGGCGAAAATTCTTAGGAAAGTACATTTAAGCGGAATATTGTCCCAATGGATATCTTACCAAAGGTGCACACGCTCACCACTACCAACTACAACCTGGAAGCCTTTTTTAATAATGCAGTAAGCGCTATGGTCTTCATTAAAACGGCTGATCGCCTTGAAAAATTAGGAACCACACTTAATCAAATCTTTCTTCCAGAGTAAAGGATTTTGTCCAAGACCATACTTAACACAAATAAATTTCTTCCAAAGAGTGTACTCTTCTCTCCCAAACCTCCAAATCCATTTGGCCAAAAGACTCAAACCTTTGTCTCTCATTCTCCCAACACCCAGACCGCCATTCCTTTTACTCTCCCAGTCCACAACATGCAATTTGTTTTAAAAGACCATCATTCCAGAAAAAGTCCCTTTGAAGCTTCTCAAGTTTCCTTGACACCACAACGGGAATAGGAAAAACTGACATAAAATAAGAGGGAAGACTGGACAACACCACCTTAATAAGAACAAGTCTTGCACCTTTTGACAGAAAAGATCTCTTCCAAGGAGCCAGTCACTGCTACACCTTGGAAATAACCGGTCTCCAAAACACCTCTTTACTCGAGTTCCCACCAAGAGGAAAACCCAAGTATGTAACCAGAAGAGAAACAGAAGCACACCAGAAAATTGAAGACTAATCCACCTCATTAACCCCTTTCTTGCCAACTCTAACAATATAAGATTCATGAAAATTAATTTTCAAACCTGAGATGAGTTCAAAACATCTTAGAATTCTCCTAGCGCATAAGAGATATTCCAGCTTTGGTTCAAAAAACAAGATTGTATCGTTAACAAACTGTAGATGGGAAATGTGAATAGAACTATTACCAAAACTGACACCACAAACCATACCCAACTCTTCATCCTTGACAAACATTCTACTTAGAACTTCCACAATAATATTAAACAAGAAAGGTGACAACGGATCACCTTGATGCAACCCCCTCCCAAATGGGTAGGACAACCGTCAACCAAAACGGACATAGATGGCAAAGAAATACACCATCTAATCTACTTGTGCCACCTAACACCAAAACCTATCTTGGCCAAAACCTCAATTAGAAAATCATGGTCCACACTGTCATAAGCCTTCTTGAAACCGAGCTTTACTAGAAGACCACCTTTTCCGTTTCTCTTCCAAGAATGTATAACCTCCTCAGCGATTACAAAACTGTCTAATATCTGACGGTCTTTAACAAAAGCCATTTACGTAGGACCAATCACCGAATGCAACACATTTTTGATCCTATTTGCCAAATTATTAGCAAGGACCTTATAAAAGGAACCAACAAAACTAATTGGCATATACCCCTTTAAAGAATCTAGATTTTTTACCTTTGAAATAAGGACTTTAAAAGTACAATTCAAGTCTTTGATCACCGAACCATCCTTATAGAAACTGTGCAGGAAATTCATAAAGTCTTCTCTAATCAAATTCCAATTTGGTTTGACGAAATTAAAATTAAGACTATCATGACCCAACTCTTTATTACTGTCACATTCACATAAAGCCTTCCAAACTTCCTCAACTCAAAACCCGGCTTCCATATCATATTTCTCCTTTTCAGAAATCTGTTTGAAAGAGAGATTACTCAAACTTGGTCGGAACCAAGACTCCTTCTTGAAATGATCCTTAATAAAGGAAAAAAAACACCTTCTCTAAGTTTAGAGAGCCCACAACACCTCACACCCGAAATAGTTAAATTGTCAATAAAATTTACCTTTCTTCTAACAGTGGAACAAATATGGACGTATTTTGTATTCCTATCTCCATCCTTCAACCATCTGATCCTCGAAGCTTGTTTCCATTTATGTTCTTCCAGCCGAATCTACTTTCATAATTTTACCAAACAGTCCAAACGCTCTTTTCTCAAGACTTCCACCCAGCCTTACACCACTACCTTATTTTCTATTTCTGCCAACCCCTTCTCTAAGGACTTAATCTTATTACCCTCAATCTTTCTATTCTTTGAATAAGACTTGAAATGATTCTTGACGTCCTTAACCTTTAGCATGACTTTCGAGCCCACCGAACTTGCACCAACACACTTCGCCTAACTGGACCTATCCCCCTCCATCAACTTCTTATCCTCCAACCAACCATTGACTAACGGAACGTCTTGGGACCCCAATCCACCTCCTATTCCCCAAAAATCATAGGATTGTGATCAGACAAATTTCTATCAAGACCCTTTCTGAATCAGATTCGAGAACCATTATAGGAACAAAGGATTACAAAGGAAACGGTCCAGTCTAGCCCAAGGTCCATTTTCTCTGTTATTAGACCATGTAAAAGACAATCCTATCATGGCAATGTCGACCACACTAGCCATATCTTTAAACAATTTAAAGTTCATCATATAACTTATACTCCTACCACCACCAATCATCTCACTGTGAACAAAAACAGTGTTAAAATCTCCCCTAATAACCCACGGACCAGACAACGAAACTTGAGCATCTAGAATGAAATTCCATAACTAAACCCTTTTATGTTCTTCATTAGCCGCATAAACGTTGCAGAACACCACATCTTTCTTAATTTTAGACAGCACACCAGCCACAATAATACACCGATTATTATGAATACAAGACCTAGCTTCAAATAATTCTTTATTCCAAAGGGTTATAACACCACCCGTAGAACCATTAGCCTCCACGCCAATGCCTTTCGAAAGAAGCGAACCACCCAAAGCTTTAATTATTCTAGAGTCAAAATAATTCAATTTTGATTCTTGGAAGAATAGAAGGATCAATTTGATCCTCATTACTAGATTCCTCACCATCTTCCTTTTCTCCAACCTCCCAAAACCCCTTATATTCCAAGTAAGAACTGACATTATAAGAGAACAGACCTACAACCGAGAACAACACAAAAGAAGATTAATTACTTGACAAAAATCTGGCTTCATTCTCCTTTTCCTTCTTAGAAATCTCCACAGCAGCCAACCCTCCTTACCATGAAAATATAGACTCAATGCTACCCCAGTTTCAATGAATTTGGTAACCTCTTCACAACCCAAAGGCACATCATTACCCCCCGCTCCCCCACCCGCTCCCCTTCCCTCCCCCAACCCCCCAACGAATTTCGATTTGTTAAAATAACCCAAGGTCACACATTTTTCAATAACTTTAGCCATCTCAACCTCTAAATTCCATCTCCCTATAGACTTCCCCGAACCATCACTCCTTTTTACAATTTTCCCAACATAAGAAGACAACATAATCGTATCTTTGCGAGTCTTCATGCTATGACTTTTGATAGAGCAACCAGGTTCGGCTGATTTCTTTGAGGAAACACCCTTTCTTGGTTCTACAACGTTCTCCTCCTCTTGTACCGAAATCCAAAGATTGTGTTTCAGATATATGGGAAACAGAGAAGTCTGAAGAAGAAGATTGACTAACCTCAGATAATGTTACATTATGCATGGGTTGGGCTTTACATGCAGTAGGTAAAAAACTTGAACTTGGGCCGTTTGAAGTTTGGCACTCTTTTTCTACATGGCCCAATGACTTCTCAAGCCCACCACCCAAATCTAATACAATATTTCAACCCATCTCTAGGCCCATAAGTAGGTCTTGACCAGCTCTCAAATCTATAACCAAATTACCATCCATCATTTGGCTCACATTGGCTTTAGAGGACTCACCCATATATAGAAATGGCAATGGGTCGGGTTCGGATGGGTTTGGGAAAAACAAAACCCAAACTCATAAAAGAAAATGACATCTAAACCCACCCACGAACCCATAGAATGTAGCGGGTTTGGGTTTGGGTTTGGGTTTGGGTTTCACCCGTGGATTTTAGTAACATCCAAACCTATCCATGAACCAACGAACTCTTGAGGATTTATTGTTCCAAAGCAACTCACTCCTGTGTGCTTAACTCAGTCCGAGTCAAACCCAGTTACCGGTAGCCATCCACGTTAGTTTACTTCTTTCGGATTTTAGAGAAAATGAAAAAAGCAAAAGCAAAAAAGTCTTTAAAATGTTTGAGAAGAAGAACAAATGAAGAATAAGAGTTTAAATTTTGAAGAGCAAAAGAAAAAAAAAGTTGCAAAGAAAATAAATGGAGAAGATGAGTTTTCTTTTTGAAGAGAGAGTGTGGGGGTTGAAGCGAGAGAGAAGAAAAGAAAATGAAGACTAAAGATAAAAAGAAAAAGAAAAATAATAATGGAAGTTATTTTAAAATATGAAAAGATAAATAATAGGGTCCAACTGTATGTGATGTAAGATAAAAATAAAATATAATAGTAATTATAATAATATTATTTATCAAATCATTCGGGTTCACGGGTTCGAGTTTGTTTTTTTTTTCCACACCCACACCTGAACCTGAACCTTAACCTGAACCCGTGGCGGGTGGAGATTTCAAATCTAAACCCATCCACGGGTTCTATTTTCATATACCAAACCCTTTCCAAGCGGGTTGGGTTCGAACAGGTCCCACGAGTTCTGGTTTAATTGCTATCCTTACCCACATACTTTGGAATTTGCTGATGCTGAGCCACAACATTCTCCTCATATGGGAAAGAGCCACTGTCATCACTCCCCAAATCTCTATCCCTACGAGAAGACTCTTCATTATTCAACAATAAATTTTCATTACTAGCAAAAGGGACTCTTAGACTACTGTAATGATATTTTGAAAGGGTGCCTTTTTCTTTAAATTGTACCTTTCTAGAAGTTCCAGAAACTAACTTTAGTTTCTCTGCTTGATCACCATTAACTTTACCAAAAAAGTCTTCACTTTTTGCGGTTGTCAATAAACATTTTGTCTTGGTTCTTCCATTTACCATTTGCCACATAAACATGAGATCTTTTATCCATCAAAAGTTTGGACTGTTCCAGTCTTCCATTCTTGGGAGCAGAATCCGGATTAATGCAATCGGCCCCCACAAATACAGAATTGGTAAACTCCCCTGACCTAATCCCTAGAGAATGTGATATCCATGCATAATTGACCGGAGCTGGATCTTTCAAAACATGAACAGAAAAAGAAACTTTTTCGGTGACCACCTTAATGACTTTGGGACAACGAATTCCGAATGGGTTCAATACTAAAGCTCTTCCTCTGTGAAGTTTTTATCTGTGCACTCTCACCTTCAACCTTAAGGGGTTCCCCAATGGCCCAACCAAATCTTAAGAAAAAATCCTCACACCAGTGCTGCAGATGGATTCCATGAAATTCAATCCAGGAAGCTCTTGCTTGGGGAGTTATGGCATCAGACCAAACTCCAACCGCGGAAAATAAATCCCCCCACTATAATCTCTAAAAAGATGAAGCGTAGACAATAAAATAACACTTCAAAGCAACATTTATTGTGACCTTTCGAAGAATTTACATATATATATATATATATATATTTATGTTTATATATATCATTTCAATAGTTTATAAAATGTAATTTATCAAATATGTCTCATGCTTTATTTTTAAGGTGCATGTTGTCTGAGACATTTTTTTATAACCAAGCCAGTTTACATGTTTGTTATAACTAACAAAGTGGACACTAATAACAGTTTTCGTAAGTCGAATTTTAACGTTGGAAAATTTAAGAACACCCCATCATACCAATACTATTCACTAAAAATTTACGTGCACCCAGACCGTATAATCTCTAACAAAATAATCAAAGCAAAACAAACTTTAGTATCATTTCAATGCTACACAAAAACACAGGACGACTGCACCAGTGGTAATCCCCTCACACCTGTAGCATGAGATTGCGTTTCGAGTTCCCCAACATCCCTAGAAAATTCTGAATAAATGTAATAGTGTAATACTTCAATATATATATATATATATATATATATATATATGTTTATATGTATGTATATATATATATGTTTATATGTATGTATGCATCTATATATATCCAAGAATAGAAAATCGACCGAGATAGTGTAGGACCAAACCAACAAGTTTTATTGATTCATCAAAACTAATGATACATTAAACTCACATGTGAATTGACTATAACAAGGGGCGCCAATCGTATTAAATGAATCAATAAATTAGATTAATAAATAAGAGTATCAATAGTAACATACATATTAAATATTGTTAATTTCATTATCATAGTATTGTCATTGTTATTACCTAAATAACTATTATAAAGGTCATTCAATAGTGTCGCGGACCGCATCACTTGGGGTATATCTTTCGAATGTTATGTTGCAATAGGCATCCATATACGGATAATAGGTTTTTTTATAAGGTTTATAGTATTTTAATTAAATATAATTTTTTTATTGATGATTAAATTAAAACAATCTATTTTATACCAAATGTATTTAAAATATTTTCTTTTTGATTTTAAAATATATTTAAGTAAGTTTTATTATAAAATATAAACCAGCAAGTGAAATGAATTTAATTACTATCCCTAATCTTATTTAATATTCCAGTAATTATACTAATAAATAATAATAATATTTATTATAAAATTTGTAGTCATTATCGTCAGGTTCATTAAAATTGTATTGTTATTGTTATATTTTACTCCATTCTTAATTAATTCAAAGAATTATTTGAAATAACAGTATGTTAATTTTTTATTTATTTAATGTAATACAATATTATATAAATTCGGAGTTTTGTTTTGGGAGAGGGAGGACACCCATAACCTCGTTGTACAGATGTGAGGTGTTTTAAATCGGATCAACCTCATCTCGTTATAATGTTATGTTACTTGAAAATGATTTTTTAACTCTATTTTATTAAATTTTTGTTTGACCCACTTTTATCTTGTTCAACGTATAAATGAACTGGAATATGGAAGCTTGTGGATTCCGTTTGGATTTGGGATGTTCAATTGAGGAGGCAAATTTTCGGTTGGGAAGTAGATCAATGGATATGTCTTATGATGGCACTAGAATGTTTATGTGTGAGAAGGGACATTCCGGATGCGTTGGCCTGGAAATCTAGAATTTCAGTCCCAATGGGTGTTTTTCGGTTGGGCCTTTCAGAATGGCATGGTTATGGAATATGGAAGATTTGTTGATTCCATTTGGATATGGGATGTTTAATTGAGGAGGCAACTTTTTGGTTGGGAAGTAGATCAATGGAGATGTTTTATGATGGCACTAGAATGTTTATGTGTGAGAAGGGACATTCTGGATGCGTTAGCATGGTAGTTCAATCCCAATGGGTGTATTTCAGTTGGGGCTTTCAGAAGATGTTTGAAAAATCTGGAGAAGAATAGCAGCTTGGTTGTTTGTCCCTTTTTGTGGAAAGGCATACGTCCTCCGAAACTTGAAATTCTATTATGGCAGGTGCTTAAGGAAAGAATGCTAGTTCAGGAAGTGCTCGTAAGATTTGGCATGACCAATTTGGCTAATATTGACCGTCCATTATATGGTAAAATGCCAGAGTCCATGTGAGTGGACATGTGAAAATACAAACCCGGTTAAATGCTCAAGGCTAACCTAAAGGGGGGGGGGGGGGGGTGAATAGGTTAGACACCTTTTTCGACTCCCTTAGAAACAAATAAAAGTTTGTCCCTCTAGATTGCTTGTATCACAATATATATTAATTAAAGACAATTAATCAATATATAAAACAAGTAAAGTGTGATACAAACAAGTAATTGTCACACATACATAATCTATAATATAGAAAGAAAGTTAACATATATAAAGAGTTCTATCCACAATACAAATACTAGAGAGATAGGGATAGAAAAAAGTTGACACAAGATATAACGTGGTAAACCTCCAAAGAGGAAACATCCACAGGCTAACAGCCACCGGCAAATAAAATCCACTAGTAGATAAGACAAGTACAATCTCTCAAGTGACCTCTTCACCTAGAAACTACTCTCCTATCTTACTTTAGAAGTTGTCACCCTATGCTCAACAATCCGAGGCCTCACACCTCTTGTTAAGACTTTCTCGCACACCTTATCCAGATCCTCACGACCCAAGGCAAGACTTCTTGCTCAACTAAGTCCTCGCGACTCTAGTCAAGACTTCCTCGCTCACCTATCCGGATCCTCACGACCCTAGGCAAGACTTCTTGCTCGACTATTCGAGTTCTCTCGACTCTAGCCAAGACTTCCTTGCTCGACAATCCAAGGCCTTACACCTCTTGCCAAGACTTCTTGCTCAACACCATAGGTCTCATACCTATTGCCAAGACTTCCTTCTCACAAGGCATCTAGGTGATCATGAATGCAAAACGCAAACAAGCACGCAACATAGAATGCTATGATCAACACATCCTATGGAAAATACTAGACATGAGCATGAATGCACAAATCACATATAGTCTAGTTAATCATGCACGTATAATCAATCTAGATCAAGTAAGCTATTTTCAATATCAATCACAACCTAGATACATGCATAGATCTAAACTTGAATCACAAGATATGTTCAATAAATCATAAGATCAAGTTTAAATCACTCAAACCAATAAACATGCTAAAATCATATGACAAAGTCAATTAGATTTAAGCAAAGTTCTAGAGCATATTCCTAATCATAGATTCAACAAAACACATGAATAGCTCAAAAGAACATAAGCACATGTATTGTGTGAGAATTTCGGCCAAGAGAGCCTAATACATGAGTAGAACTATTTTTCACAAAATCAATCAATCAAAGATTATCAAATAGTCCTAGAATCAAAGCTAGCACAATACAATCCCAAACATGTGAAACATAGGCAAAATCAAAACCTAACTCAACATGTATGATTTCAATTGAAACTCAACCTAGCTTTGAAAGAGTTCAAAACTCAAATCAAAACACTCACAATATACAAATATATGTTGAAGAAGAAAACCCAAGGCAATTGACCAAGTTTTAAAAGAAAACTTTGAGATAAAATTAATAACTTAGTTGATTTAGGTGTAGTCCCGTTTTTATGTGTTTAGACACCAAAAACAGCAACAAAACTCACTCAAACCTTCAGATAAAAGATGGAGGATGAATAACACTCTCAACTTCGAATCACTCAAATCGGAGTTCAAATGAAGAAGTTATGGTGTTTGAAAGATGAGAAAATGTAGAGAGAAAATTTCTGCACACTTGTTTGAATTTCTTCTTAGAATGAAATGTGAAAGGAAAAGAGTTTATAAAGGAGAGGGAAAGAAATGAGCCAATTGACCAAAATACCCTTCTTTGATATTGCTCCCCCGAGATGGCGCGTGGGCATCTCGGGGCAGCAAGGTTGTGCTGCCGAGATGGCCACGAGCCATCTAGGGCTTGCACACCTCCACGGCTTTCGGCTATGGTGCAATCTCTTCGAGCTTTCCTCGCGTTCTTCGACTGTTCTCCGGCCTCCGAACTCGGAATTTGAATCCTTTTACGGATTACGAACTGTAACTCTCACACGGACTTGGAAATATAAGATACTCAACCCAGAAAATAATAATTCGACTCGATATACGAATACGAAGACAATGTATGCAACATGAGTTGAAAGTGTAGTATCTTTTGACTTAGAACTTGAAATCAATAGTATGAGTAACCGAAATGACCGGAACTCAATCAATAATCGTTTAAGACTAAATTCAAGTTCAATATCCATGTTATACAAATATATACACACACAAACATAATTCACACTAGAATGCAAACTATATAGAGATAGTTTCCGATCATGCATTTTCCAAAACATGTTATTTCCAAACCAATGCATGATTATTCATCTTCAAGTGTATGAATGTGTTATACATGGTGCACAACAATGTAGGGACACATATGAATGAATTGTATGTGTGTGCCTATAATGGTGCACAATGATGCAGGGACACATATGAATGAATTGTGTGTGTGTGCCTTAGCCTTGTAAGTGAAAGATAAGGTCTTAGTATACCTTTGTATAATCAAATTGCATCATTTCTCTTTGAAGACTTCAAACTTGCTTTGACTTGTTGTTCATCCTTTTTTGAAGCTTGAATCATCATAAATCTAAACAACTAAATCATTACAAGTAAACATCATTTTGATATGGAATTCATGTCAACACAAACTAAAACCTAACAATCTCCCTCTTTGGCAAATTCCATGTCAAAACACCTATACATTTACTATAAATATAAAAATGAAGATAGGTCACAAAATCACTCCCTCACATTACAATGAGTAAGAATCTTATAACTAATCTTCACCAACTTGAACTTCATCTTGATCTTCTCTTGAAGCAACCTACAAATCATCTCAAAGCATAATGCATATACAAGAGAAAAACAACAAATGGCAACATATAATATGGATAAGATTATACAATTAAGTCCACAAATACATGTATCTTCCCCTCAATACATACCAAAATACAAGAATTCTTAACCAAATCTTAAGACTAATTATTACATGCCATTGAAAGTTCAAAAGTTCACAAAATCAACATAAAAAGGAAACTAAGTAACTAGCAACTCTTAGCAACTCTTTCTCCCCCTTTTTGACCTGAAATGATGCCAAAAGGTAAGAAACATACCATGAGACTCAAATACTAGCTACTAGATCCACCAAAGAAATATGTGCGTGTAGTTGACCTAACATAATGCTTGAGAGGTGATCTTGAACTTGAGGCAATACACTCCTCCAACTATTTTATTCTAGCATCTTGTTTATCAACTATAGCACTAAGCTCATCAACCTTCTTCTTCAAATGTAAAGCCCAATCCGGAAGAATGTTTATGCTAGTCTCTTGACAATCAACTTGTGAACTACTAAATAGTCCAAAAGTATCACATGTCTTACCCTTATCCTTATATGACATGTATGACACACGTTTATCACTATATTTTTCCAATGGTTGTACCAACATATCATCTCCTCTACTTTTAACACCATGAGCTAAACACAAAGAAGTTATAAACCCCGGTAATGTAAGCTTCTTATCTCCTCTAGTTGAGAAAGCCACATTATCTAAATAAAACATAAGTAAATCCCCATGGTTTATAGGTTGATTAGTCACCAAGGCATATACTATTTTGATCTTGTCTTTATTCAACTTGGTTGAATTCGAAGATCCAATAATATTAGTGCAAAAGAATAGATGCCAAAATGCACTTGCCTTAGTTAACTCATGTTGACTAATGTATGCTCTACCTTTCCACTCAAAAGAAGCATTGTCACAAAGAGTTCTACCCATGATATTAGGATTCTCAATGACATCTACATCTAGAAAGTTCGAATCAATATCATTAGATAGCCCAAGAAACTTGTTAATGTTTTCCGGGTTAACTCTAAACACAACACCCCTAATCTCCATCAAAGCATCCAATAAGGTGGCACTCTCTCTATATTCATGATAAAAATATCTATAGAGTATCATTCACTATTCCTAACATGCTCACCCAAGTTTCCCAATTCCTATCCTTAATGCATTTAAGAACATAAAAATCTTTACATTTACCTAAGTCAATGCCTCTTTCTTTAAATATCTTCTTAGTTCCAAAGATCCCTAAATCCTTTGACCTTGAAGCTTTGGATCCTTTTGAGGTAGACTTGGCTTTCACAATGGGATTCAATTGATTTCCACTTCCGGTAACCTTAGTTCTGCCCATTTTTTCTTATGATATAAGATGCTATAAACATACAACAAAAGTGAGTGAAAGACAAAACAAGCATATTAGTCACAAATATATAAACACAAAGACATATGATTTACGAATGAATCATCATGCAAGACAAAGATAGTGAGTAATATCTTACAAGTATCAGTAAGTCAAAATATGCCAACATGTAACAAAATGAAGCATGTGAACATATCATAAAAGAGAACAATGTCTAGCATACAATGCTCCCCCTTGATAAATACTATAACTAAAATCAATGATAGCATAAAGTTCACAAAGATGTTCACACAATCACACATTCAAGCAATTTGAAGAAATATCAACAAAATAAGCTTCATATACTAAAAGAGAAACACAAAGATTTTTTCAAGTTCTCTCATAATTCTTCAACAATTGCTAAAATATCATCATACTCATAAACAAAGTGTGTGTGAGAGAGATATGCTTCAAATATATATCAAAATTTTGTTTGATAATTAACATGTAAACAATTTCCAACAACTATTCATCTTAAGCTTTTTCCATAAAAAGTCAAACCGATTATCATCAGGAATTTTTTGCTTTTAAGAGAAAAGATTTCAACATATGAGCATGTGTGTGCATGTGGCTCATCATCCCATTTCTGTTTTTCAACCTGACCTCATTTGATTTTCAACTAAATTCTTTTTTAAGCATTCCTCATTTTCTTTTTAGGCTTTGAATCAATGATTTTTTTTTATGATTTCATTTCAACACTTTTTTGATTTTTCCATTTTTTTTTACATAAACAAAATTCACTTCATGATGGCTTTCACTCATCACAATGGTGTAGCTCTTTCCAACATTGGGTAACTTTCACAACCAAGGTGTGTAGCCCTTTTCATGAAGGTGCTCGTTGAGTTCTATGTAAATGCTGAAGCAAAATGGATACTAACCATAGGCTATTTTAAATGTACTTAAGCACAAAAACTTCAAGGTGTATCCAAGGTTTACATATTAGTAAACTCAACATACTAGCAAAACATATAAGAGATACAATTTTTAGAAACCAAAATTTTATGGCTCATAAGCACATCATCTAAGAGCAATAAGTAGAGACTTATTCAAGATCATTACTTCTCTAATGAGTAGCTTTCAAAGAATATGAAGCTCATATTTTCAAAAGTAAAGCCACTCAATATACTATACACAAACAATCATCAAGTTAAGATCAATGTGAACAATATCACTATTAGATCCTAAAATAGCAAATGTCAATGAGAACCATATGTATGCTATACAAAATTATCTAATATGACATGCTATGAGATGTGTATCAAAAATTGAGTCAAAAGATGAATATCAAAGAGAACATGCTCTAGAGTATAGAGATACCTTTTTGCACATTATATTTACCAAATATCATACTTCCGCCCTTTTTATGAGCACTCTTGCCTTGAATGTCCTCATGACACCAAGTTGACGATGTTTCACAACAAGAGTATAAAAAGCATAATATCTGAACTCAATCAACACATATAACAAAAGAACTTCTCTAAAGTTAATCAACAAATTTTGACCATCATAACAAACATGATGTGAGATAACCAAGTTCATATCAATACATGGAGTATTCAAAGCTAGCAAGCTAGAATTCTCAACACAATTGATATATAGCCTCTAAGCTATCTCACATCTGCTTCTTATTTTAGTAATCAGAGCACTTACCCTTGAACCACTTTTTCTTGGGTGTACCTACACAAACATTTCCCATATCATCATTGACAACAATGTTAAATCTAGAGTAAAGTCCTTCAATGACTTGATTAACAAGAATATCATTAACACACTCTTCCTTAACATTATCAACAAAAGCTTTGTCAAGTTGAACAAGATTAGAATTCTTTCTACTCCACAACTTCTTTTCATGCTTAGCAAACTTATCATGTTTTTCAACTTCCAAATCCTTAGCATGTTAAAGTTGAAGTTTAATCTCCTTATTCCTAGATTCATTTCCTAATTTTCATTTTTCAATATATTTATAACACCTAGGCTTAATGTGACCAATTGTGTTGCAATAATGGAAAATTGGAATAAAATATGAGATTGTACCTTTTGGAGTTGAACTAGCTTCATTAGGAGTTTGCAAAGATACCTTGTTCGCCAACATCTTCCTGGCTTTTGATCTTCTCTTCTTGTATGGTTTCTTATCATTCAAAACTTTATCAAAGTGTGTAGGAAGTGGTGCTTCTAAGAGCTCCTATTCAACTACCATGTTGTATTCACCACTATGAGAGTTAACAAGATTCCTAACACTAGACACACTAACCGAATCATTTACTAAGTCATTGATAGCCTCTTTAGCCGTGTCTATCTCTTCCATCAATTATTGTTCTCTCTTCTTCAAAGAAGATATCACTTTATCCTTCTCAAGGTTTATCTTTTCAAGTTCTCTAAACTTCTTCATAATATCACCTTTCTCACCAAGAAGTCTCCGAGTAACAACCACAAACTCATCTAGTTGCTTCTTGATCAAATCCTTTTCAACTACTTCTCTTTGAGCATTATCTCTAGCTTCTTCAAGATTTTCTATCTTTTTCAACAACTCAAGATTAGTGGGAATGGAACTAGAGCTTCCATGATGATTTGCATCAAAGTTCTTGTTCAAAGATATTGTACCATCAACATCTAGTGGAGAATGAGAAGCTGTTAGAGCTACTAAGTTGCTCACTAACTCTTCATCACTTGAAGACTCACTTCTAGAACTCTCATTGTCACTAGAATTATCATCACCCCAAGTAACCGCCAACACTTTGCCTTTCTTGTCTTTCTTAGATGGCTTCTTGGTGCACTCACTAGCAAAGTGACCAAAACCATGACAATTATAGCATTTAAGCTCTTTCTTGTTCATGGCTTAACTATTCTTCTTAATCCTTGGAGATGATATTCTCTTGACTCTTTTTTCCTTAGAAGACTTGCCTCTAGGCTTGGCATTCTTCTTTAGAAACTTCTTGAACCTTCTAACCAAAAGAGCCATCTCTTCATTTTCATCATCACTCTCCTCATCAATTGCATTGAAAGTGATTCCCTTACTTTTAATCTTTGGCTTCAAGCACATCTTATAAGTTTGGAAAGACCCAAGCAACTCATCAATGTTCATACTATCCACATCATTGCTTTCCTCAATGGCCGTCACTTTTGATTTGAATCTCTTAGGAACAGACCTAAGGATTTTCAAATTTAAATGCTCTTTTGAGATAGGTACTCCAAGTGCTTGACATTGGTTAGCTATGTTAAGAAGCTGGAATTGAAAGTCTTCGAACTTTTCTTCTTCACTCATACTTAAACCTTTAAAATGTGATGCCAACATTTGAAGTCTCGATTTCTTCACCGCTAAGGTTCCTTCATTAGTAACTTGGAGAGTATCCCAAGCTACCTTTATGGATTAAAGATTTTGAATGTAGGAGAATTGATGCCCATCAACTCCTCCAAAGATGGCATTCATAGCACAATGGTGCCATTTAGCAACCTCAAACTCATTCGTTGTCCATTCACTCCTTAGCTTGAGTATCATGGTTCCATCATTTTGAACCTTGGTAGGAAGACTATAACTTTCTTCCACTACCATCCAAGCCCTCTCATCAATAGAGCGAATGTAGGCTTTCATCCTCAACTTCCAATACCCATAGTTAGTGCCACGAAGTAATGGTGAAGACTTCTTGCTCAGCACCATAGGTCTCACACCTATTGTCAAGACTTCCTTCTCACAAGGCATCTAGGTGATCATGAATGCAAAATGCAAACAAGCACGCAACATAGAATGCTATGATCAACATATCCTATGGAAAATACTAGACATGAACATGAATGCATAAATCACATATAGTTTAGTTAATCATGCATGTATAATCAATCTAGATCAAGTAAGATATGTTCAATATCAATCACAACCTAGATACATGCATAGATCTAAACTTGAATCACAAGATATGTTCAATAAATCATAAGATCAAGTTTAAATCACTCAAACCAAAAACATGCTAAAATTATATGACAAAGTCAATTGGATTTAAGCAAAAGTTCTAGAGCATATTCCTAATCATAGATTCAACAAAACACATGAATAGCTTAAAAGAACATAAGCACATGTATTATGTGAGAATTTCGGCCAAGAGAGCCTAATACATGTGTAGAACTATTTTTCACAAAATCAATCAATCAAATATCATCAAATAGTCCTAGAATCAAAGCTAGCACAATACAATCCCAAACATGTGAAACATAGGCAAAATCTAAACCTAACTCAACATGTATGATTTCAATTGAAACTCAACTTAGTTTTGAAAAAGTTCAAAACTCAAATCAAAGCACTCACAATATACAAATATATGTTGAAGAAGAAAACCCAAGGCAATTGACCAAGTTTTAAAAGAAAACTTTGAGAGAAAATCAATAGCTTGGTTTATTTAGGTGCAGTCCCGTTTTTGTGTGTTTAGATACCAAAAACAGCAACAAAACTCATTCAAACCTTCAGAGAAAAGATGGAGGATGAATAGACAAACACTCTCAACTTCAAATCACTCAAATAAGAGTTCAAATGAAGAAGTTATGGTGTTTGGAAGGTGAGAAAATGTAGAGTGAAAATTTCTGCACACTTGTTTGAATTTCTTCTTAGAATGAAATGTGAGAGGGAAATAGTTTATAAAGGAGAGGGAAAGAAAGGAGCCAATTGACCAAAATACCCTTCTTTAATATTTCCCCCCACCCCCCGAGATGGCACGTGGGCATCTCGGGGCAGCAAGGTTGTACGGCCGAGATGGCCACGGGCCATCTCGGGCTTGGACACCTCCATGGCCTTCGGCCATGGTGCAATCCCCTCGCGCTTCCCTCACGTTCTTCGACCGTTCTCTGGCCTTCGAACTCAGAATTCAAATCCGTTTATGGATTACGAACCGTAACTCTCACACGAACATGAAAATATAAGATACTCAACCCAGAAAATAATAATTCGACTCGATATACGAATACGAAGACAATGTATGTAACATGAGTTGAAAGTGTAGTATCTTTTGACTTAGAACTTGAAATAAATAGTATGAGTAACCGAAATGACTGGAACTCAATCAAGAATCATTTAAGATTAAATTCAAGTTCAATATCCACGTTATATAAACATATACATACATAAACACAATTCACACTAGAATGCAAACTACATAGAGATAGTTTCCGCTCATGCATTTTCTAAAACAAGTTATTTCTAAACCAATGCATGAGCATTCATCTTTAAGTGTGTGAATGTGTTATACATGGTGCACAATGATGCAGGGACACATATGAATGAATTGTATGTGTGTGCCTATAATGGTGACAACGATGTAGGGACACATATGAATGAATTGTGTATGTGTGCCTTAGCCTTGTAAGAGAAAGATAAGGTCTTAGTATACCTTTGTAGAATCAAATTCCATCTTTTCTCTTTGAAGACTTAGAACTTGCTTTGACTTGTTGTTCATCCTTCTTTGAAGCTTGAATCATCATAAATCTAAACAACTAAATCATTACGGATATCGAATTAATGCCAACACAAACTAAAAGCTAACAACATGGAAATTGTGGAGGTTAGCAATATGTTGATGGGGAGTATCCTCATGCTGCAGTTCATCGGTTGTTGTATGGATGGAAGGTTGGGTTGGGCTATGCCCAACGAAGTCATGATTAAGGGTTTGGTATTTACAGTTCTATGCGATAATATGGACTGTATAGGAGATAAAAAATAGTGTGGTGTTTAATGCCAATTTAAGAAGATTCCACGCGGGCACGTGCCCCGTCTTAAATTTTGAGAAAAGAATTAGTTGAAATTTCAAATTTTAACCCTAATATCAAATATTTTTTAGGTATAAATTTCTTTACTATATGCTATTTTTTATAATTTCCTTCTAAAATTTTCAACTCTTTTACAACAAAACATTTAACTCTCTCTTTCCATTTAATATTGTCAATATCTTCTCTACACTTTATATGCTGACTTATCACGTCTAATGTGGTTAGGTGACGAATGGCCATCATTTAGACTGATAAAAAAAATGAATATTACATGCTCGTAATAGGGAGAATCCACAATTAGATTATAATATAGTTACATGTGATAAATGTTGAAATGTTGACACAACAATAACTATAATTAAATAAAAAAATAATGGAAATTGCATGTCATTACTAAAAAGGTCTTTTTATAACTTCATAAACGTTGAAATACAATTCATAAGCATGGTCATCGGATTTACTTTATAATGAATAAACAAAGGTAATATACATATCACACCCATCGTTATTTGTTTTTTAATGTAATACTTGAAAATCGTCTACTATAAACTAGTATGAGACTTAAGCTCACAGGAAATCAACCAAATTTATGGGTCTACAAATCGACGATTCTTCTAAGCAACGTTTTGCTAATATGAAATGAGTAATTTCACTACCATGAAAAGGATCGAAGAAAACATGTTCATTTCTGTTTTTGCAAGGTGCTATATTATGGATGCAAGGTCTAGTCCCATTTTTGCCGCAACGCAACAACTGTCTCTTGTATTTGTAAAGCCTGCATGGAAATTACATTTGTACAAAATTAATAAACCGTATATTTTTGTTTTATTTGGAAGTTTTTCCCTTTTTTAAAAATAAAATAAAAATAGTACGTAGACACTTAGTTTTAATTTGCCTACCATATGACTTCGGTGAAGCAAAGATGTCTGCCAAAACCTTGTACGCATTTGCAAAAGAGTTCGTTGTTTCGTGGTGTTATCAAGTAAATCATAGTCGGTGCTTATATCAGCATTTACTATACTTATGAAAAATAGTGATTTTGACAAGTAATCAGCCATTAGTTTTGGGCTACCGAACAAAGGTCGCAAGTTCTTCACTGTAGTTTCAAATAGACCAGTTTGCTTATCGAATGTTAGGCAAGTACCCAGTAAGTAATGATAAAAAATTTACTAGAAAATCAACTTCCACATAAAAAATCATTCTAATCTAATGTAGATATTTGCATGTTCTTCCTTTGGTATTCCAGTGTCATAGTTTGTGACTATCGAGTTCAAACCATAATAAAACTTATAAGGTAAAACATATTTTTAAACTCATTTTGATGCATCCGTAATCTGGGAATCGAGGATTCAACATTCACACGAATTTTATATAAACAACTAAATCTTAGAATTTTCATTCATAAAATGAGCATGTATTATTATATTGCTTACCAAAAACTTTACAGTATTAGGGAGAACACCACATGAACTAGATGCATAATTCACCCCAGTTCGCAATTTATTTTGCTTTGCTTTCAACAATCCCAAGCATGGAGGAGGAAATGGCAACCCGACTACTTGCGCTATCACATCGAATGCATGAGTAAAAAAAATTAATATATTAATTCGAAAATGAAAAAAATAAGATGAAAAAAATCTCACAATATTTTTTTATCCTTACCAATGAAGTCAGCTTCAATGCGACCATTGCTGAATCTACCGGTAGGTTTTCCATTAGCAAAATCTACTCCAAACGGTTTGTAATTAGCTTTGGACGACGATTGTAGAAAATTGTTATTTCCACTATCAACCGTAGAATCTCTAAACACATATAAGGTCGGGACGTCAAATTTGATGTCATCTCCCAATTCTAAAAGTTTCAATAAATCCTTCTGATTAACATTCAACGGTGGTACCCTAAACACATCTCCATTAGACCCTAAAAACATATCAACAAAAAGGGAAAACATAAGAAAATAACTTGTCCAACTTCTCATTTTTGTTCCTTTTATTTTTATTGTAACTCAGCCTCCAAATAATTCAAAGTTGAATGTATAGGAGAAAACTTTTATCTTTATATGAATTGTTTGATTACTACTTATATATATATATATATATATATATATATATATATATAATAAAATGTTAGAATTATGTGGATGAACACTATATTAGGTTTTTTAATGGTTTGTAATAATACACAATAACATTTAATAAGATTTTGTTAATTTTCAAAAGTTGATTTTTTATTTAAAAATAATAATTTGATATTATCTATTGTCACGATCAGTTTTTAAACAACACTTTTCTGTAATACTAGATAAAAAAAACAATAAAACTAAAATTTTAAAAAGACAGCTACAGTAATGAACTGTTTAACACGAAGATACAATTGCGATAATATATAATTGAACTATATTTCTAAAATTATTTTGTTTGTGCTAGTATTGTTATATTTTTACAACATTTCGCTAGTTTGATTAGTTTTTTTTTTATTACTTCTTTACTTGTACTTCCTTTTTTTTATTGAAGGAGCGGAAAAAGTTAATTATATCATAAATTCATTTATGAAACAAGTTGTATTTTTTTCTCTCCGCAAATGAAACAATTAATATAATAAAAACAACCTTATAAAAAGTTTCTCATTTACTCACACTTTTATTTTATCCAGAACGATTTCCAATAATTTCATTTTACAAAACTATGATTGAATCTATCTGATCAAATCTTGGACTACACTAAACCAAAATTATATTATTTTTTCTTTTATAAAATTTTTGAACTAAAATCAAATAATTTGAATTAAAGAGTAAAAATGCATTATTATTTCATTCTTTGTGCAAGTGTAAGATTTGAATGTTCAATTTATTTTAAATATATTTGATGGGATGAGATTGGTTCGGTGGTTATCCCCTCACACCTGTAGCATGAGATTGCGTTTCGAGTTTCCCAACCTCCCTAAGAAATTCTGAATAAATGTAATAGTGTAATACTTCAATATATATATATATATATATATATATATATATATATATATATATATATGTTTATATGTATGTATGTACGCATCTATATATATCCAAGAATCGAAAATAGACCGAGATAGTGTAGGACCAAACCAACAAGTTTTATTGATTCATCAAAACTAATGATACAGTAAACTCACATGTGAATTGACTATAACAAGGGGCGCCAATCGTATTAAATGAATCAATAAATTAGATTAATAAATAAGAGTACCAATAGTAACATACATATTAAATATTGTTAATTTCATTATCATAGTATTGTCATAGTTATTACCATAATAACTATTATAAGGGTCATTCAATAGTGTTGCCGACCGCATCACTTGGGGTATATCTTTCGAATGTTATGCTGCAATAGGCATCCATATACGGATAAGAAGTTTTTTTTATAAGGTTTATAGTATTTTAATTAAAAATAATTTTTATATTGATGATTAAATTAAAACAATCTATTTTATACCAAACATATTTAAAATATTTTCATTTTGATTTTACAATATATTTAAGTTTTATCATAAAATATAATCCAACAAGTGAAATGAATTTAATTACTAGCTCTAATCTTATTTAATATTCCAGTCATTATACTAATAAATAATAATAATATTTATTATAAAATTTGTAGTCATTATCGTCAGGTTCATTAAAATTGTATTGTTATTGTTATAAATTACTCCATTCTTATTTAATTCAAAGAATTATTTGAAATAACTGTATGTCAATTTTTTTTATTTAATGTAATATAATATTACATAAATTCGGGTTTTTTTTAGGAGGGGGAGGACTCAAACCCATAATCTCATTGTACAGGTGTGAGGGGTTTTAAATCGGATCAACCACATACCGTTATAATGTTATGTTACTTGAAAATTATTTTTTAACTTTATTTTATTAAATTTTTGTTTGACCCACTTTTATCTTGTTCAACGTAGAGATGCACTAGAATATGCAAGATTTGTGGATTCCGTTTGGATATGGGATGTTCAATTGAGGAGGTAAATTTTCGATTGGGAAGTAGATCAATGGATATGTTTTATGATAGCACTAGAATGTTTATGTGTGAGAAGGGACATTCCGGATGCGTTGGTTTGGAATTTTAGTCCCAGTATTTGTACCTTTTTTTTTCTTTTAAATTATTTTTTTTTATATCAATTGTTAAATTTATTTAATCTGTTTTTAAAAGTAATTTTATATATGCTATTTTTTTAATATTAATATATTTTATTCTTGTTTTTAGAAAAACCTTTTTTAGTATCAATTAAAAGTTAAATGTTATTTTATTTCAAATTAATTTTATTTATTTATAAAATAATTTATTTTATTCAAAAATGATAAGTTAAGTAATTTTTTAACCAAATTAAAATAATTTTATTTTTCTTTTCTTTGAATTTATTTAAATTATTTTATTTATTTAAAAATTAATTTTATATAATTTTATAATGACCTCACACAAAGAACAATTATTTTCAATTTTTTTTTCCAAAAAATCCCATGTTATACCAAACAAACCATTGCTTTAATTTGGTCCAATCTGTATTGCACCAAACATGTCACAGTATTAATTTAGTCAAATCCTATATAATCCAATCAAATCCTATAAAAATAGTCCAATCCTATCCAATCAAATCTTGCACATCAAAAGAGCCCTAACGTTTTCTTTTCTCACTTTTCTTAATCGGAATCAATGTGATATCAATTTAGTAATCATGATTCATCATACTCATACTACATCTTGTCCATAGTTTGAAACGTCATACAAGTCATGAAAATAACGTAAAGTTAAGGATTTATTTACTATACACAACCTGCATAATAGACTATCATCACGTTAATAACTTATGTTTGAAAGGTATTAAAGTAAGTGATTTTCAAAAATACCCTTAATTTACTTTATTTTTTATTATATTTCTTAACTTTAAGTTTCACGAGCTTTTAAGTAGTCTGAAAACTATTTTTCTCTCTCTAACTTTAAAAGCTCTTTAAACTGAAATCGAATCTAACTACATCTTCAACAACCATCTTCACTGACTACCTCCAGCTCATTTTTACTGAGTACAAAAGTACATTTTTCAAAGCCTCGTTTGTGTACAAATCAAGGTAAGGTAATCTCATTTCTTGTGCCATTTTTTGGTTTTGGATCTTCCATTGTTAAAATTGTTGAGGTAGTTAGGTTCAGTTGTAGAGCTTGGGAAATTTCAAAAGTCTCGGAAATGTGTTTAGAAATCTCAAAAATAGTTTTCAAAAGTCTCGAAAATAGTTTTTAGAAGTCTTGGAAATAGTTTTCAGACCTCTCAAAAATAGTTTTCAACAGACACGGAAATAGTTTTCAAAAGTCTCGGAAATGTTTTCAGAAATCTCGAAAATGTCTCCAAAAGTCTCAGAAAATTTAAGTTATACTAAAGTCTCGGATATGTACGTAATTGAAAAATATCATATAAAAGTCTTGGGTGGTATTTCTAAAGTCTCGGAACAAAGTCTCGAATAGTATTTAAAAAGTCTCGGAATATGTATAAAATCTGAGGCTTTTGCTTGAACCTCTGAGACATTTGTTGATTCCTCATAGACTTTGTAATCTAGTGTCCGAGACTTTGGTCGTGGGAAAGGTCGTCGACTTCCCCGTAATCCTAGTCGCGGTCCGCCGTCACAGTAACCATCGCCATCGTCGTTCAAGTGGTTTTCTGGGTTTTAATGGGACTCTCTCTCTAATCTCACAACTCTATCACTGTAAAGTGAAAAGTACAAATAAATAATTAACAAAACTAAATTACAAAAGTTGACGTGGAGGTAAAATGGGGGTATTTTGTAAGATACTCACTTTATGTGTCTTTTAAATATAAGTTTTTAAAATGGACACAGTTTTGCTTTTTAAACGTAAGTGTTTAAAATGGAGACAGTCTTGAAAATCCACCTCCAAATAGTGATATTTATTTTTTGAACTCACATATAGGTAATTATGAAACAGAGTTATTTTATTTTAGATTTTAAAAAAAAATATTTTATAAATCATTGAATTGAAATCTAATTATTAACTAATAACCATGTAACTATACATAAACTGTATAATAGCCGTACCAGCAGGGCAGCAAAGTCACAAAGCTAGCTCAAATCTTACTTCAAAATATTCTACCAATCTCACATATAAAAAGAGAGATAGAAGATTGAAATGTAAGCAACACATGGATTATTGAAGATCAACAAGCACATAGAGGATTGAAATATTGTAAACGAACACAAAAATTTACAATCGGACAAATAAAAGAGAACAATAAAGAAATGATTTTTTTTTTTAAATCATAAATGACTTTTTCACAAACCTGGATTTTGCTAAGAACCATAAAGAGTTTGTCGAATCTTGCTCTCCGAGTCATAACAATAATACGCCTTATGTCGCGATATGTTGATTTGTTAAGAACAACAAAGAAAAAATAAATAAAGACCTACATGATGCACGATTTATTTAGGACAAATAAGAAAAAGAGACAATACCATCTAGATTTCGTTATGGGTTAGGGATTTTGTAATTTTAACAAGTTTCGTAAGGGTAACGGTGTCTCCCAATTAGGTTAGTTTTCAATAAAATATTAATTATATAACAAATATCAAATTACATAATTGATCATGCCAAATTACGCTTTTTAGTTTGTGGAAATGGTGAGGAATGTCACCTTTTTTTTGTTGTGTTGTAATCATATCACCGGTTTAATAACTTATGTTTAAAAGGCACCTATTATTGTGAACTACCTTAATTGTCCTTAAAATTTGTCTTTGTGCTTCTATCTATACTTTAAAAAAGAAAAGTTATATTCTCTTTCCAAAAACGTTATCTGAAAATTGTTTTCCTTATTTTCTTTCATGCATTTGTGACTGGTTTAACAATCTATTAATTCGTATATGAACATGTAGTCTCCAAAATTTGTACGAGTTTTTTTTATTATTTTCCAACATTTTTTTAATTTATTTCCGAGTTTTTTTTCTATTGGTTCGAGCTTTTTTCTAATAGTTCGAGTTTTTTTATTGGTCCGAGCTTTTATTTTTTTTATTATTTCCGAGCTTTTTTGGAAAGAATTCGAGTTTTTTTTGTATTGGTTCGAGCTTTTTTTTTCTATTAGTTCGAGTTTTGTTTTTACTATTTTCGAGCTTTTTTGAAAAGAATTCAAGCTCTTTTTCCATTAGTTCGTGTTTTTTTTGTATTGGTTCGAGTTTTTTTTTGTATTGTTTTGAGCTTTTTTTCTGTTAGTTCGAGTTTTTTTTATTGGTCCGAGCTTTATTTCCAATAGTTCGAGCTTTTTTTTTTTTTTACTATTTCTGAACTTTTTTAGAAAGAAATCAAGCATTTTTTGTATTGGTTCGAGCTTTTTTGTGTTGGTCAGAGCTTTTTTGGAAAGTCTCTAGCTTTTTTTGTATTGGTTCGAGTTTTTTTTTTTACTATTTTCGAGCTTTTTTTTTATCTGAGTTTTTTTTTATTGGTTCGAGTTTTTATTTTTTTGACTATTTTCTAGCTTTTTTGGAAAGAATTCGAGCTTTTTTTTTATCCGAGTTTTTATTTATTGGTTCGATCTTTTATTTTTTTTACTATTTTCGAGTTTTTTTTGAAAGAATTCGAGCTTTTTTATATTGGTCCGATTTTTTTTTTGTATTAGTTTGATCTTTTTTTGTATCGGTCCGAGTTTTTTTTTATTGGTTCGTGTTTTTTTTTCTATTGGTTCAAGCTTTTATTTATTTTTTTTACTATTTTCCAGCTTTTTTTGGAAAGAATTCGAGCTTTTATCAACACACAACAAATCAAAAATTGGTTTAGTTAAATCGAGTGAGCTTTTTAGTAAATGGTTCGAGTTGACCGTGCAGCTCGAATGCGTCTGCGTAACACCAGAGTTTTAATGGAACTTTTTCTCTCTATTTGTAAAAAAAAAATGAAAGAAATCTGATAGAAATCGAGTGAACTTTTTAGTAAATATTTCGAGCCTTTTAAGTAAAAAAGCTCCCCCCCCCCGCCCCAACCGCCCCACCCCCCGCGAGTTGACCCTTGCAGTTCGAATGCGTCTGCGTAACACCTGAGTTTTAATGGAACTTTTTCTCTCTATTTGTAAAAAAAAATGAAAGAAATCTGATGGAACAACTATTGAGGATATATGCCTTTTAAACATAAGTTATTAAAATAGTGACAATGTTGAAATGTCACCTCTAAAAAATGCTATTTAATTTTTGAACCCTTTCGGTTTTTAGTTTCAAGAAAAAACAATCGAGTACAATTTTGACTATGCAGTATGCACACAAGTTGGCTAAAATAATGTGAAATCTTAATTGTGAGTTGCGACAAAAACTAAAATAAAAATGTTAAATTTTGAAGGATATTTATAAATTTTGATCGGCTAGCAAATTACTTAATATATATTAATAACAATAATATCTTCAACTATAATTACTAAATGGATACCGATATTCACACTCATAAAACTTATTAATACACCAATTTTTATAATTACATCAATGTCTAAAATTTTAAAAATAAACATTACTACAAGTACCCATCCTAATACCAATAGTACCCTCATTGAAATAAATATATTCATTTTAATTCATATTATTTATAAACACTTTTAAATTATTATCACAACCAATTTATAAAAAAATCATATTATTTTTAGAATCAAATCCTCTTTTAATGATGATATATTTTATTTTTTAAAATATCTCGAATGTAGGAGCCTTATAAAAGGGAAAATGTGGAACCATATATGAGATCAAGAGATTTTCAATTAGTAATTCTCTTATTTATACAACTATCTTAAAAAAAAACTTATTGATATCCACGACTATTTAAAAATAAAATTGATATCTAACGCTATCGTTAAAATATATATATATATTATTTATTGATAGAGTTCATAACTGTACATAAAAGAAAAAAAAAACAATATGATAATCATGTGCTGAAGAGAAAATTTGATACTTGAAATAAAGTTAGAGTTTAATTAGGGTTTATCATATGTTAGGGTTTATAATAAGTTTTTTATTTTTAAAGTTTTTTTTAATAAAGAAATGTAGTCGAAGATATTGGTGTAATTAATAAGTGTATATAGTATTTAGTTTATTTTTTAATTAAAGTAATTTGTCTATATTGGTAAATTTCTATTGAAATATATTTGTAATTATATTTTTTAATAAAATATAGGTGTACTAATAAATTTTATGGGTATCAAGATCGGCACCCTTACTAAATTGAATAAATAATTCTATACAAGAAAAAACGTCCCTCAAGCACCGTTTGTTCGAAACATTTCCAATGTCTTTAGTGCAACAAGCATCATTATTGTCATCGCGCGTTTGACATCGTTTTTAAAAATGTATTTTTGTAAACAATTTTCAAAAAATGAAAATCATATTTTAAAAACGATGTTTTTAAAAGCATAAAGTGTTTCATAGTGTTTGTTAAAATTAGTTTTTTAAAACGAAAAACGATGTAAATGTGTTTGGTATTGTTTTTTTTTTTTAATAATTAATATAGTTGCTTGGAGAGGAAATTATGGTTGGTTTTAAAAACATATTTCGAAAATGATGGAAAACATTAGGGCCCGTCCTGTTAGCGTTTTTCAGTTACTGTTTTTTGTTTCAATTTCGAATTCTGAAAACACGTCTGGTAGCGTATACTGAAAGCTGTATTTTGAAAATGAAAACGGAAAAAACGCATCTGGTAGGTAGACCTAAGGCCCCGTCCTGCAGCTGTTTTTCAGTCCGTTTTCGTTTTTATTTTTCAAAAACGATTTTCAAAACACTTTCGTTAACCGTTTTTCATTTTATTTTAGAAAAAAAAAATGAAACACAAAATACTTGATTTTCGCTTTTCGTTTTTCGTTTTTTGTTTTCGTTTTTCATTTTGTTTTTCACCTTTTTATATATATAAAAATCATTTTGTTTTTCATTTTGTTTTATTTAGTTCTATTATACGTTTCATATGGCTAGGATAAGACGGGACAAGATTTTTAAATGACCAAAGTGCCCATATATATGTATGTATATATATTCCAGAATAATTTATTTCCAACTAGAACTGAAAGCATTCATGCAATAATATATATATATATATATATATATATACATTATAATTATAATATATAAAGTATTAATATATATATATATATATTATAATACTATATATTATATATTAATATTATTATATATAAAAATATAATATAATATAATAATATTTAATGTTATAATATAAATTATAATGTATGTAATAATATTTAATATATATTTTTTATATTATTATAATATGTATATATATATTAATATAATATATACAGTTATATTTTTATTATATAGTGTCGTATATAAATTTTACCAAGTATACACGTCATTGACAAGAAGGAAAAAATAGCCAGGTGGACGCCCAAATGGGCATCCGGGAAATATCCTATAAGGCATCATTAAAGAGAAGAAAGCCCGAGTAAGCATATATTGAATAAAACCTACTCGGTAACAGCTAACAACACTCTGGACTGGTTAAACAACGCTTCCACTCGGGCTCAAACGGTGCTACTCGGGACCATCAGGTATTACTCTTACTCGGGAATAAATACGACTCGAGTAAGAACTTGGTGCTTATTTCATACGGATTAAGTCATTAAATACGCGACGATATCCATCAGGAAGGAATCCAACATAAAATAGAGTATTAAATCAGAAGAGTCCCCAATCAGGAAATAACTTGATTTCTTTGTGAAGACTACATTCTTATAAGGAAACAAGTCCAAATTGAACTGCACTACTAGAATCTCACTCGATTTCTATAAGAGACTCCGAAACAGGAAAGAAGACAAATCGACCTCAAGAAAGTAACCGAATCACAATTAAATACAAAGATCCTGTATTACTTGTACAAGGCAGATTAGGGTTCTATAAACATATAAATAGACCCATAATCTCGTCAAAAAAAGATATAGGCAATATAGCATACATCAATCATAGTAAATACAGAGAGAAAAAAGAGAGATCAAAAGCTTGTAAAACATCTTATTCTCTTAGTGGATTTTGGCTTGGTTGATCCTTCAACCACCCGTGGATGTTTCTCCGGCCATCGGAGTTTTACCACTTAAAACTTGTCATTGTTACTCTCTCTGCATCTCTTTCTTTTTGATTCAATAGCCGAAATACAATTCTTGTTGGCTTTTCTAGCATAATCAAGAAATCGACGACAATAATTGGCGCTAGAATGAGGGGGTGTCGAACCTTCGAACTTGTTAAAAGCGATGGTAGGAAGCAGAAGTAGTCCAGGGAATGGCCAAAAATCACCAGGCGATTTCCATGTTGGCAACACGTCACAAGATCCTGCAGCAAACACAAAAAACCAGTCTGCACACCTGGCAGGGATCCAGCAAGTTCCTCCAACCAACAGAGATCTTACGCTACGTTTCCAGGAGGCCCTGCAGCAATTGGTGACAAACGCAGCAAGGGAAGGGATTGATCTACTGGCTGCAGGAGCACATACTCCCAAACCTCCACTTGCAAGGCTCCGTTCTGTGGTGGTTGGGCCAGGAATAACTATACAAGAAACCAGAAGAAACTCTTCCCCAATCAATCCGGTTGGACAGGAGACACTTGAAGAGGAAAAACATCACCAGAGGCTGGACCACAATCAAACAATACGTGCCAGACATCGTAAATACGACCGGTGCAGAGGTCGGTCATCGTCAGAAGACAGTGATCAACACCATCACAAACGTCATCATAGAGTCACATGAGAGGTCCGGCATCAGAGTGAAGAGTCTGAGGAAAGAATGACAGTTACCCAACGGTTCAACAGTCGAGGAAGCCCAGTGGGGGACAGAGATGTCACGATCAAGAGCCTAACTCGAGAAGTTGAGAATAACAGGCGACAGATGGAGGCACTAGTCAGACGTTATGGTTGTAACGATCTATTCGACGATGACTCCGACAGTCCATTCACCAGGGAGATTTTGCAGACTCTTTTCCTAGAAAGATTTAGGATGCCGCATGTGGAGCAATTCAAAAAAGATACAGATCCAAAGGAGCACGTTGGACGCTATAAAAGTGCCATGGATCAATATGCCCGCAGTGACCCCCTATTGTGTCTCAACTTTCCATAAACACTGGGGGACACAGGGTCAAGATGGTTCCGAAGATTACCCCCGGCAAGCATCCGAAATTTCAGCGAGCTGAGCAGGAGTTTCTCAAGGCAATTCCTGAGCAACGTTCATAGGAAGAAGTCGGTGGCCTACCTATCTCAAATAAAGCAGGGGAAGGACGAGTCATTAAAAAAGTACTTGGTCCGGTTCGGCCAAGCAGTATCGGAAATTGGCAGCGCTAATGATGAAGCAATTATTTCTGCCTTCACCAATAACTTGTAGAATGGACGACTATCCTTTGATTTGAGAAGAGCACGACTGACTAGGTATGCCGACATGATGGATATGGCAGGAGGATACGCTCCGGCCGAGGAAGAAGAGTTAGCTACAGGAGGAAGCTATAAGCATGGAGGAAAGCCAGAACAGAAGAATACCGAATCCAATGGGCAGAAACAAAAGGAAAAACGGAAAGGGAACGGTAAGGAGAAAAACAAGGATGGGGGTAATGGACTCAACGCCGAACGGTCCACAGAGAAATACCGAGGCAGATATACCAATTACACCCCTCTTCGGAAGAAACAAGAAGAAATTCTAACCATCTTGGAAGAGAAGAATATGGTGCAAGAACCGCGGCGACAATCACAGTTCACCCGGAGAGATACAACCAAGTATTGCAGGTTTCATAAAGAAACCGGGCATGAGACTTCAAAGTGTTTTCAGCTCAGAGATTATATAGAGACTCTTATTCGGGAAAGGCATATGCGGGATGTATTCTTGAGAAAAGACGAGAGTCCAGAAAATAAGAAAGTCAAGGTTGATCACAACCCTGGTCAAAACCAAAGAACCAGCCCCGAAGCCAATCAAGTAATACTTACAATTTTCGGAGGACCTTCTACTGGGAGAAGCAACCGAGAAGGAACTCAGGAAATCAGAAAAGCAATAGAAGCAAGGAATAACTTCGACGTAAACTCGGTTGAACCAAAACCGAAAAGGGTAAAGGAAGGATGGGACCCAATAGTCTTTACAGAGGCAGATTCCCATGGAATCGATGTTCGACCTAATGACGCTTTGGTTATAAGTGCCCGGATTGGCCATAGGAAAGTCCGGAGAATTTAAATAGATAATGGGAGTTCAGTAGACATCCTAAGCGTGGCCGTATACGACCAGCTAAGACTAGACCGACAAGATTTACAGCCTTTCCATACTCCATTAAGTGGTTTTGGGGGGATAAGGGTCAGGTCACTCGAGACTGTAAAACTACCCGTGAAGATCGGAACGGCACCATGCCAGAGGACTGTCCTGCTCGATTTTGTGGTAGTTGACTTGGATAATTGGCCGTATAATGCATTATTGGGCCGACCATTCCTGAATAAAACAAGGGCCGTGACAGCCACTTATGCATTAATGATCAAGTTCCCAACAGAACAAGGGGTTGGGATAGTCAATAGATCCCAAGAGATTGCCCGAAGAGCAAACCTATCGGTATACAGAGACAAGTATGATGCTGAACAAGTGTGCACCATAATGCAGCCAAATCAGTGTGAAGAATCCTTGTCATTCGAACTGGATCCAAGGAAGGGCTCGAATGAATACAAAACAGAATTGGTTGAAGTATTACTCGAAGAAGACAAACTGGACAAGAAAATCAAGATCGGGGCCAACTTGGATGGAAAAGTCAAGCGAGACTTAACCAATCTGCTTAGAGAGTACAAAGATGTATTCGCCTGGAGTCACGAAGATATGATCGGGATAGATGCTCGAGTAATATCCCACCACCTCGCAGTTAGCCCGAATGCAAAATCGGTAATACAAAAGAGAAGATCGTTCAATCCTGAAAGAAGTCAAGCAATCAAACAAGAGGTTGAAAAACTACTAGCGACTGGATCAATTAGAGAAGTCAGCTACCCTCAGTGGGTCGCCAACGTAGTCCTCGTCAAGAAGAAAAATGGATAATGGAGGATGTATGTAGATTTCACGGATCTAAACAAGGCATGTTCAAAGGATAGCTTCCCACTCCCAAGGATAGATCAGCTGGTGTATGCCACAGCAGGTCATGAACTGCTCAGCTTCATGGACGCTTACTCGGGATACAATCAGATTCAGATGAACAAAGCTGATGAAGAAAAAACAACTTTCACAACGGATCAGGGTTTATATTGCTACACTGTAATGCCCTTCGGTTTAAAAAATGTAGGAGCTACGTACCAAAGGTTGGTCAACAAAATCTTCACTCGACAAATAGGAAGGAACATGGAAGTGTACATTGATGACATGTTGACTAAAAGCGTCTCAGCAGATGAGCATGCCCGGGACCTCCGAGAGACATTTGATGTTTTGAGAAGATACCAGATGAAATTAAACCCAAACAAATGTTTATCCGGAGTCCATTCGGGAAGATTCTTGGGTTTTTAAGTCCATCAAAGAGGAATCGACGTTAATCCCGAGAAAATCCAGGCTTTGTAAGAAATGACCTCACCTAAAACATTGAAAGAGGTACAACGCTTAACAGGGTGTTTAGCCTCATTAGGAAGATTCATCTCAAAGGCTACAAACAGGTGTGCACCTTTCTTCAAGATAATCAAAAAAAGGAAAGGCCTCGAGTGGAATAAAGAGTGCGAGCATGCATTCTTAAAAATAAAAGAGTACTTAGGACAAGCTCCTGTTCTCTCAAAACCGTAGAAAAGGGAAAAACTTCAGATGTATCTATCAATAACCGAGCTTACAGCAAGTTCAGTCTTAATCAGAACAGAAGAGGGAGTGTAGAAACCAGTGTATTATGCCAGCATGACACTCTTACCTGCTGAGACCAGGTACTCGCAGGCAGAAAAGATGGCTTTAGCATTGGTCTCAGCTGTAAAAAAGCTGAGACCATACTTTCAGGCCCATACAATCCAGGTTCTCACCAATTGCTCATTAAGACAAATCTAACAAAAGCTAGAGATATCAGGAAGACTTACTAAATGGGCAATTGAGTTAAGTGAATTCGATATTCATTATGTCTCAGAACCTCCCTCAAAGGACAAGCTGTGGCAGACTTCATAGCCGAGTTCACAGAACCAAACCTGGAAGCAAAAAGACTCTTGGAAAAGAGTTTCCCATGGAAAATGCATGTTGATGGCTCTTCAAATACTCATGGCAGTGGGGCAGGGATTGTAGTTCGCACCCCAGAAGAAGATGATGTTGAATGTGCCATGAGATTTGATTTTAAAGCAACTAATAATCAAGCCGAGTACGAGGCATTGTTAGCTGGAATCAGAGTCTGCATAGCTTTCGGGGCAGAAGAAGTTGAGATATTCAGCGATTCACAGGTAGTTGTCAACCAGGTTATGGACGAGTACCAGGCCAAAGATGAAGGCATGATAGCCTACCGTGACATTGAAAACAGCTTCTCTAAAAATTTAAAGAATACAAGATCGTTTGGATCCCTAGGGAAGAAAATGAAAAGGCTGACGCATTGTCTAAATTAGCGTCAGCAACAACCTCAATCAGACCAAAGACCATTCCAGTTGCACACCTCCTAAAATCGAGTACAGCTGAACCTAAGCATTTAGAAATTTTAGAAATCCAAACACCGCAAGACGGTTGGATGGTCCAGCTGAGAAGGTTCTTGGAAGAAGGCGTGCTCCCAGAAGATCCGGTATTAGCAAAGCGTATCAGGTATCGATCGGCTAGACATACCATGATCGGAGGAGAATTATACAGAAGGGGGTTCTCCCGAGCTCTCCAGAGATGTGTATCGGAAGAAGATGCACATCGAATACTTTAAGAGATCCACGGAGGAGTTTGTGGAAACCACACTTGGGGTGGAAGTCTGGCACATAAGGTACTCAGACAAGGCTATTACTGGCCTACGCTTTTCTCAGATGCACAGCAGTGGTCGGAAAGTTGCAATACCTGTCAAAGGATTGCTAACGATATCCGAAAACCCCCAGAAAAGCTCAGAAACCTCACTGCTCCATGGCCATTTTCCATGTGGGGCCTAGACCTGATCGGTCCAATGCCAGCTGGGACAGTGGGTGGGGCAAAGCATGCCATAGTAGCTGTCGATTGTTTCACAAAATGGGCAGAAGCTAAAGCGCTGGTGCATATCACAGAAGCCAACACCACAAATTTTGTAAAGAAAAACATAATTTATAGGTTTGGAGTTCCGGACACTATAATCAACGACAATGGCACTCAGTTTGATAACCAAAAATTCATACTGTTATGCGAAAAGTATCAAATTGCTAACTACTATGCGACACCAGCTCATCCTCAAACAAACGGGCAAGTAGAAGCAGTAAAACACTATAATCAAAGACAATGGCACTCAGTTTGATAACCAAAAGTTCATACTGTTATGCGAAAAGTATCAAATTGCTAACTACTATGCGACACCAGCTCATCCTCAAACAAATGGGCAAGTAGAAGCAGTAAATAAAATTATCAAACACACCATTAAAGCAAAGTTAGAGGAAAAAAAAGGAAGCTGGGTTGAAAAGCTTCCTGAAGTATTATGGGCATATCGGACAACAACAAGGACTTCAACAGGAGAAACTCCGTTCACCCTAGAGTTCGGGACAGAAGCTGTCATCCCCGTAGAAACATCGTATGCGTCCCCCCGGGTCAGGCTATACAATGAAGAACAGAATGTTGATACGCTGCTACAAAGTTTGGATGAGCTAGAAGAAAAAAGGGAAAAGTCCCGAATAAGAAATACAGCATATCAACAAAGAGTGGCTCGCCACTACAACTCTCGTGTTCGGATCAGAAAATTCCAGCTAGTAGACCTGGTGCTCAGGAAGGTGTCATTAAACACAAAAAATAGAGCCACAGGATCCCTGGCTGACAAATGGGAAGGTCCATTCAAGATCGAGGGGATAGCTGGCCATGGAGCTTATTGGATTGCTCGACCCAATGGAGGGGTGTTACCCCGACCATGCAATGCCCAATATATGAAGATTTTCTATCCTTAAAATATATATATATATATATATTTATATTTAATATTTTATTCTTTTATTGGTAGGATAAATATTAAACTGTAATTTAAATCTGTCGATTTTTTACAGTAATAAATAAAATTACTCGGAATTTCCGAAAGGATAGCATCTAGTTCGGGATTTCCAAAAAAGGCATATGATAATAAGAACATATGGAAGCAGAGCATGATAATAAGAACATGCAAATAGAATTCTCGGGACCATCAAATCTCGAATGGGCGGAGAAGCTCGTAGGAGCATGCCAGCCGAGCAGGGTCAAAATGACCTTCGTAAAAAGGTAAACCCGATGCACCAGACTTTGGAAAAATGCTCGGGACGCTATCGGGAGAAATTCGGGTGAAATGCGTAGCTGTGTTGAAGCAACTTTTTAAAAAAGAGCTCAACGATTTGGTAAACCCTTGCGCATAAAAACTAGGGAGACATCCTTGGTATTGCGAAAGGACTCGAACGTATGATCATGGTGAGCCTTGATGTAACGTTCGGGTAGCAACCGGGTATGAAACACAAGTGTAAACTTCTGTTTCAAGATGACTCGGTTAATAATAAAGAGCCAGTTTAATAAGATACTTGGCAATTGAAGTCATTCGGGTAACAACCGGTTTAATAAGATACTCGGTTAAGTTACCCGAACACCGAAGAAGCCAGTTTAAAAAGATACTTGGCGATTGAAGTCATTCGGGTAACAACCGGTTTAAAAAGATACTCGGTTAAGTTACCCGAATATTAGCCAATTTAATACCACTCGGCAACAATCAGCAATGAACAGATCAAGATCATTCAATTCAGAATAAAATAAGATTTTATTGCTCCTAAAAAGAATGGTTACGGTTCAAAGAATGTTTCTGTACAAGTAAAATAATCAGAATTTTCTACAATTCTACAAAATCAAGGTTGTAAGGACTTCGAGCCTTTACCAATACTCGGATCTGGCACCATCTCGTACTCATGTAGCAGGCTCTCGTTAGATGGCCAAGTGATATCGTCGACAGTATCATCCATCCACTGGCTGTAATCTTCACCGGGACTTGCCCGACATCTGGGACTGCACCCTCAACTGACTCTTGACTTGCGTAAAAGGTCGAAAGAGAATGCTCAGACGAAATCTCTAAATGCATGGGATGGGGCTCTTTGCCTTGACTACGACAGTAGGCTCTCCATTCCTTCATCTGAATCCGAAGAGATTCCAAGGACCGGTCCACATGGTGTTTGATTGACAGCTCCCAATTAGCACGGGCTTTCTCGGTCGCTCTATTCTTAACTTTAAAGAACTCACCGGCTGAAACTAGCCCACGTTGAAATTCCCGAAGAAGTAGGGCATCATAAACAGGGGATATTTTAAAACGATCCACCCCCTGGACTTCCAGTTCCAACCTGACCTCTCGGGAAAGGGATTCAACTGTCAGCACTTGGCGCTCCAGATCTTCAATTTTGTGGTCATACGCCGACTTCGCCTGCTCCGCCTCCTACTCGTCCTTGAGCATGGATTCTTTAGCAGAAGATAGAAGATTTTGAAATGATGCAACCTTCTCCTCTGCCAGAGATGCCTTGTCATTGGCTTCAACCTGCTTCGCCAGATAATGGTCGATAAATATTTGTACAGAACCGACCTCCTGCTGGTAAGCTTTCTCGGCACGAGCACGGCCCTTCTCACTCGCCTTCAGCTGAGCCTATATACGCCTTATTCGATCGGCCTGATGTTGCTGCGTCTGAATAAGCTCAGCGAATTCGGCCACAATCTATAAAGGAATATACTTAGAAATCTGGCAGAAGCAAAACAAGAATTAACTGAGTCAGATTTAACTTACATAAGATGCGCCGTTGAAAACATTTTGGAGATGTTCGGACAATGAACCATCTCTAAAATTGCTCTAGCAGTCCTCCTTGACATATGCCCGACCGGAGGATATCTCCAGTAGCATATCCTGGGAGAAAGGAATAAAGGAACCCCCGAGGGTTCAACTCCCAGATTTCCAAACTCGGGGGCAGGAGAAGCCCTGTTCGGTTCTAAAAATGGAGAAGGAACCCCTGAAGGTTTAGCCCCCATATCTCCAACTTCGGGGGTAGAAGAAACCTTACTCAGTTCTGAAGCAGCTGCATCTACTAATACTCCAGCGCCCACACTCTGGATAATCTCATCCGCAACATCTTCGTCACTTTAGTCTATGAATGAGATTACCCGAGGAACTTTGAGAGGATGAGACGGTGAACTAACTGCCTTTCGCTTCTCACCCCGAGAACGGTGGAAGTTAAGATTAGCAGCAGGATCTTCCTGTGGATAGTCCCGAAAAGACAAAAAGAATTCGGCACCTTCTGGCACTTGATCCGTCAAGAAGTTACCACCATCGCCAGCTTCAAACAGACCAACAGGCTCTTCACCCAGACCTTCATATTGCCTCTCCCTATTTTCAGGCAGTTGGGTGTCAGTTGGCTCACCTTGGCCACTTGGACCAGCAAAATCCTGAGTAGAAGGCTGAGCACCCAGATCAACGCATTCGGGAATTTGCTAAGCAATATCAGTTTCCTCATCAGGCTCGGGTGGAGCAATACCCTTATCGCCCAGATGGGAAGCTTCCTTTCTACTCGCTTGCAGAATCGCCTTCAACTGGCGATCCTGAAGATCGCTGACGACGTCCGTATAGAACACTAACAAATAAAATTAGAAAAGAAAATGAAAAAATAGAAAAAAACAACAGAAAGGGCGCCAGGTTACTTACATCGCCTGCGATGGGTCGAAATCCGTCTGAAGAAATCGAGCTTTATCAAGTCATCCTCTTTGAAAAGATAGCTCGTGCTCCTTTTTTCCAAAGTACGAACAGCTGCCCGAGTCAGCCTCTTTAGCTCTGAATCACTATAGTCAATTGTTTTCTTGTTCCACACTTCGGGGGAACAGAAGAAGCGGGGAACACTCAACACCATATGGGAATCCCCAGATCGAACAGTGATATCGAGCCTGAGAGCCCCTCCAACAACCTGTTCTTCAAAAAATTATTGGATGTAGGGAATCTCTATATGAAACCCTTCTTTTTTGGGTCATCAGAAGCATCGACCCCCCGATTCACCTTGGCTTCTTTGGAGACCCTACCGTCCGAAGAAGTGGACACAAGAAAATAGGTCCCCGTTCTGCTAACCTGCCTCAGCATAAAAAAAATCCTGATTTCATTCGGCGAAGGCGGCGAAAGGTTCATTCGACTGAACATGTGCCACATGCACATCAAGACTTTGTAACTATTCGGGGCCAACTAAGCTGGGGCTATCCCTGCTTCAGCCAAAATCCAGACAATAAAAGGCTGAAGGGGAAGTGTGACGCCGCAGCAAAGCATGGATCCATAAATCGCGACCATGCCTTCAGGAGGATTCCATACGGCTCTATCCCCCGCAGGAACCAAAGTGACAGAGTCGGGCAAGTCGAATTGGGAGCGGTATTTTTCTATCTCAGCTGGCTCGACCACATTCGGCTCAGTATCAAAGCCACTCATGCGAGTATCAGAAAACAAAAGACGAGACGCCCTGTACACTTCATCAACGTCACCCTCGTTAACAGTCTGTTCTCTGGTTTGAACGCTGCTCGAGCCGTGCTTGTATACCTTACTTCTGCTCTGATGTTTACCTATCTTTCGAAAAGATACCCTATGATCAGAAATATCAGAATCAGAATTAGAACTAGATGGAGAACTCGATACAGGGCTGAAAGTGACGTCAGGGTGAAGCCCAGAAACATCAACCTCTAAGAATGGAGGTTCATCTATTGGGATATCCCCCAGTAATCATTTAATACAAGATATTAACTGGAAATTCCCACGTTATAATGTATCAAAAGCAATTTTAAAGAGACGATGACGGGAAGATGTCCCCATTAAAACTAACCTGGAATTGAGATTGATGCAAGATTTTCAAGCGGAGAATCGCGAACTAATGGATAATGAAATCTAAGTTTAAAGAAATTTCTGCTGAATTTTTTTGATAATAAACCAACAATGTCTCTCAGCGAAGAATTTAAAGATGAGACGGCACGAAACCATAGGATTTCAAAGCGGGAAAACATTTATGACGAAACTCGATGACGTAGGCGGCGCTTGAGGAAACGCAAAAATCATTTCTCATAAATGATATTGAAAAACGAAGAGACGAGGGACGCGTGTCAAAACATGAAGTAGCCTTCAACTGCCAAAACTTCAAAACGTCGCTATCATTTAAGATCTCGCGTGATAAAGCGAATCGAAATTACAGAGTCACCATTAAGACGCGCCATTATGACAAGACGGCTATTCTGACGAGAGAAAATTAAGATGATTAAAATACTCTTGCCCGAAATGAAATCTTCTCGGCAAAAATATTTTAAGAGGGTATTGTCGTATGTAAATTTTACCAAGCATACACGTCATTGACAGGAAGGAAAAAATAGCCAGGTGGACGCCCAAATGGGCATCCGAGAAATATCCTATAAGGCATCATTAAAGAGAAGAAAGCCCGAGTAAGCATATATTGAATAAAACCTACTCGGGATCAGCTAACAGCACTCGGGACTGGTTAAACAACGCTTCCACTCGGGCTCAAACGATGCTACTCGGGACCATCAGGTATTACTCTTACTTGGGAATAACGACTCTAGTAAGAACTTGGTGCTTATTTCATACGGATTAAGTCATTAAATATGCGACGATATCCATCAGGAAGGAATCCCAAATAAAATAGAGCATTAAATTAGAAGAGTCCCCAATCAGGAAATAACTTGATTTCTTTGTGAAGGCTACATTCTTATAAGGAAACAAGTCCAAATTGAACTGCACTACTAGAATCTCACTCGATTTCCATAAGAGACTCCGAAACAGGAAAGAAGACAAATCGACCTCAAGAAAGTAACCGAATCACAATTAAATACAAAGATCCTGTATTACTTGTACAAGGCAGATTAGGGTTCTATAAACAAATAAATAGACCCATAATCTCGTCAAAAAAAGATATAGGCAATATAGCATACAACAATCATAGTAAATACAGAGAGAAAAAAGGGAGATCAAGAGCTTGTAAAACATCTTATTCTCTTAGTTGATTTTGGTTTGGTTAATCCTTCAATCACCCGTGGATGTTTCTCCGGCCATCGGAGTTTTACCACGTAAAACTTGTCTTTGTTACTCTCTCTGCATCTCTTTCTCTTTGATTCAATAGCCGAAATCCAATTCTTGTTGGCTTTTCTGGCATAATCCAGAAATCGACGTCAACATATAGTAATATATATATATATATATATATATATATATATATATATATGTATATATATATATATATATATTGTAATTATTTGTTTATAATTTAAGAGTTTAGTTTTGATTAATTCATTTTTTGATATGTTTTATTTTTAATTAATTTTTGATGTGTTACTTTTGTTTAATTTAAAAATTACAATACACAAATTATATTGGTTAATTATGTAATCATTTTTTGATAGTTTTCAGTTAACCTACTGGACGCGTTTTTTCCGTTTTTATTTTCAAAATACAACTTTCAGTATATGCTACCAGACGCGTTTTCGGAATTCGAAACTGAAACCAAAAACACTGTTTTCATTTTCATTTTTTGTTTTTGAAAAATGGCAACTGAAAAACGCTTACAGGACGGGCCCTAAAACTATCAAAAATAGAAATTTCAATTTTGGCATTTTATTTAATATTATTACAACTATAAAAAATTGATTACATAATTAACCAATATAATTTTTATATTGTAATTTTTAAATTAAACAAAAGTAACACATTACAAATTAATTCAAAAAAACATATCAAAAACAGAATTAATCAAAACTAAACTCTTAAATTATAAATAAATAACTACAATATATATATTATTATATAATAAAATTATAACTCTATATATTATATTAATAATAATATATAAAAAACTTATTAAATATTATTACATATATTATAATTCATATTATAATAATATAATATAATATATAATATATTAAATAATATTATATTTTTATATATAATAATATATAATATATTACATTATATCCTATATAAATATATAATATTTGATAATATATTATTGTATATAACAACACTATATATATATATATATCATAATACATATAATATTAAAATATATATAGATATATTATAACATTATATATATTATTACATAAATATTATATAAATAATATATAATACTTTATTATTATATATAATAGTATATAATATATTATAGAATATTAATATACTAATTATGTAAATATTGTAATATATAATATTTTATATATTATTTATATATAGTAATATATATTATAAACTATTCTAAAATTATATATATATATATATATGATATATTAATATTATATAATATATTATAATATACATAAAATATATTATTTCATAATATAATAATTATAATGTGTATATATATATTATTGCATGAATACTTTTAGATCTAGTTAGAAATATATATATATAAGAGGGGCACTTTGGTCATTTGAAATTCTTGTTTCGTCTTGTCCTTACCATATCAAACGCATAACAATACAATTAGTAATTTTAAAAAATGATTTTTTTATATAAAAGGAGTGAAAAACGAAATGAAAAAAAAAAACAAAAAGCAAGTATTTTGTGTTTTTCAAATCTTTCACTTTTAATACTGATTTTGTTTTTCATTTTTTTTGTTTTCCAAAAATAAAATGAAAAACGGTTAACGAACGCGTTTTCGAAATCGTTTTTAAAAAATAAAAACAAAAACAGACTGAAAAAAGCTGTAGTAGGGGGCCTTAAATTGTTGTTTTTAAATTTTTAGTTATAACTTTCAATACAATTTTTTTTCGCAAACCACTTTTTGAAACTAGGTAAACAAACAACTTTATGGTTGTTTTTTTTTGTTCTTTTGTTTTTTTTTAAAAGCGTTTTTAAAAACGGAACCAAACAACACCTAATTGAAAAACTCGACTGAAAATGATAATTGAAAGTGCTGATTTTCTCATTGATCAATTGTTGTAAATATACACAAAGTGCACAGATAAAAGTTGACAAATAATTACATGATTCCAGGAATTACATGATTCTAGGAATTATACAATAAATGCTTGATTTTCTGCTAGTTGTTGTATGGTTGAGACAAATCCCTTGATGGATGGTTGTCATCACATTCTTCATTACATGCATAATCAAGGGGATTATATTCCTTAATATGCTCCCTTAAGCTGATGTGTGAACTTGGGAGAACACCCATCTTGCTTCTGAACTTCTAAAACACATCTTTAGCCAAGGGTTTAGTGAAAACATCAGCAGGTTGAGAAGATGAGGAGATATGTTGAGTAGTTAGATTGCCCATTGTTACCTTTTCTCGAACAAAATGATAATCTAACTCAATGTGTTTAGAACGAGCATGAAACATTGGGTTTACAGACATATGAAGAGCACTAATATCATCACAAAAGAATCGATGAGGCTTAGAGAGTGCAATGCCAATATCACGTAAGCGAAAAGTTAACCATGTAATTTCTGCAATAGTGGCAGCCATTGAGCGGTAATAGACTTTGGAACTTGATCGTGCTACAGTTGGTTACTTTTTGGAGGACCAAGAAATGAAATTGGCTCTAAGAAAAATATAGTAACCTGTAGTACTTTTTCTTGTAGTAGGACAACCTGCTCAATCAGAATCGCTAAAGGCGTAGACAGAGGTCGGACTTTGAGAGAGATAACATATACCAAAATTTTGAGTAACTTGAAGGTATCTCAAAATACGTTTAGCTACCTTCAAGTGATTCAATGTGGGATTGCTGAAATTTTGACAGACTTTGTTAACAACAAAAATGATATTAGGTTGTGTGAACATGAGGAATTGCAAAGCCCCTACAATACTCTGAAAATTAGTAGCATCAAAAGGAGTTGCATCCGAAGAAATGAATTTGTCTTTGATCACCATTGGTGTTGCAAAAGATGCACTCTCAAGCATTTGAGTTCGCTCAAGGAGATCATGAACATATTTTTGCTGAGAAAGAAAAACACCACCAGGAAAGCTTTTGATCTCAACACCTAGGAAATAGTGTAATGAGCCAAGATCCTTTATAGCAAATTCTTGACCAAGTTGAATGATTAAATAATGGATGAAAACATCATTGTTTTCGGTGAGCAAAACGTCATGTACATACATGAGAAGAACTGCTGTAATGGTGGTGGTGCGATATATGAATAGAGATGAGTCTGCCTTGATGCAATAGAAACCAAGATGTAGCAAATATTTTGAGAGATGATCAAACCAAGCACGAGGTGCTTGTTTTAAACCAAATAGCTATTTCTTGAGCAAAAAAACACGATCAGACTTTGTAGAATTAAAGAACCTAGGTGGTTGCTCTATATAAACCGTCTCTTTGAGATTGCCATGGAGAAAAGTGCTATTGACATCAAGTTGACGCATCTTCCAATTAAGAGAGAGATGGTAATGATTAGACGTATAGTGGTAGGTTTCACCACCGGACTGAATATTTCGTCATAGTTTATCCCTGACACTTGAGTGAAGCCTTTACCTATCAACCTTACCTTGAAACGATCAACGGAGCCGTCCTCCTTTGTTTTGAGACGATAAACCTATTTAGAGCCTATAACATTTAAACCAAATGGAAGAGGAATTAATTGCCAAGTGTTGTTATCTTGAAGTGCCCGGAGTTCTTCATGTTTGGCCTTAACCCATCGATTATCCTTCAATGCTACTTTAAGAGTTTTTGGTTTTGATGGCAGAAAAGTAGGTGTACCTTTTGTGGCAATAGTTGAATAATCACACAAGTAAGATGGTGGCTTACATGTTCTGACAGGAAATTCTCTTAAAATATGTGTAGTGGACAAGATATTCTCAACTAGTGTAGATGTTGTGGCAGTGACTGAAATGGTAGTAGAATTTGTAGCCACATTTTCACTCTGAGATTGAGAGATATTTTCTGCCTAAGAAAAAGGAATATCATTTGTTGCCAAATTTTTGATACAAGATGGAGAGATATTTTCTGCCTGAAAATAAGGAATATCAATTGTTTTCAAATTTTCGATTTGAGCTAGATGAATATTTGCTGCCTGAGAATGAGGAATATCATTTGTTGTCAAGGTTTTGGTCTGAGATGGAGAGATATTTTCTACCAAAGAATGAGGAATATCATTGTTTGAATCTCCAAGGTAATTGATTGAAATATCATCTACAATAATCGATTGATATCCTACAATAAATTCATTAGTATAACAGTGTAGTGTATAGAAGGAGGATTAAACATCTCAAAATTTTGTGTTTTGAGAGGTGGTTTTTATGAAATCTTTTGAATTTGACTTGACAGAATTTTCCACGTTAGGCTGAGCAACATTCGAGGAATCCTTTGAACTAATCCACTCATCAAATGAAGAAAATTTAGATAAAACAAAAATTTGAGAATCAACTGCAGCTTGTGTAGTCTTATATGGAAACATCATTTCATCAAACACGACATGTCTAGAAATATAAACACGTTTCATCTTGGGCTCCAAAGAACGATACCCTGTGTGAATTGGATTGTATCCAATGAAAACACAAGGATATGTTTTCTTCAAGAATTTTGAACCACCTTGATGTCTTAAGGATGGAAAACATTGACATCCGAACACCCACAAACCATTATAATCAGGATGCCTTTTGTATAACTTGTAATAAGAGCTGTCATTTTGTAAAATTGAAGATGGTAGACGATTAATAAGATACACAGCGGTAGAGAAAGCTTCAACCCATAACGATAAATGCAAGTTTGCATGAAAGAGCATAGTAAATCTAGTTTTGACAACATGTCGATGTTTTCGTTCTGCCACACAATTCTGCTCTAGAGTCTCAGGACATGAAACATGTAACTCGATTCCACAATTGTTAATATGGTCAATAAAAGTATTAGAACTAAACTCCCCCCCACCATTACATTGAAAGATATTAATCTTTCGTTCAAATTGATTCTGTACCGATTTTTGAAATTCGACAAAGCAATTTAAAAATTCAGATTTTCTTTTTAAAGTATATAACTAAGTAAATCTCAAGTAATCATCCACAAAAATCGGATAATACCAAAAATGTTGATTTGAAGCTACATGTGTTCGTCCCCAAAGATCACAATGTATCTTATCAAGTGGAAACTTTGAAGTTTTATTTGAATTATGAAAAGGCAATTTACAACTCTTTCCCATCTGGCAACTAACACATATAGCAGGTTTAGTTTCCCAATAGGTGACATCAATAACTTTTTTCTCCTTTAACAAAGAAAGTAACTTTGAAGTAGGATGTCCAATCCGTTGATGCCAAACCGATGAGGAGGAACCTCATTTTCTTATTGTGCTCAAAGCTTCATGAAAAATGAAATACAATGCATAAAGTTAACCCTTCTTAGCCCCCTTGCGATTATCCTCTGGTTTTGGTCCTTAATAACAAAGTCAGAAGATGTGAATTCAAAAGTAAAAGAATTATCAAATATGAATTTTCCAACAGAGAGTTAATTCTTTTTCAACTCAGGAACTACAAGAACATCATTCAGCTTAAACATTCCTTCATGAGAAGTAACATGTGCATCACCAATATGAGAAATAGGACAAACCATTTCCATCACTAAAATAAATCATATCGTTTCCATGATACCGCTGTATAGATGATAGTTTACCTGCATCATTAGTCATTTGTGTAGTAGCTCTAGAATTGGCATAAAAGAAAGGATCATTGTCATTATTCAAGGTCAGAGCAGCAAGATCTTATGGAAATTCTTCAGATTGGTACTAGTAATCGAACCTGTACGAACAATCAATGGCAAGATGATTCATTTTTACATAATTTTGACAAAGATTTTTGTTGGTGCCCCAGATTTGTTGGTGCCCCTTACTTTTGTTGGTGCCCCAGATTTGTGTTTGGCTGATTTGAATTTTGTTGACCACTGTTTTGTCCTCCATTTTGAGTGTTGTAGTGACCAGCAGGGGTAAAATCTTTGCCGTGAGAATTGAACTGAACTCGACCACTTGTGCCACGACCATTTCGTCCACGACGCCTACATTGACTTTAAAAAGCCTGATTGTGCTCAATATACGACTTCTCCTCCTCTCTTTGAGAAGCAAGAGTCTGTTCATGACCTTGAAGGGACATAACAAATTGACTGAAAGAGGGGATTGGCGGTTTGGTTAACATGGCTATTCAGAAGTTCATGTATTGATTTCCCAAGCCTCGAGCAAACTGGAAGACCTTATCAAGGTCGAAACTAGGCTTCTTGATGGCAGGAAGGTTGTCACAAGTATATTTGAAATCTTTTAAATATTCGTCAATGGAACGAGACCCCTTTTTGATCCCTATGAGCTTCTTTTTCAGGTTGTCTTTTTTTTCAACAGTAACCGGAAGAAGTTGCTGTTCTAGAGAGGTCCAAACCTCATAGGCAGTGTCAGCCTCATCAATAACCATACTAAGAATGTCTTCCTTAATGGTTCTAAGGAGCCATGAAGTTAACAGTCCATCATTAGTTATCCATAAATGATAATGTGGGTTAGGAATTTTGTTGCCTTCCTCATCTGCAAGTTCCTCAGCTGGCTTTTCACTAATTGAGAGATGTTGATAAAGTCCCAAGCTACAGACTAATGGGATGATTTGGGAGCGCCATATGAGAAAATTGGTGGTGCTCAGTTTGACAGAAATCAAACTATAGCATTGATGGAAGGATTGTATGTTAAGTGCAGATTCTTCCTTTACAATAAGAAGAGAAGAAGGTGAACTCACGATTTTTTAGCTTGCGAGTATTTGCTCTGATACCATGAAAAACTCGACTGAAAATGATAAATGGAAGCACTGATTTTCTCATTGATCAGTTGTTGTAACTATACATAAAGTACATAGACAAAAGTTGACAAATAATTACATGATTCCAGTAATTACATGATTCTAGGAATTATACAATAAATGCTTGATTTTCTGCTAGCTGTTGTATGGTTGAGACAAATCCCTTGATTGTTGGTTGTCATCACATTCTTCATTACGTGCATAATCAAGGGGATTATATTCCATAATACTAACTTCCTCTAAAGTATCAGAAAGTAACATTGGGATATCAAAATTGATATACATATAAACTTCTTTAGTGTTATTTGATCGCTAGTCAAACTTAACAAATCAAAGATTAAAATATTGTTTTTTTTAAAGTAAGGGAAACAATAACTTGCATACGAGAGAAAAAATGAATAAATTTTAACAATCTAATTTATTTATATTTAGGTGTCACTAAATTAGAAAAAAAAATATATTATAAAATAGGCTATAAGAGAATTCAAATTCAAGAAAGCAGTTGTTTCAAACGAAGCTTTAATGTTTGGATGCAACTGCCCACATGGCATCTAAACATTAAAGCTTCGTATTTTCTTTTTGTATTCATGAAGTCACCACCTTTGTTAAAATATAGAGAAATTACTTAAAAATCACCTACTAGTAGTTTAGGTTATTAGTCAAATACCACCATCTAGTTTCATGGTTGGCCAAAACAAACCATGTAACTTCAATTAATGGACAAAATAGTGTCGTTACTGAACTGTTAAAAAATTTGAATTTTCTAATAAAACATTTAAGGTACAATGGTAATGAGTAGTGAATAAATTTAAAACTATTATTAAATATGTTAATAGTAAAATTTGGTTAGGGGTCAAAGAGAAATTTTCCATTCTCCCAGCCCAAATCGAGGCCCAAAGTCGACATTCATGAAACCCCGGATGTACCATAAAACTACCCCGCAGAAGTGCGGAGGGATCGTTGGGCTTTAAAAATATCAGGAAAGAAGTTAGGCACGACCAGGACGAGCTCCCACGCGAACACTGAAATTCGGGCATCTCGACGCCACATATCTAGGAACCTCGGTTCCTGGGGTCGGGCTCCCCAACCACCCCGGGAAAGCCAGGGGGGTCACCAAGCTCAAGAAACATTCGAAAGTAGCCCGACAAGCAAAGTAAGCCCCCTCCGGGTTAAGACTTTCAGATGTCAAACTTAATTCATAGCCTGAACGAGAAACCTACCAACCACTCTAGAAGCCCGATGTCCCCTCCGCGATACGAGGAGGAAGAGGGCCTCTAAGTGAATCAGATCTGTGTTACCCCCCAGGAATGCCTACCAGGACATCCATTTCAAGCTTCCGAGAATAGAACTAAAGCATAGATCTACCTCGGTCTACGAAGACTACGAGCAGCTAGTCTAATGACCTCCATGAAGAATCATGCCATGAGTACATAAAGGATCATATCCACGTAATAACCAACATTTACTTGCAAGTCAAGAGTTTGATCCCAAAAAGGAAACAAACTTATCTTCGTCAACAGTATCATCGTTTCCACTATTTACTCGGAGTCAACAACTTTTAAATAAAGGATCCCGCCAGATAGAGGGGGGAATGGATTCATAGGATCGTGGCGGGATATCTGTGAATTCAAACCTACTTGGACCAAATATAAGTAAGGCCAAGCATGGTAATGAAAGAGGGGAAGAAAAAAGAGGGAAATGAAAAGAGAAACAACAGAACCGGAGGAAGAGAGATCGACAAGCAAGAAGAGAAGGGGGCCAAAATTTTGTGAACAGAACACAGCCACCTTAATGTCCACTATTCGACTAGCAAAAAGTTACCACCTTCCTACGTTCAAGAGAGACTATGAGCATATGAGAGAGAGAATCATGTATATCACAAATAATCAATAATAAAACCTCCATTTGCTATTGTTATACAAACATTCATTTTTATCTAAACAGGTTAGGTATCAAAAGTACCGACCCTGGCCACCACCTCCGTGGTAGTGGTTTCGAGGGTATTAGTCGGAATTTCTCATATTGAGCAAATTTCTCGTTAACACTTTCTGGCGCCATCTGTGGGAAACTCTCACACCACCATATTTATATTCACAAGTTTATTGCTCTACAGGAGTCATGAGGCATCGCTCCTCTCAAGGACAGCCAGGCGTATTGGGACAACCTTCTGCTGTGTCAACACGAAAGGTCCCGAAGAAAGGGAGAAAATTCGGGCTACATAGCCAGGTTCTAGATCAGCCATCCACTGTACGGACTTTGGATCCCCTATGGGAAACTAGGTCGAGCTTGACCAACAAGCTGCGGCCTTCGTGGAAAACGTCCGTCTTCGACTGCTCGCTGAGGGTATTACTATCCAGCAAGCAAACCTCTGCAATCGAGGGGAGTCAAGCAGGCCCGGTGCTAGGCAACCCTCATTTGATCGCCTGGGATCTACCCCTCCGGAACCAGCTAGTAATAGAGCGGGACTCCCACACTCGATCCGAGATAGTTTAGGGCCCAAGCCCCCGTTCCCAAAGCGTTGCCATGCTACCAACCCAGGCAAGTCAAGTCCGCAGCAGACATCCTTCCCTGATAGCTGGGATAACTTCTACACCCAACGACTTCAAGGAGGGAAGCCCGAGTTAGGGAGGAAGAAATTCAGCAAAGCCCCTTGGCAGACCCCCTAAGAAGAAGGAACTGGGTAGAGGTCGCCAGTTCATCAGAAGGGTTCTATAGTAAGGAGATTGAGATCAACTCAAGGAAACCCGAGAGCAAACACTTGAGAGACCAATTGGCAGAGCTTCAGAAGGAGGTCCAACTGATGAAGAAAGGGAAGTACAAGGAGGACAAGAAGGATCCTCTAAGTGAGATGAATGCTCAATTCACCAGAAGGATCCGGGAGGCGGAGCTCCCGCCTAAATCCAAAATGCCAACTGACAGATTCTCTGGGGCTGAGGATCCCTTGAGCCACTTGAAGAGATTCGTTCAACAGATGGAGGTCCAGAATATAACCAGGATCGCTATGTGTCGAATGTTCCCCACTACCCACACGGATTACACTAAGGCCTAGTTTAGGAAGCTACCTACCGGCAGAGTGGATTCCTTCACCAAGCTATCGACTGATTTCTAGTCACAATTCCAGAGAGTTAAGCCCCGATTGAAGGACCTTATCCATCTACAGTATGTGATCCAGGAATGAGGGGAAACCCTCCGGGCTTATGTCGAGCGTTTCCATAATAAAGTCATCCAGATGAGGGTCTTCACTGAGAAAGAAACCTTCTCCAACTTCAGAAGGAACCTGTGGGTAGGCAAGCTCTTTTGGTCTTTTGCCAAGAGACCTCCAGAGACCTACCAAGAAGCCTATGATCGGGCTTTAGTGCAGACTGAGGTCGACGAACAACTCAAGGTTAAGATGGAACACAATGACATGAAAGCCGTAAAGCGACAAAAGAGGGAAGCTCCCAAACTCGAGCAAGCTCAGAAAAGCCAGAACAAACCCCTCAATAGGTCGACATATCGCTTTCCCATTTCTCAACCCAAATCGGAAAGATATCTAGAATAACGAACTCCTCCGCAACCTTCACCTTCTCCTAGGACAGTGGCTCCAATAGCTTTAGATGAGAAGGGGTATGATCATTACACCCCCTTAAATGTATCCCGTGAAATAGTCTATCTCGTCATTCGGGACAAGGGTTTGCTACAGAAGCCTGCTCCCATGAAAGCCCCGGTCGATAAGAGAAATTGCTATAAATATTGTGACTTTCACGAGGACGTGGGGCACAACACTTCAGAGTGTTACAACTTACGGAATCAGATCGAGGCTTCGATAAGAGAAGGATGTCCGGTGGAATTCTTACATCAAGTCAGGGAGAACATTTAGACTTGAAGGGAAGTGCAAGCCTAGATCCTCGAGCACACTGAGAAGAGAAAGAGGGAGGATGTGGACTTGATGTAACAAATCCAGATACCACATACCGTCAGCAAAGGGCCTACTCTGGCTGGCATCTCCAACAATTCCAGAAAAAACCATACAATGAAGGTCCCTCGTATGGACGAAGGGCTGGATATCTTCAAGGTCAACTAAAGACCGACCAACCCCTCCCAACTGTCACAGATCATTTTCACCAAAGTGAATGTCTACAATACTGTGCAACCTCATGATGATCCCATGGTGATCACAGTACAGATTGCCAACTGCATGGTACACCGTGTGCTCGTTGACACAGGTAGCAGCCTCGACGTTCTATTTAAAGATACCTTGGAAAAACTAAACTTGAAACAATGGTGTTACAATAGATGCACTACCCCGCTATATGGGTTCACTAGGGACTCAATCATACCTTTGGGATCAAAAATCCTACCAGTGATCATTGGAGCCATACCTCTCCAGCAGAATATCATGACAGACTTTGTGGAGGTGGATACCCCATCGGCCTACAATGTAATATTAGGGAGGCCGTTTTTATCATCCTTGAAAGGGGTCCTATCCATTTACCACAACGTGTTGAAGTCCCCAATAGGAGACAAGGTGGGGGAAGTTCAGGGTGATCAGCAAGCAGCTAGGAGATGTTACCCAGTGTCTTCCAACCCAACAGCTCTAACAAAACAACTTGCCCAGGTGACAACGATCCAAGATAGGGCAACCCCTGTATTAACCCTAGGAGATGTAAGGCCCACAAATAACCCTAAGGATGACCCTATAGTGCCAGACAAGGAGGAGTAGAGAAGGGAATGGGCCAGCAGCCATCCAGTGGATAAGTTAGAAGAGATTTCTGTCCGAGTGGGCGATCCCTCGAAGGTCATCAAAATCGGAGCCACCCTTGAGCCGGGAGTAAAAGAGGGTTTGATCAGGCTCCTCACAGAGTTCAATGACATTTTTGCTTGGAGTCATGGTGAGATGCTCGGGATCCTGATGACATTGGCTGCTCATCGATTGGCAGTGGATCCAACCTTTAAACCCATTAAACAAAAAAGGCACCACTTTAACGCTAGAAGAAATGTTGTGGTCCAGAAAGAGGTGGACAAATTAACCCAAGTGGGCTTCATCAGAGAGGCACGCTACCCCGAGTGGATTGCCAAAGTGGTCATGGTCACAAAGGCAAATGGGAAATGGCACATGTGCGTCAATTATACTGACCTCAACTGGGCATGCCCGAAGGACAGTTTCTTTCTACCAAAAATTGATAAGTTAGTTGACTCCACTTCTGGAAGTAAGCTCCCGAGCTTTATGGACACGTTTTTAGGGTACAATGAAATTATGATGCACCTTGTCGAACAGGAAAAGACCAGTTTCATCACTGGGCGGGGACTGTATTACTACAAGGTGATGCCTTTCGGGCTTAAGAATGCAGTAGCTACACATCAACGGTTAGTCACTCGGCTGTTCAAGATCGAAATTGAAAGATCAATGGAGGTATACATCGATGACATGATCACCAAGTCATCAACCTCTGAAGGCCATCTGGATGACCTTCGCAGAACCTTCATGATTTTAAGGGAAAACCAGATGAGATTGAACCCTTCCAAATGCACCTTAAAGGTGACCGCGGGAAAGTTTCTGGGCTTCATGGTCCATGAAAGAGGCATAGAAGCTAACCCAAAAAATATTAAGGCTATCCTGGATCTAGAGTCCCTCACGTCGCTTAAACAGGTTCAAGTCTTGACCGGGCAAGTAGCAGCGCTTAACAGGTTCATTTCTCGGTCCACCGATGAGTGTCTCCCCCTTTTCAAAGCTATTAAGTAGGGAAGAAATGAGAAATGGGATCAGAAGAGTGAACAAGCTTTTCAAGCATTGAAAAAATACTTGTCAAGCCCTCCGCCACTGGTTAAACCAAGCCCTGGAGAAGAGCTACAGATTTACTTGGCTGTTTCCTAAACTGTGGTTGGCGGGGCTTTAGTCAAGGAAAGTGGAGATAGGGTCCAGCGGCCTATCTACTACGTGAGTCATGCTTTAACCAAACCCGAGAAGAACTATACCCTTTTGGAAAAGCTCACTTATGCCTTAGTAACCTCGGTGAGGAAGCTTCGACCCTACTTCCAGGCTCATTCGATAGCAGTGGTGACAGATCAACCCCTCCGTCAATTTTTGCAACGGCCAGATGTTTTCGAAATATTTGTTTTATAGGCCCTGGAACTTACCAAGTTCGATTTGTGGTATAAGCCTAGGACCACAATTAAAGCCCAGGCTCTAGCAGACTTTGTAGCAGAGTTCTCGATGCCCTTAGGCCAAGTGACCTTCGCAGTAACATACGTATCCCCTAAGAAGGTCCCAGGGTCCAACAGTTGGCCGGAAGGTTGCAAGTCGTGGATCCTCTACACAGATGGAGCCTCTAGGCAAACTGGGGGAGGGGTGGGCATAGTTCTAATCAACCGAGAAGAAACCGAGTGATGTCACTGCTTCAGATTTTAATTTAAAGCCACTAACAATGAGGCAGAGTACGAAGCCTTTCTAGCCGGAATAAGGGGCAGCCATAGAGTTCGTGGTTGCATACCTGAATGTTAAGAGTGACTCGTCGCTCGTAGTCAACCAAATCTCCGGGGATTATCATGCAAAAGAGGATAACATGATCGCTTACCTGAAACTGGTTCAACAGCTTAAGAGCAAGTTTAAAGGATTCAAAATCGAGCAGGTACCTCGACAACAGAATCGTCGAGCTGACGTCCTTGCCAAGATAGCTGTAAATGGTGACCAGACCTTACCCCACGGGGTCCCTCTTCAAGTGATCCCCCTACCTAGCATAGTAGCAGGGAAGGAAACTTATACCTTGGATCGATAACCATGTTGGATGGATCCAATAGCTGATATCTATAAGATGGGAAACTTCCCGGGGAGCCCGACCAAGCTAGGAAAGTCAAAAGGCTCTCGGTCCAGTTTTTTTATGGATGGGTTCTTATGCAGGAGGGGAAGATCCCATCCTCTGCTCCGATGTTTACACCCTTAAGATGCCAAGTGGGCAATGAGAGAGGTTTATTCTGGGGAATACGAAAATCACATTGGTGGGGAGGCTCTGGCATATCGGCTACTCTGCATGGGGTATTATTGGCCAACCATCCATCAAGACGTAAAGAGCTTAGTGTGAACTTGTGAGGCATGCCAGAAGGCTGTAAACTTAAGTCACCTCCCCTCGGAGCGGTTGTCGTCCCTCAGCTCGCCATACCCCTTTGCTATGTGGAGAGTCGACTTGATCAGACCGCTTCCTACTGCTCCTGGTCAAGCCAAGCATGCTATCGTGGCAATTGATTATTTAACAAGATGGGTCAAAGATGGACTGCTCTCCCAGATATCAGAAGAAAACACAACAAGGTTCATCAAAACTAATGTAGTTTATAGGTTCGGAACCCCTCTCGCCGTTATAGCGGACCTCGGAAAGCAGTTTGACGATGACCGATTCAAAGATTTTTGTGAAGGCTTGGGAATTGACCTCCGGTTCACTTCGATAGCCCACCCCTAAACTAACGGGTTAGTGGAATCCACTAATAAAACCATTAAGAGGCTGTTGAAGAAAAATCTACAGCAGAAAAAAGGCAGATGGGTCGAGGAGCTTCCCGAGGTCCTTTGGGCTTACCGTACCATGAGGAACAGCCACTGGGGAAACCCCTTATTCTCTAGCCTTCGGGGCTGAAGCAGTCCTTTCTGTCGAGCACAAACTGACCTCCTTTAGAGACTAACATTTTGAACCAGGGAGCAATGAGGGTAAACTCAGAGCTAGCTTAGATCTTCAAGAAGAAAAACAAGATCGAATAGCTGAGAAGGTAGCAGTTTACCAGAGCAGGATTGCTAGATGCTTTAACCGGAGAGTTAAAGCCCAAAACTTTAAGGAAGGGGACCTAGTTCTTAGGAAAGTGACGTTGAATACCAGGAAAAGGTCGAACGGGGTTCTATGGCCTTACTGGGAAGGGCCGTACTTAGTAAAAGTGGTGATCCGTAATGGGGCATACAAGTCGAGGACATGAATGGCAGATGTAAAGTCCTCATTTATTGATTGGCTTATTTCATGAACAAACCACATTTTCAGGGTTTTATGTAAGGTAGCTTAGGCTCTCAAGACCTCAAGAGAAGAAGCACCAAATGTATATTTCTTGTGCTTACTTGCTTTGAAGAGATATAGTTGCACACACTCATAACTCATGCATATTTCTTATTCATATATGTTGTGTGTTTATATGAGTGTGCATTCATGTTTTGATAACTCTTCTTTCATGTTTATATTAATCACATCTTTGCATTTGTATTGACATGCATTATGTGTTGCTCACACACACACTTACTTGCATTTGATTTATTATGCATGTGTGCTTCATTGTTGTCTATGTGCATTCATAGTGTGGTTTTGTCTGTTGTTCGCGCTTGCACGATGGTGTGCTTGTCTTAGCACAATGAGTGACCATTTGAGAAGGTCGTATTCTTCTCTTGGTTTGGTTATGTGTAGTAAGGTGTCTAGTTTCAAAAGGTGGATTTCAATGATTTTTTTTAAAAAAAAAACTGACCTTTGTATGGTCTTGTGACCATATCTTTTTATAAAATGATTCAAAATGAGTTTTAAAACTTTCTGTATAAACCAGACACCCATACCTTTCCAACGGTATATTATTAGTAATATTTGATGACCGTTTGAATTTGTTTTGAAATCTCCAAAGTGACCACAAAAACAGGACATCTCTTTTGTTGTCCGTTTCTGACCTTCGGTCACTTAACTGACCATAACGTTTTCTACAGACATCCAAATCAAGTTTTATAAATTGGAGTAAATATTACACTTCTATACCTTTCCAAAGGTATATTATACAAACGGTTTGGATTTTGTTTGGTCATGTTTTGGGTCTCTCGAATCACCGGTTGTTGGGCTGTTGCTGCTGCGCCAGTACACAAGAACCCTCACCAGCGCCCCTTGGACAGTGGGTGTGCGCTGGTGTGGCGCTTGTTGACCAGCGCACTGAGTAAATTTTGTACATTTTTCAAAACGATGTAGTTTTGTTCTTGAGCTTATACTTATGTCTCATCTTCTTCCTCACTAGTTTTTCAGAGCTTCCAAACCAATTTTTAGAGTGAGAAAGTATTTCCTTTGAGAGAGAAGCTCCAAGAGTTATTCTTTAACTCTCCAAACCCAAAACCCATCATCCTTCATGCAATATTGAGCATCTTTAGGTATGGGTCTTCATCATTCATTACTTGGTAAGTAATAATAAACTTTTATCTTTGATTATTGTTCTTAGACTCCAAGAGTTCGTTTTTATTGCATAGGATTTATAGAAATCATTTTTGAAAGCATATTTTTGTTGAATGATGACATGATTGGGTTTGTATTTTGATAGCTTAATTGATTAGGTCATTTTTGCCTAAAAGCTCAGTCATAAACATTCTTGTGTGATTCATTCTTTATCTTTGATTGACTTGGTAAGTTGAACAAAAATATCATCTTTGTCATTTGTTCATGTTTTCCAAGATGATGTTTTTATTGCATTTATTAGTTGATTAAATGCTAGGACTTTATTCATTGCATCTATTTATGAGTTCCTTTGCATGATTGGGTTTGTTTGTTGATAGCTTGAATTTAGGACATATTTGCCCTTCTTGCTAAGTCTCTATGCATTGCATTTAGACATTCTTGATTAGGACTCATTAATTGCATTAAGTGATTGCATTATAGTCTTTGCCATGGTTGATGACAATAAGTGTTGATATGGCTTTTGTGATAGCTTCATAGGATTGTTTGATCTATGTTTAGCTAAGCTTTTTGAACATGTCATTTAGCTCTTGATATCTAGGATTGCATATATTGCCATCACATAATCCTAGATAAGCATATAAGGTACCCTAGCCTTGTTTGTTGTTTGAATATCATCATATATTCACATAGGGTGTTTATCTCTTCATTGAAGAGAAGTAAGTCTTGCGTTGCATCTGAAAGTAGGTTGCTTCAAGCGTAAGCAAATTGGACTAGGTCCACTTTTTACCGGGATTAGGTAGTGGTAGTGGGTTATTTACCGGGAGTAGGTTGTAACGCCTCTATCATCATTGGATTCGTTGTTCGAGTGTGGCACACTTAACAGCCCGTGGTTTTTCCCATTTGGAGGGTTTCCACGTATATCTCGAGTGTCTTTATTATTTTCGCACTTATTACATTTGTGATATTATTGTGACTAGCTAGGGGTATTTTTGCCAACTTGTTCATTAACAAAAATTTGGTAAAACTGTTTTAAAATCTATTCGCCCCCCCCCCCCCCCCCCCCCCCCCCCCCTCTAGATTTATATTACACACCAAAATATTTGTTTCAATTGGTATCAGAGCGGGTTCCTAGACATACATAGGTGATCCTTGCTCATTTTGGTGTGTGTTGCATTTTGTGTGTTTGTGGTGATCATGTATACACTTGCATTCATATCATTCATTCATAAACACAATGAGTGGAAATGGTGGCAATGAGGGAGCTTCTAGCACTAGACCTCAACTTCTCACCGGGTTGAATTATGCCTCTTGGAAAGGCAAGATGGAGTCGTATATTTGCCAATTTCATGACAGGGAATGGATGGCGGTTGAAGGCGGTTACACTCCACCCATGATGACTCTTACGGATGGAGGATAGGATGTACTCAAGCCAAAGGCACAGTGGAATGCACAAGAGTTTGAGGCATCAAAATGGAATAGGAAGGTAATGCATGCCATCCTATGTGCAATGGATGAGAACCAGTACAAGTTGGTTCAAAATACTAGGATAGCTAAGGAGGCATAGGATATCCTGAAAGTTGCACATGAGGGAACCGATGTGGTTAAGGAATCGAAGCTTGAAGTTCTCCAAACGCAATTTGAATTTGTCAAGATGGATGAGAACGAGTGCTTCAATGACTTTGAGGTGAGGTTGATGGACATTGTAAACCAAAGTCATCAACTTGGTGATCCTTATTCGGATATGAGAATTAAGCAAAACATTATGAGATCTCTACCTAAAAGATTTGAGTCTAAGGTGACGGCTTTGGAAAGGAATAGTGGTTACAAGGACATGAAGCCGAGTGAAGTGATTGGGAGGCTTCTATCTTATGAATCTAGGAAATGTCCTATCCCCACATCATTGAAAAAGTACAACGATATTCCGTTGAAAGCCTCCAAAGTTGAGAATGAGGAAAATGATGACTCGGATGAAGAAATGGCCTTGCTAATGAGGAATTTTAAGAAATTCTACAAGTCCCTGAGGAAAGGCTTTGGATCCAAGGGTCAAGACTTGAAGAAAAAGGCTTCCTTCAAAAAGTTTGGGCCTAGGCAAGAAAAGACCAAGAAGAAAGGAGTCCAATGCTATGAATGTGGTGGGATAGGTCATTTTACCCCCAAATGTGCTAATTCGAAGAAGAAGAAGAAGAAGAAAGGAAATGTGGTGACCACCTCATCAATTGATGGTGGAAGTCATAACTCTAATGAAGGAGATGATTCTTCTAGTGATGAAGAGATCATTCTTAACTACATGGCTTTTGGAGCCTCCTTTGTGGAAGATTTAGAAAAAGGCAACAAGGCCTTAGTTTGCAACCTTGAAGAAGGATGTGATGAAAAAGTAGCTAAGAGAGTGATAAGTGAAGCTACTTATATTGATGATGTCATCGTGACAACAAGTGACACTAGTGATGACTCTAGTGATAAGAGTTCTTCATCTCACTCTACAAATGGAAATGTAGAGAGTATGAACATTGAAGGGTTCATTGAGTATTTTCAAAGCTCAAGGTTGAATATGAAGAAAGAGGTTCGGAAGCTAAAGGAAGAGAACCTCAAGCTATCAACCGAAGTGACTCACTTAACTGAGAAAGTGAAGAATGGAAGAAAAGTGGAAGAAAGCTTGAAGGAGAAGCTTGGAGAAGCTAGAGAATTGATTGCTAAGATGACTTCGAGTACGGAAAAGCTTGACCATATATTGGGAGTTGGCAAGAAGCCAAGTGACAAGAGAGGTCTAGGGTTTGAAGATGACAAGGAGACCTCAACTCCTAGCAGGACGATATTTTTCAAGAGCTTGGGCTTCAAAGAACCTCTTCCTCCACTTCATCCTAAGAAGAAAATTGAACTAGAAGAGTGTTCTAGAAATGTTCAAGTCAAGATGGCACAAAGAATTCAAGCTCAAGCTCAACCAATGAGAGCACTTCATGCAACTATTTCTCAAACTAAAAGCCATCAAGCCAAGAAGCATTTCCTGCATGCTCAACAAAGAAAGCAATCTTCTCCAACTCAATAACAAGGGAGAAGAGAATCAATACCACACCAAAGGAAAGCTCAAAGACATGGGAAAGCACTTTTGTTCTCACAAGGAATGGTATGACCCCTCATTTATTCCTTCATGTCATTTTTGTGGTGTTGATAGTCATATTAGACCAAATTGCTTCAAGTACATTAACATGTGTAGAACTAAGAGCATGATTGAAATAAAAAGGGGTAGAGCCAATATGCATGTGCCTAGGAAAGCTAGTGTTAATGATCCTATGACTAATATGATGATCTTGACCACTAGGAATGACAATGTGTCACCTAAGTAGATTAAAAAAGATGAACCCGCTTTTCATTATGCTAGGTTTTCACCCATAAGCTTAACTAGATCCAATGGATTTAGTAAATCTATTGGGATTTGTCACATGGAGTGATGAGTTTTGGTTTTTGACCCCATAAGGGGAACTCAAGCAAAGAGAGCTATTGTATACTTGTTGCATGCAATTTTTTGTTAAAAATGTTTATGCTCCTTTATTTATTGCTTGAGTAGCTTGGTTGCACTTACATTATAGTATATTATATTTTCTTCAAATAAGTGTGAACTTTGCTTTGATTACAATCCATGTCATATTTATGTTCAAACATGCATTTTTGGACTAGGAGATCTACATAGGAAGTACATATTGAATGACCTATAATTATATCCATGACACGATGGTTATTTAATGACATGCTAATGAAATATGATAAAGCATGAATTGATGATTGCAATTGTTAAATGCAACACATTGTTTGAAAATGCTAGTGAGACTAAAATGTTTAATCAATGTCTCTCTTTCTTTATTAGTTGAACATGGCTACTATCATACGGGCATTCTACCCGGAAAAATCAAGCAGGGTGCAAAGTTACTCATGCCATGTTTCGCTTATAAAGTTGGATATAGTGCTATTAAAACTTGATACCTATAAAAAATATATATCCTTGCTTCTCTCATGACAAATGGTGAAATTGGTTTGAATTATATTGGAAACCTTTGTCATTTGCTTTGCCAAATACCATTGTTTTTGGACTTGAATGCAACATGTCTTGTTTTCAAAGAATTTTTGATTCACACATTTTCTTCAAATAAATCTCCTTGTTTCTCTCCTATTAATTGGGTGGCATAAATGTGGCTTATATAATTATGCAACAATCGTGTATGCTCCTTTCTTTTTTTGCCTTGAGTGACCCGGTTGGGGACTTCTCCTTTGCCTATATCATGATAAAAAAGGGGAGTAGCATGTGTTACCTTGTGTGGTGATAAGGGAGTAGCATGTGTTGGTTTGAAGGGGAGTAATACTTGTTAGGGAGATTACATGTAGGAGGAGTAACCCGTTGAGGAGGAGCATTGCATGAGCATTACACGATGTCATACGCATATTCTTGAATGCAATTGCTTTTATTTTATATTTACTTGATCATCTCACATTCACTTGGTTTGGAAAGTGTACTTGTTGTTACCTTGTGTGTAGGGTTGATAGTTCTACAAGAGATTGAAGATTTGAAGTTTTTTTTTATGTATATCTCTTTGTAATGTAGAATATCTTCCCGGTGTTTTATTTTGTTTTGTGGAGATCAATGTGAGTAGTGGTTTTGTCACGAAATAGCCAAAGAGGGAGATTATAAAGTCCTCATTTATTGATTGGCTTATTTCATGAACAAACCACGTTTTTGGGGTTTTATGTAAGGGTTGCTTAGGCTCTCAAGACCTCAAGAGAAAAAGCACCAAAGGTATATTTCTTGTGCTTACTTGCTTTGAAGAGATATAGTTGCACACACTCACAACTCATGCATATTTCTTATTCATATATGTTGTGTGTTTATATAAGTGTGCATTCATGTTTTGATAACTCTACTTGCATGTTTATATTGATCACATGTTTTCATTTGTATTGGCATGCATTATGTGTTGCTCTCACACACACTTACTTGCATTTGATGTGTTATGCATGTGTGCTTCATTGTTGTCTATGTGCATTCATAGTGTGGTTTGTGTGTTATTCGTGCTTGCAAGATGGTGTGCTTGTCTTAGCGCATTGAGTGACCATTTGAGAAGGTCGTATTCTTCTCTTGGTTTGGTTATGTGTAGTAAGGTGTCTAGTTTCAAAAGGTGGATTTCAATGATTTTTTTTTTTTAAAACTAACCTTTGTATGCTCTTGTGACCATATCTTTTTATAAAATGATTCAAAATGAGTTTTAAAAATTTCTGTATAAACTAGATACCCATACCTTTCCCACGGTATATTATTCGCAATATTTTATGACCGTTTGGATTGGTTTTGAAATCTCCAAAGTGACCATAAAGACAGGGCATCTCTGTTGTTGTCCGTTTCTGACCTTTGGTCACTTAACTGACCATAACGTTTTCTATAGACATCCAAATCAAGTTTTATAAATTTGATAGAAATTAGACTTCCATATCTTTTCAAAGGTATATTATACGAAAGGTTTGGATGTTGTTTGGTCATGTTTTGGGTCGCTCGAATCTCTGGTTGTTGCGCTGTTGAGCTGTTGCGGCTGCGCCAGTCCACAAGCGCCCTCACCAGCGCCCCTTGGACAGTAGGTGTGCGTTGGTGTGGCGCTTGTTGACCAGCGCACTGAGTAAATTTCGGCCAATTTTCAAAATGATGTAGTTTTGTTCTAGGGATCATATTTATTTCTCATCTTCTTCCTCACTCGTTTTTCAGAGCTTCCAAACCAATTTTTAGAGTGAGAAAGTATTTCCTTTGAGAGAGAAGCTTTAAGAGTTATTCTTTAACTCTCCAAATCCAAAACCCATCATCCTTCATGCATTATCGAGCATCTTTAGGCATGGGTCTTCATCATTCATGACTTGGTAAGTAATAACAAACTTTTATCTTTGATTATTGTTCTTAGACTCCAAGAGTTCGTTTTTATTGCATAGGATTTATAGAAATCATTTTTGAATGCATATTTTTGTTGAATGATGACATGATTGGGTTTGTATTTTGATAGCTTAATTGATTAGGTCATTTTTGCCTAAAAGCTAGGTCATAAACATTCTTGTGTGATTTATTCTTCATCTTTGATTGACTTGGTAAGTTGAACAAAACTCTCATCTTTGTCATTTGTTCATGTTTTCCAAGATGATGTTTTTATTGCATTTATTAGTTGATTAAATGCTAGGACTTCATTCATTGAATCTATTTATGAGTTCCTTTGTATGATTGGGTTTGTTTGTTGATAGATTGAATTTAGGACATATTTGCCCTTCTTGCTAAGTCTCTATGTATTGCATTTAGAAATTGTTGATTAGGACTCATTAATAGCATTAAGTGATTGCATTATAGTCCTTGCCATGCTTGATGACAACATGTGTTGATAAGGCTTTTGTGATAGCTTCATAGGATAGTTTGATCTATGTTTAGCTAAGCTTTTTGAACATGTCATTTAGCTCTTGATATCTAGGATTGCATATATTGCCATCACATAATCCTAGATAAGCATATAAGGTATCCTAGCCTTGTTTGTTGTTTGAATATCATCATATATTCACATAGGGTGTTTATCTCTTCATTGAAGAGAAGTAAGTCTTGCGTTGCATCCAGGAGTAGGTTGCTTCAAGCGTAAGCAAATTGGACTAGGTCCACTTTTTACCGGGATTAGGTAGTGGTAGTGGGTTATTTACCGGGAGTAGGTTGTAACGCCTCTATCATCATTGGATTCGTTGTTCGAGTGTGGCGCACTTATCATCCCGTGGTTTTTTTCATTCGGAGGGTTTCCACGTATATCTCGAGTGTCTTTATTATTTCCGCACTTATTACACTTGTGATATTATTGTGACTAACTAGGGGCATTTTCGTCAACTTGTTCATTAACAAAAATTTGGTAAAACTGTTTTAAAATCTATTCACCCCTCCCCCCCTCTAGATTAATATTACACACCATAATATTTGTTTCTGCCGACTTATCGATCATACTTGGAATGCATATCACTTGAGAAAATTTCACCCCTGAACACGGGACTCATGAACGGGCTACCCCCACCTAGTTTTTAGTCTCCAACAATAATGTACTCCTTTCTTTTTATCAATAAAACTTGTTTCTTCTCTATCTTCAACTATGTTCTACAATGATTTGGGTCTAAAAAGAAAATTCGACATTATCGTCCCAATACCAGGGGTAAGCCAGGGAAGCCCCCTCACCAACTCTGATGCCTCGGCCGAGAACTTACCCCCGCCAAGAAGGGTTTGAGTATAAGAGCATAGTTGTCATCCAGATCTCAAGACCAGGAAATTGCTAGATAGCCCTCCTGATGCCTTAGTCAATCTACCACCCCCAACAAGGGTCTGAGTATACGAGCATAGTTGCCATCCAGATCTGAGACCAGGAAATAGCTAAATAGCCCTCTTGATGCCTTGGTCGGGCTACCACCCTCGAGAAAGGTCTGAGTATAAGAGCATAGTTGTCATCCAGATCTTGAGATAAGAAATAGCTAGAATAGCCCTTCTGATACAACCCCTAGGAAGGACTCAAGCTTAAGAACGCGGTAGTCATCCCGATCTCAAGCCTAGGAGAGGTCTAGGCAATTCTCATTGATACCTCACTCTGGGTATAACCCCCTGGAAGAGCTCGAGGATGAAGGGCTCTTCTATTTAAACTCTAATGTCCCAGTTACTACTGGTGTCTAAATTTTTCGTGAACATTAGGTTGCTTACTGTGACAGGTGCGGACTGGCCTACGAGTAAACAAGGGAACTATCGACTGAAATCCTTGAGCTATAAGTCCCTGTCGAGTCAGAAAGCCAGATTTAGCTATTTGCTTTCACACTTAAGCAATTTTCCTATCTTGTTACTTTTCCAAGGCTAATGCAGGTTGCTATAGGGGCTGAACCTAAATGGAAATAAAAAATGAAACAAGTACCTGCAATACAAAATTTGAACTAGGTCTAAAAGCTAAATTTCATTAATGAATTTGGGAGCCTATCCCCCGGTAAGGCTACAGCAATCAAATAGAAGCCCAACCCCCGGTTCCAGGCTACAAGCAAAAAAAAAATGATAATGATCAAGCATGAGTAAATATGGGGTGCCCACCCCACTTTTCGGGCATTCAGAACAAGCTACAATAAGGTTTACTCAAGCTGCTGCTTCCTCTCGATATCCTCCAGCTTCTCCCCCTTCCGGATGAACCTCGCCTTCTGCTCCTCCTTCTGGTGGTCGCCCATCCCTGATAGCCGCCTCTTCCACCTCTTCCCGAGGATGCCCCTCGATTTCCTGATGCTCAGCGGGATCCTCCTCCATGACCTCATTGACCACTGTCATGACCTCATGAGGTATGGTTGCATCAAGATGGTTGGCCATTGACTTTGGCATAATTTCCCCTCCTGATGGCTCTTCTCTAGAAGGCACCTTAGAGGGACCTCGGGCTTCTGCAAGATCTTCTTCCGGTACCATGGATAAAACCCCCCTCAAGGATTCTCCGAGACCTGATGTTGGGAAAAACAGGAGGAGAAGGAGGAAGGTCTGACCCAGCTGGTTGCTTCTCGGCTTCGGCCACCTCAAAGGAATCCAGATCATCACTTAGGGGGCGAGACATCTCAACGACCTTGGCCAGTATCCCAGTTAGCAATAATTGGTAGGTCAAAAGGGGAGGGGAGGGGAGAGCCTCAGCAACTTGGTAGTAGGCGTAGAAGTATCCCTCGCTGAAGGAGGAATCCACTTCAGCCTGAAGCCTAGCAACTTGGGCTTGAAGAGCATGATTCTCAGCATCTAGCGCATTTGCTTCTTCCTTCCAGTCATCCCGTTGGCTAGCTCTTCGTTTAGACCGAAGCGTTTACTGGTCAAAAGATTGCTTCAGCCTTTCGTGGTCACATTGAAGCTCAGCCAGTTGTGTTTCCATTTCTCTCTGGCTGAAAGTCATCTCCCGGACCAAGAATTGAGCTTGCGCCAACATTTATATGGCCCGCTCAGCCTCAGCTTCAGCCCTAGCTGCCAGATCCCGGAGAAAGGATACTTGGTGGCCCATTGCTACATTGAACTTGAAAGCCTGCAAAGCATGAGACAAAGGTTAGAAAGTAGTCAAAGCTCACAATCACAGGAAATAAAGGTAATGACTACCTCGGCCAGAAAGGCAGACCCCTTGGTAACCAAAAAATCCACGGGCATGGAAGACATCCTAGAGAGCCCGCCACCTGAGCATGAAGCAACGAACTATTACAAAACCTTATCCTGGCCAACCGAGCCTAGCTAATGGTGGGGGCGAGAAGAGGAAATCTCAGGAAAACTAGCTGCGAGATCCCTAAAGCCTGAGTTGCCCGGGACCCAGTTGGATCAACGGAATAAGGGGTTAATGTAGCTAGGGAAGCAACAACAGTAGCGGGATCCACTGGTGGAGCAGCAGAGGCAGACGTATCAGTGACCTGGTGAGCGGGCTCTCCTCGGTTTAGAGCCTTAGCTGATCGAGATGCAAGAATAGCCTTTTTAGATCTCATCTGAGAAGGCGATTAAGCAGGAGCAGGAGCAGGAGCAGGAGCAGGCGAAGCAACATCCATAAGGATTGGCCCCCATTTCTTTGAGGTAGCCAAGAAGGTTCCCAGGGACGTCTCCAAGGTAGCCAATAAGGTTCCCGAGGACTATCTGGAAGAAGGAGGAGGGGTTCGAGCTTGCCGGGCTTAGCGAGAAGTTGGAGCAACAACAAAAACTGTTAAAAAAATGGGTTCAAACCATCAGAACTAAACCATTCAACAACCCAAAAGCTTGATGGTGTAAGATACTTACGATGAGTAGAGTCAGATATCCGAAGATAGCCGTTTACCCGACGAGGATCAAAAGGGTCAGCAGTCGGAAACTTCAGATTCAAATAGTTCCTGGCAAGAATGGCCTTCAGCACTATCTCAGAATCGGTGGGCAGGGAGTCTCGATCCCATGAGGGCTTATCATTAAAGGTGGTCAGAACCATGAACTCATGCCCACCTATAAAAATCGAGCTCCCTCAATCATTGCTAGCCAATACCCATTCTTCCTTCCATACCGAGTCCTTCCTTAAAGCCACATGGATGATGAACTTAAACTTGTTATTGGCCTTGGCATAAAACTGACATCGGGAGACCCCAGCCAGGCTCCCAATCTTGAAAAGGAAAGCAAGCTCCTCTGCCCTAGGCTCTCTAGTTATCTTGCTTAGCTCGTATTGCTCCCTTTATAGCACGAGAAAGCTGACTAGGTGCCTCCAGAAGTCGGGTGTTAGTTGGAGGGGAGCCAGCTGAAGAGCGTTGAGAGCCCGCCGAAGGGTAGGATGAAGATGGAGCCTTACCCCGCTCTCGAAGGCTGTAACATGGATAGGGAGTTCGCCTTTGGGCGGGCTGAAGACATAAGAGAGCAAAGGGGAAGAGGGATTGTGAATTGCCAATTGACCCCTTCTTCACCTCCACCGCTTCTTCACAATCCATTTCACAATTTTGTTTTTCAAATTACTTTAGATTTTGTTTCATATCTTAGAATTGAACTTATTAATCTCACCTAATTGTTTCCTCAAAGCAGCAACTTGATTCTTTTTTGGTCAATTACTTCTTGCAACCCATTCGTCTCTAGTATTTTCAAGTTTGCTTTGATTCTCTTACACCTGGTGTTCCAAGCAAGACCCAATAGCAAAATCTTCCTCCACAACAATTCAATCAGGATTCTTGCAAACTAACCTAATCAGTTGCTTTGATTCTCTTGCACCTGTTGTCTAAACCTATTTTATGATGGCTTAAATGAGGTCCAATTTACTTTAGCTTTAATTTGAGGGGATATTCAATTTTCTACACAAGAATTCTTAAAATCAGACAGTCTCACGAAATGTGAAACCAAATATAGCCGTCTTCAACTTGAGATACAGACCTCAAAAGAAGAAACGATAGCGAATGTCTTCCAAATCGCCTATATCGTGGAGAACACAGAGGTACTTCTGGATATGGGCATGATCTCCCAATTCGTGAAAGACTTCCACGATCTAGTTGGAGGACACAGAGGTCCTCCGCGATCTGGGTACAATCTCCCAGATCATAGAGGACTTCCACGATCTAGAAAACCATATCGTAGAGGCATGAAGGTCCTCCGCGATTTAGGCAGATCTTCCACATTCCAGATCATGCAGGACTTCCAGGGTGTGTTTGGTACGAGGGAAGAGACAAAGTGGGATAACTTTCTCTTGTCCCATATTTGACGTGTTATAAGCATGGGACGAGATAGGACAACATGGGACTAAAAACACCAAAAACTGTCCCATGCTAGACCAAGGGACAAGTCTTAAAATGACATTTTTACGCTCAATACTTCCAAAAATTACAAACCTACATAAATAATTAGTCTCTCATCTTTCTCTTCTTTCTCTCTCTCTCTCAACCGTTACTTGGCCACCGGCAATGAGCAACGATATCCTCCCAGTCTCTCCCGCTTGTCTTTCTCTCTTTTTTCTCTCTCTCTGTTCAGCCTCTTTTGATTCGAGCCGATCTGCCTACCCAGAATAAAGACGCACCCCTGATGCTTGATCGAATGCTCTGGCTCCTAACTGCACACAGGTAACTTATCTATCTGTCTTCGTGCTCGCACTTGTTTTTCTTTGATTTATCATCTTTTTATCAGGTAATTTATTTTCTTCTTCTATTTGCTTTTCAGCTAGTTTTGTTTAACCTTTTTAAATATCTTTTTTTTTATCTCTTCTTCGGAGTTGATCTTAATTATCTGTGTGAGATATATTTGTATTTGTATCTCAAGTTTTTATTCATTGGATTGTTTTGTTTCTATCAAAAAAAATAATCTTTTTTCATCATTTGGGTTGGGGAAATATAATTCATGGAGCCTGAAATTGTTAGGGTTTTTTTTATAAAAAAAAAATAAATAAATAGTTGTTGCGTTTAATTATGTCTTTCAGGTATTTTCAAATTCAATTGAGGGTTTGATTGGTGTTTTTATCTGTTTCTATTTCTTACAAGAAGTCAATGTGTTTGTTGTTTCGATTCTATGCTTTTGGTCATAATAATATGATGTAGTTCATGTAATAATATGATGTAGTTCATGTTTTTAATGTATGGCGTGGGTCGATTGTGCTGAATATTGGGGAAATTATGAGTTTTTTTGGTTGTTATATTGTGAATCTTTAATGGGCTATTGTTATGCTTGGTTATTGTTAATCGGTTGATTAATCCTCTTTATTCATTTATTATGGTGGTGCTTGTATGTGTATGATTTTTATATTTTGTTGAATGGTTTTGGTACTTAGATTTGGCCTAGCAGTTACACAAGTTTTGCTTCAATTTGACCAGACGACATTGAATTACAAATGTTGTTAATGGATAGGTGTAATGTTTTGGTTGACAACGATGATGTTAGTATGATTTTTGTAAGTTAGAAATTTGGATTAAAGATATGATTAGTGCTTTTGAATTGATGCATGTTTATTGATTATCATATTAATCAAGTTTCCATTATAAGAGTATTTTAGCCAAGGGAAATCTTGACAGTATAGCTGAAAATAATACGGAGCCTGTCAGATAACAGATGTGATTGCCTCTAATTTGAAAGGAGAGTTTATGTTATCCCCTGACATTTCTTCTTGAAGTAAGGTGGATTTGTTATGTAATTTGAAGTAGTTAAGCTTTTCCATTTTAGAGTTTGGTTGAGAGTTAATTTATTGTTTTTACTTTTATACTTTGACTGATTGTTCTTCTTCTTCCTTTGTCTTTGACAGCACAGAACAATTCAATTGAATTAAAAAGATTATTGTTGGTTACTTGCTTTTCGACTTTTAACAACCAAGTTTCATGTATGAATTTGAAACCACAGTTCCAACTGCCTTTGGTAAGCTAATGCACGTTGTTAATAATTGTGATTGTAAGAGTTTCATAGGTCCTGTGAGAGTAATCTTTATGTCTGAGTTTGTGGATTATTTTTGTTTTGTTGTATGGTGTGACAGATCCCTTTACTGAGGCAAATGCTGAGGACTTATTGTATGACCAGGCTTGACAATTGGAGTGAGAAAGCAGAGCAGATGAATTGGCGGATACCTTGTCAGCACCAGATGGCAGAAGAATTTCTAGCTTTTGGCTTAGATTTGTATAGTTAAACTAATGGAAACAATTAAGTTATGCCAGTGAAATTGTATCCGCTGTAACCTTCATTCATTCTAATTTTTCTAATCTCCATTTGCATTAATTTTCCAACATTGTAAAAACGTATTCCGCAATCCACATTTTATTATAAAGTGATGATGTATTCGGTCCCAAACGGACTTGATTGTTTAATATTCTATCTTGATTTCATGTCTCTGTAACTTCTTTTGCACCCCTTAAATGTAATTTGATTCTCCAAACTTGGCCAAATTTAAAGTTTGATTAATAATAATATAATATTAATAATAATATTAAAAAAGGCGGTAAAGAGCTCCAAGACCATCTCACAGAGAGTATCATAGTATTGTTTTCCCCACAGACGGCCTTCCTCAATGGCCTTAGCAGGGTACTCACTCACAAAATACTAACGGAGATAGGTGGAGATCTTAAAGCCAAATTCTGGTCAGTTTGTGGCGTTGTTAAACCTGAGTTTATCCTAACCAGCAACATTCTGGTTCCGAATATGTCGAGGTATTTCAGCCGATATACCAGACTAGAAAATCAAAATCTATTTTGATATGCATGGTCCTCATACGAGGCAAGCATATAACATACTGGGATCTTGAAGAATCATAGTTCTAGACGTAGAACCGTCTGTAGATTAGGACTAAGGAAATTGTTTAGAAAGCCATAAACAATCAAGCTTTATTCTGATTTTCTGATGATCTTACAAAGAGAGCAGGGCTTCCTTATATAGGAAAAGGAAGCACTCAACAAACAAGTGGCAAGCCTTTTATTCAAAGAATAAGGCCAGAGACGGAGGCCGACATACAGCAATAATCATACAAAAGTCAACAAAGCACTAGAAAGCTGTTCTGGCAGCTGGCAAACGCACTAATAAGATGGCATGGTATTCGTCGTCTGAGTCAAAAGCCCCACAAATGGAATAGGGCCAAGTGTCAGTCTGGTCTTGGGAATCCAGAAGATAAGAGTTCTGGAAGGGGTACCAGCTTCTTGCTGGGTCCCGTGGGACCTCTAGGAGGATGAAAAGGACGTCCGTTTTGTCATTGTTGACATCACAAAGGAAATTGAGGAGAGGAATCTGGATATCGGTTCGATACAGTCTTTCGTAGTCATACGAAGTATCCCATTCGTAGCTGATATTGGAGGACCAAAGAAGCCGGGTATGTGGGTTGTGCCTATAGGGCCTGCTAAAAACCCAAATGCAACATACTTTGGAGGCCAGTTCTGGATCCATTTTCCAAAGATGGTATTGACCCATAAACCTGGTAAGTTCGGTACGCCAGACGGATTGAGGATTGAACCACTGTAGGAAGGTTCGGAGGTTAGGAGAGGTCAGCCTCTGGACGAAGCCGTATAATGGTTGGAGAGGAAAAATTATGGCATGGTGGTGGAGGACCGATAAGCACCATATGAACCATAGTACTTGGTCAGAATAATAGTAAAAGGGTAGAGATATAAAAGGATCGAGGAAAAGTTTGCAAGGGTTGGCTAACTGGTGGTTGCAACCCTGATCGTTGATCAGGGTAAGATACCTGGGGAGGTATAATTTTACGAAGTCATGGACCTGTTGAAAAGAGGGAATATGGCCTGGTGGTAAGGTGGCCATAAATTTTGGCGGGAAAGTAGGAGGTGGTGGAACTATAGGCGGAGCTGTTGAGGAAGAGGCCTGTCAGGATATCATGTAAATCAAGGGGATTGGACCAACCCGGGATATCAGGGGTGATAGGGTGAGGTCTCGAAAGCATATCAGGGATGATGTTTTGGTGCCCTTTAATGTGTTTGACGGAAAAGTCATATTTGGAGAACCAATCCTTGAGTCTCAAGAGCTGGGGATTTGGGGGGAGCTTGTTGTGGAATTCAAGAACCTTTGGAAAGGATGAGTTATCCATTTTGATGATGAAGTTCTTGGTTCTGAGATAGAAATCAAACTTAGAGATTCCATTTTTCACAGCAAGGATCTCTTTATAAATGGTATGATAGTGTTTCTGGGCGTCTTTGAACTGTCCACTAGCATGACCACAGTAGTGATGTTTTCCATTGGATTCTTCAAAGAGGACAGCTCCCTAGAAGTGATCACTGGCATCAGTCTGTAGGATGAGCTGTCTCGAAGAAGGGATATACAGAGGGAGAGGTCTCTAAGAGACATTCTTTAAGTGGACTACTGCCTCAGAGTGAGAGGTGTCCCATAGAAGGGGATCCTTCTTGAGGAGTTTGGACAAGGTTGTAGTGTAATGGCTTGCTCGTGGGATAAAAGTCTCTGATATAATTGACAATGTCAAGGAATTGTTGGACCTGCTTTTGTGAAAGGTTCGAATCTGGGAAGGCAAGAATCTGTTTAGCGAGATGAGGTCCAGGAACATAGAACCCATCTTTAATCTTCGTGCCAAGGAACTCAATCTCAGTAACACCAATTGAGCTCTTCTTGTCAGATAGCATGATTCCATATCTGTCAATGAGTTGGAGAAAGTGTTGTAGAAGCTTATCATGTGATTCCTTGTCAGGTGAAAATAGTAGGATATCGTCGATGTATAGTAAGGCCGTATGGAGGATTGGACGGAAAATCCTGGTGATGGCCTTTCGGAAGAGTGAAGGGGCTGTTTTTAGCCCAAAAGGTAAGACTGTCTATTGGTACTGGGCATTCAGGAGGTAGAAAATCGTCTTGGGTCTGTCATTTGGATGGATACCAATCTGCCAGAAGGCTCCTTTCAAGTCAAACTTGGAGAAAACAGTGGCTCCAGGAATTTAGGAAAATAACGAATTGGCTCTGGAGATTTGGGAACTTGTCGTCTAGGAGTAAGAAGTTGAGAGGCTTGTAATCAATTACAAGTCTTTTCTTTCCTCTGAGTTGTTCTGACCTTTTCTCAACGTAAAAGGCTTGGCAAGCCCATGGATTAGAGGTGGGCTCTATCAGGCCTTGTCTGAGGAGCTTGTGACATTTTACAGTTGCCAGGGATAGGTCAGAGGGGGACATTCCCGAATGAGTAGCTTTCATTGGGTTGACATCTTCATTGAGTTTAAAATGGAGTCTGGTGAAGAAGTCAGGGTTTTTTCCACAGTGGGTGCTGATGTTTGAAGTCTGCATGGCTGTTGGTGCAGAATTGTAGGAGTTTTTCTTGAATTTGCTTGAAATCTGGATTGATGTCTGAAAGGGGGGAAATCTTGGGGATGTCGATGAAGGGTTTGAACTCCCTTTTGTAGCGGATTCCGTTAGGGAGGATTCTGATGGCTCTGGATTAGCTGTAGATGTCTCATCCGATGAGGATTTCTTTGTCTGGATAAGGGGTTCTAATGACCTAAGTCCAAAGGGTGAACGGAGGGAAAAACTGTATGCCAACTTTATGCTTGGAGATCAGGTAAGTATTGAAAATTTGTCCATCTGCTGCTAGAAACTCATTTTTTTCTTCTTTCCAGGCATCAGCTGGAAGGATTTTGGGATTCATCATCGAGGAATGTGCTCCAGTATCGAAATAGGCAATGACAGGGATGAGCTTGGATTATTTGGTTGTTAGAACCTGGATTTTGACCTGGGGGCCTGTACTACCATTACTGGTGGCTTGGTAGGCTTCTGAAGGGGAATCAGAATCTGTATATCCTGTCTGTTATGAGGAAGTACTGGAGTCGTCTGAATCGTGGACCATAAATAAAGTCAACCAGTTAACATCTTCTTGTTTTGAGAAGAAAGATTCAATGTCCGCATATGAGGGGATCTCATTAGCAACCTATCTAAGCTGTTGGATGAGCTTAGCAGATTTTGCTCTTTTATTAGGGCATTGCTTGGCATAGTGACCCTCTTGTCCGTAGGCAAAGCACTTTTTGGATTTGTTCCATGATCTCCTTACCTTCTTCCTGTAATATTTATATTCCCTATTCCTCCTAAGGTTTGAGGAATTGTTGTCTTTTCGGAGTGTGTTTTCGGAAGGTCATCTTCTGTGGGACCTGTTTGCTCTACAGTTGCAGTGTTCAGTGGAGTTGCATTTGAGATGGTAGGTGGGAGGAAATTTGCAGTACATGTCATACTTTCTACCTTATTTGATCATTTTTGCAAAAACTATTTGGGTGGCACAGAGTTTATCTAATGCAGTGTGGGTGAACATATGGATTTCTCCTAGAGTAATGTCCCGTAGGCCCCTGCCTGAGAATTCAATTAATCTTTGGAGTTCTCCCTGAAGTTTTGTAAAGAGGGAGTTCAAGTACACCTGTCTCAATGTTTCATCGTTGATTCCACCGAATGCATGGTACCTGAAAGACATGCGTCTGTAGTTGTAATCTATGTATCTCTTGTCTAGTGAACATACTCTCATTTCAAAAAATTCTTGTTTGGTTTGCTTATAGAATTAAGAGGCATCTCTGAGGAATTCTCGGAAGACAATTGCCATTGCTTGGGATACCGATCCACATCGAACCAGTTACAGTTGTCAGTATTCTTTAAGGACTTGGTACCAATCTCTGAGAGATCCAGTAAATCTGGAGACAAATTCTCTCAAAATGGACTCCGTGTTGTTTTCCCGTTTTGCTGTCTTCAGGTCGAGCCAGACGCTCATTTTTGACATTCTTTTTCTCCATTGTCGAGGTGCTAAGTCGTCAAAATTAAACCAAGAGCCATTTGTAGGTTTCTAGGATGGGGCCTGGGTCCTGGGCCTTTGGTCAGGCGGTTCATCGACCATAGGAGCTGGTTCCTCCGAGGTTTCATCTGAAGACTCAGATGTGTCAACTGTCTGGGTGGATGGTTGAGGGTCAGCTCTGGTAGCCAAGTAGATCTGGGAAAGATATGATAATGCATCAGGATCAGAGTAATTCGCATGATCTGAGGAGCCTGGAGAGCCCGAGGAATCTGGGGAATACTTTTCCCACGAAGAGGGGGAATCATAAGAGGATTTTGTAGGATTGTCAGAGGTTCCTGAAGAGGAAAATTGGTGAGAAACTACATAAAAGGCATGCTTCCGGTGATCTGGTGGTGAATGCTTGTGGGTACCCGATGGTTTCTTTTTTCGAGGAGATATTCTTTTCATCTTGCTTGAGGATGGCTGTTCAGGATGTGTAGACAAAGGTGGGTATTTTCTGAAAAGGTCTCCAGTTGATTTGAAAAACTGGGTATGCTTAGGGGGCTTGGAAGGACGGGGTGTGGCGATTGGGTAGAGAAGATCAAGGATGAGGAGTAGGGATGTGGTCTTGGGATATAAGGTGTGCTGGTGAAGTGGTCCTGAGTTATCTGGTCTAACTGGTCCTTGAGCTATCTGATTTCCCTTTCTTTGTTGTCGAATTCGGGGTCAAAATATCCTTGGTTGATGTATTAGTGGAGATCAACATCTAACCGGAAAACTCTCGACTGTAAATTTGTATACATGTCGTGTAGTGTAGAATCGAGATGTTGGAGTTGGTGATCATGTTGGGAAACATGGTGTGAGACCTGGTCAATTTTCTGGTCGATAGAGTGGAGAACTCTATTCTGAACAGTGGCGTTACAAGTGTGCCAATTGAGGACTTGTTCAGCCTGGAAAAGCTGCTTCAGAGATCCGTCAGGTAAGACCTCAGTAGATTGGATGAATGGCTTGAAAAATAAATTCCTTTCTGGGTTTGAAGAGGATTCCAAAGGTGGAAAGTCCTTATCATAGCTAGAGGCCATGAAGCAAGGAATGGGAATCGGAGTAGGAGGTAGCGTTTGTTCTGTTGGCTCATCCAGAAGTAATCCTTCATCTTTTAGGATTTGGAGGGCTCTACCATAGATAAAGAGAGGATTGTTTTTTATTGGTTGTAAACCAATCCAAGGACTGTGAAGGTCGTTAGAATCTCGGCGAGAGCGAATGGATTTACAAGGCGATTTCACCTGTTTGTAACAAGCTCTGCATTCACAGTCAGCATCGCATCTTTCTGGGTCAACGTCCCATATGAAATGGCCGTTGATCTTGTCTGTATAAATGGGAGTTCCATTAGGTTCGAAGTGATGGATTGAGATTTCCTTTTCAGTTGTAACAGGTCGGATCATGAGGACCTGGAACACTGGAGTAGTACTGGGTGATGTTTCTATAGCTGGAGTGCTGGTAACCTGTGTCGTAGAAGTACCAATTTGTTCATAGGTAGTCTGGATGGAACCATCGGCTAATTTGATGAACTTGGTGTCTGTAGCGACAACATGAGTGATGTTTTAAAAGGCCTTCTCATAGTTAGTGATCCACTTGAGAGGCATGATCTCCGTGAGCTTTTCTCTGGGCAGTTGCTTAGGGATCTGAATGATAGTGGGAACTTCATCTTCCCTTTCGGCTTTTATGAAGATGGTGTCTCCAGTATGTCCAAGGATAGGGAGATCAAGAGCATGATCTTGGAGTCTGTAGGCAATCTAGTGGTGCAACTTTGCCATATAGGAATTTGGCATCATAGGAGCTTCTACTATTTGGAGTTGGATCTTGAGACAATTGTGGAGGTTAAGATCCCTGAGAGGGATGTTGAAATTAGGGTAGTAGGTGAGTGAGATGCTCCCCGCATGAAGGGTCGACAGGCACGTTCCGATAATTGCGTGTTCATACTGTTTGTAGATCGTGTTGAGAAAGGCAATTATGGCCGTGACTAGAAGTCCTTTCCTACCATGTAGGATAACATGTCTTTTAAAAAATTATTAATTAAATTATTTTTCAATTATAATACTATTATTTTTGTTAAATATGATATATAAAAATATTTATTTAATAAAATAAAATAAATATTGACTTGCCATGCCCTATATATCGCTATTATGTGGTAACAAACATTGGACAGGAGAAAGACACTCTGGTCATTTGAGTTTCTTTTCTCGTCCTGTCTCAGTCATGCCAAACGTATAACAGTACGGTGAACAGTTCCGTCCCAGGTCTGCCAAACACAATATAGAACAACATGTTCTGTCCTGTCCCGTCCCACCTTGTCTGTCCCATGTTTGTGTCAAACGCACCCCCATGATATAAGAGGGGACATCCACTGGAGGCCATATCCTCCGCTGGTTTTTTATAACTTAATTTTTTTTTATCAATTTTTAAAAGGGTATTAAATCAATTTTATAACTTTAGTCACAATAAAAAATCTAACTTAACGATCAACAAAGACCAATTTGGCAATTGGGAAGAACATGACCCATTTGGTGATGTAGCACTGTTATAGGTGATCAAGCCTTATTGTTTCTAGGAATACCTAGGACTATGAACACTTTGCAAACTCGTTGATTCATTAGAATACCGAGAAAGCAGACAAAAGAAATTTCATAAATATATTTTTCTCATCAACTCAAGTCTACCATCGATGCAACCTACAAAGCTCCCTTAAATAGGATTAGAACATTGAAAAGAAGGAAACGATTCAAAATTAAAACAAATCATAATCATCTCTCAATCAATATAAACATCTTTAATTTGAGTTTTCAACATTAATTAAAATCACCAAGATTTTAATTAATTTGAAAGATATTAGGAATCTTTAGATTATTGTGATGATTATAACAACTTAAGTTCTACCTTTTTATAATTCGTAGAGCATATGGACCACACGATCTTCGTGTTCAAAAATTAAACAGCATCTTTATGAGGTGATATTTCAATACTATCACAATTTTAAAAACTTATATTTAAAACGTACCAAAAATGGGTTTCATTCAAAAATACCCCCAAAGTATTTTGAATTTAGTTTTGTTTCATTTTTTATTTTTTATTTTTTATTTTTTTTTTAATTTTACTTTTTAGTTTACATTAAGAGTTGTGAGAGTAGAGTGAGAAAAGTTCCGTTGACATCTCGGCCAACACGCGATGGCGATGGTGGACCATGAATAGGATTACGGTGAAGTCGACAACCTTTTCCACGACCAACGATGACTGTAGCGAGTTTCGATCGCGGTCAAAAACAAGGTATGTAATGGTTTTCAAACCATTTTGAAGTTAGATTTGATTATGTTTTGTTGGGGTATTCATTCAATTTGTGTTGTTGACGTGTTAGATCTATATCCTAGGGTTTGATTTTGTAAGTTTTAGAGTTTGTAATTGGGATTTTCGAATGGGGAAGAAGATGAACAGTAACTGTTTTGGAGACTTAGTTTAGATTCCAAGACTTTTTTATAAGCTTTACGAGACTTTTATCCGAGACTTTTGTATAAGCTATTAGTTTTGGAGTCTTTTGTAACATGTTCTGAGACTTTTATCCAAGACTTTTGAAATAATTACCGAGACGTTTGACGTAATTTTCGAGACTTCCGTCTGAGACTTTTGAATGAACTATTAGTTTCCTAGACTTTTATAACATATTCTGAGACTTTTGAAATACTTCTGGGACTTTTATCCTAAACTTTCTTCCGAGACTTTTGAAGTACATTTTCGAGACTTTTGTAATGCTTTCTTAGACTTTTGTATTGTGTTCCGAGACTTATGATATGATTTTTAAGACTTTTAAGTCTTTGGCATGGTGCTCATTCAAGATTTGGTTCACCATCACCTACGAGTCACTAAATATCTCCAACTCTTCCACCTCTAGCGTAATGCAAACCCTGAGACCTGCCAAAAGTGTCTCATACTCGGCCATGTTATTATTGGATTTGAAGTCAAAATGTAGAATACATTCCACCTGCTCACCTTCCGGGGTGGATACTATTATGCTTACCATGTTGCCTTGCGTGTTTGACGACCCATCTACATGTAATTTCCAGGCAAACTCTTTATTTTCTTTTTCCCTGAGCATCTTGATCACTTCGCTGTCTAGCTTAGTGAACTCGGTGATCAGGTCAACCACAACTTGGCCTTTTATTGTGGCTCTTGGTTGGTATGTGATATCGAACTCACTCAACTCCATTACTCATTGGTTAACCTCCCAGACACTTCTGTTTTGGACAAAATATGCTTCAACAGACAATCCATATAAATTTTGATTTTGTGAGCTTGAAAGTAGGATCTCAATTTTCTCCATGCTATTATCAGTGGTAATGTCATCTGCTCAGTTGTTGAATATCTTGTTTCTACTGGTAATAAAGCCTTGCCTGTGTAATACACTAGCCTCTACACCCCGTCATCCAACCTGACCAACATTGATCTCGTTCCCACTGCAGTGAATGATAAGTATAGGTAGAGCACTTCTCCATCAAGGGGTTTGGATAGGATTGGTGCTTTACCTAGGTACTCCTTGATCTTTTGAAAGGCCTGTTCACAATCATCATTCCACTCTACCCCCTTGCCCTATTTGATTGCCTTGAAAAAGGGCAAGCATTTGTTTGTTTACTCGTTGATGAATCGATTTAAAGATACTAAGCAACCCGTTAGCCTTTGGATTTCTTTTAGGGTTCTTGGGGATCTCTTCTCCTCCAATGCCTTTTTTTTTTTGGTTTTACTTCGATTCCCCTATGGTGGACTTGAAAACCGAGGAACCTACCCGATGGCACCCTGAAAACACACTTCTTTAGGTTGAGCTTTGTGCTGAAGTTCCTCCGTACCCCGAACGTCTCCTTGAGATCTGTTACATGTTTTTCGGTCATTGTGCTATTTGTTAACATATTATCCATATCTACCTCCATATTTTTACCAATCTACCAGATAAATATCTTATTTACCAATCTTCGGTAGGTTACCCCGGCATTCTTAAGCTCAAAATACATCACCTTATAGCAATATAACCCTTGGTCAGTTATGAAGGAGGCTTTTTCTTCATCTAGCTTGAACATCCTAATCTGTTTGTAACCTGAGTAGTTATCCATGAAGCTCAACAGTTCGTGACCAGCCGTTGCATCTACCGGTAGGTTACCCTAGTATTCTTGAGCCCAAAAGGCATCACCATAGGGGGTTGGCTCTCTATGCCTCCTGGGTAGAGCTTCGTCATCAGTTGAGACTAAACGAGATCTTCTCCATCGGTTGAAATACCTATCTATTTGCTCAAGTTAGGTTTCAACCTCATCAAAGCTTCCCGTTTCTTCCGGTTTACTGGACTTTCTATGCTCTATTGTTCCTCAGTCTTCTTGGCGGTCATCCCTTCTACGTGAATGTTCTCTTCTTTCACGATGCTTTTCCCTATCTCTTATGGATTTTTAGGTGCTCCGGAGTGGCTGCCACTATTTCAAAGCTTATCATAAGATCCTAGGCTACCATCGGTATGGAGAGCCGGTACGGTGAACTCAGATTGACAGCAGACATTATGTTGATTCTCTGTCTAGCGGCATCGTCAATGATCTTTTATGGGGATTCCTGGATCTACCGGAAGGTATCTGGGAAAAGGTCAGTGGTTACATCCGTGGATGTTATTATGTCAGGTCGGGTAAATGGCGGAGTCCTTGAAGGTCGGTCTTCTCTAGCGACATTAACGTCAACTGATTTAGGGATGTTGGCACTGTACGAGGTACCAATGTTATGCGGAGATTGACTTTATCTCTTTTGGTGGCCATGATATTGTCTTTCGTAAGTTTTTTCTGGAATTAATTGTTCAAGTTTGATGCTAATGGAGGTTTATCCCCTTCTTTTAGTGTCAGTTGTTGACGGTGTTGTTTTGTTCAATTATGATTTATCACGTGTAACACAAGTAAATGAAAATAAGATGAACAATAAATTATAAGAGAGAAAAAGTAAAGCGAGACATAATGTTTTACGTGGTAAAACCCCAAGATGGGGAAAGATTCACGGTTGCCGGCGATGACAAAAAAAATTCATTGTGATAAAGATGATTACACACTCAATCTCTCTTGCACTCTTGTTAGCTAACTTTTCTTAACCCTTCTCTTTATGCAATTAGGGTCTATTTATACATATACAAAATCCTAATTCTTAGTAAACAAGTAAGGAAAGTTCATGTTATTTAATGAAACTCGGACTTATTAGAGTCGTGTTCTTCTTATTTCCCCATTTTCGAGTTGATTGTTTTCAATCGTACTTAGATTTCTTGCTTAACCTCAACTTTGATATCTATAAGGAAGTTTGTTTCCTTATCAAAGTGTCCTTCAAGATGCCTTGTTTGAACCAGACTCTTTTTCTATGTATTTGAGTCCTGACTGTATTAAATAAGAGTATTGCCCATGTGTCGATCAATTGGCCATCTGCCAATCCTGATTGAATTCCCTTCTCCCCAATCGGTGGTTTCACCCCAATCATAGGCTTTAACCAGACCATCTCGAAAGTCCCAATCAAGTCATCTTCATCGGATCACCTAGGTTACTTCAATCGTGGGTTGCGAGACCTTCTTTGGTCAACTCAGGTTGGTTTGGTTTGGTTGAGTTTTTGTGACGTGGCACCCTCGACTCTTGTTTATTCCTGACGTGCCATATTATCTAAATTATACCAACAACATGGGTATAATTAAAGAAAATCACAAGATGCATACACCACCGTAAACCACTAATTGAAGCCCTTAACTCCATGACAAATACAAGAATTTATTGTCATCTGTACATTGTAACTTTGTGATTATGCTAGGATTTTGTTATTCTATAACATAACCAAATGATATCAGTAGTTGAAACGCTTCTTCATGTGATTCATAGATCAATACCAATGCATAATGCAAGACTTGATGAGTCTTACTGTACATAATTTGTTGCCATACATTGTTTTCTTATCCACAATTATGTCTTTATGTTGCATTAGACGACCATTGTATTGTTGGAGTCCATGGGCTACTACTTCACCAATTATGACTGAACTAGCCTGTTGGTGGCGCCAGTGGACCTCCTCTAAAGGACAACTGTGTTCACTTACAAAACTTCGTTCTTGAAAGTAGGTCCCTTCATTTCTCATTACTGCTCTTAGTTTCCATGTGCAATTGTCATTCGTGAACACCAAATGTAGAACCGACTTGGTAGACCTTTTCACCTTCCATTCAAAGTTCTCCCTCATTGCATGAAGACATACTAACCTCTTTAAATCACTATTTTTTAAAAGATATTGATATTTGTAAATCATGGTGTTAGGTTCACGTGATCCCATGGTGTTGTTCACTTCACCAAACAAATACGTTTCAGATATGAGAATAACCCAAGTTATCGAAAGCTGAGAGATTAAGATATTCAAGGATATCGGATATCCCTGGCATATCTTATGCACTACCATAGAGATGGTCACCTTTTACAGGCCTTCCTTCAATTGATGTTGTATAGGTTCTTCAACGATTTCACGGTCACCTACCTGATCATAATTGGGCTCTATATTCGGCTCAAATTGACACCAAAAGTAATCATCAAAATACGGTTCAACGTCACCTGCAAGGTCAACTGCTATAAGCAAGACACTGTAAATGTTTTCTGGACTTTAAGGATTTCCATCATTATACGTCCCACTCTGTGTGTGAATATTTGGTTACTACAGCTGACGAATGCATAATGTTGGGGATTTCCATGAAGAGGGATGTCATCACTCATCACACCTCAACATCTCTTTTCAATTAGGCTAACACATATTTGAGGAATGACCTATCTTCCCCTCGCATAAAATGAATATCATTGTCGTTTTTTATAAATGTGCGATATGTAGTGCCAGGAAAAATTGATAGTGACTGTAAATCAATATTGTATTTGTTTGGATCATATTTCACAATGGACTGCACGAGCGCCAACAACTCCTAATAAGTCTTATTCTTTGACATGTATATTCCCTGATTATTACAACCAACAAACATCTGGCTTCTGTCTAGTAGTTACTCACATCGACCGTTATAGGTAGGGGTGGGCATATACATGTTAGGTTCGATTTTCAATAGAACCGTTAGAAAACCAATAAAGCTCGGTTTTTTTGAAAAACCGATAAAGCTCGGTTTTTTTAAAAAACAAATTGATACAATAAAATTTACGATTGTCAAACGATCAAAAATCAACCAGCTTGGACCGGTTCAGCATGGTTTGGTTTTTTTCGGTTTCGGCCTATTGGGCTAAAATTCTGGACTTTAATTATTACATACTTTGTTCATTTTTTAAACCAACTGGGCAAGATTTGTCTACATTACAATAAACGCACATTTGCACCAAGGTAATAAATTGAAGAGATCTATTTATCAAGAAACAAAATAAATATCAAAACACATTTTAAAAAATAATAATTATTATCAAAACACAAAGTAATTATCAAGAACCAAAATGATAAAAAAAAACTTAATAGAGATTTGGAAAAATCTTCCAGAAGCTCCATCAAACAAAAAAAAACTAGAAGGGATCTAGATTTTAAAACAAAACTTAACATAGATATGGAAAACTCTTCCAAGAGCTCCATAAAACAAAAAATATTCAAAAAAGAAAAAAAAAGCTAGAAGAGATTTGGAAAGATCTTTTAATGGAGCTTTTGATAAAGCCTCCTTCAGATGGATCACTACATCTGACAAGAAGACCATCTATCTCAGTAGCATCATCGCCCTTCTCAAGGGTCAAAATGTATTATAAAAGCACCATCGTCTCTCTCGAGGGCCAAAGTCCGTCCTTCCATGATTAGCAGCCTCTGCAAATAGTCAAATATTTGTAAAGAGAGAATATATTACACAAGTATAAATGTATGAAGATATACATGTTCTAAACAATGACATTTTTATGATACACGAATCTCCTCAATAAGCAAGCTGATTCAAATCGTAGATAACATATATAAGTTTAGCTTTTAAAAGTAATCACTAATCAAGTTTAAATAAATTACTAGATAATGTAGATAACTCAATGATGTTAAAGAAAAAGAGAGATGAGAGATCTATACAGAACCACAAAGAGAAAAGACTTAGAGATGAGATTTTTTGATGAACCTGAGCAAAAACGACAAAGTAGAGAAACGGTGGTACACTAGGACGTTAGATAAGAGAGATACGGTGGACGAGAGAGATAAACGGAGAAGTTGAGAGATCTAGAGTTGGAAGATTTAGGGCTAGGGATTAGATGAGAAAGGGGCGGAGAGTAGAGAAGATTATGTAAAAAAAAATTAGGGATTTTTGTTTTTATACACCGGTTCTCAATTCAATTCTTCGTTCGACCCATTGAACCTGAAACCAAATCGGATAATCCGGTTTGTAAAAAATTAAACTGAACTAAACCGGTAAGCAAAGAAAAATGGAAAAAAACTGGCTCGGTTCGGTTCGGTTCATTAGATTTTTGCCCACCCCTAGTTACAAGATATAACTATTCTAATCAGATTCATTTTCCTATACAAAAATATATTTAAAAAAAAGTTGGCATCATAAAACATAATAACAGTCTGGATTATAATAAAAAAATGATTAAAAAAGTTGGTATCATACAATAAGTCTCGAAAAATGGTTAATAATTCTCGATATACAGTTCATAAGTCTCGGAGATTAAACTAAAGTCTCATACATACACCAAATTAAAAAGTCTTGGAGGAATAAACAATAGTCTCTGAAGATCAAACAAAAGTATCGGATTTTATACATGTTTCGAGACTTTGGAAATACTTTTCGAGATTTTCGTCCAAGACTTTTGAATCAGCTATTAGTTTCTGAGACTTTTATAGCATGTTTCGAGACTTTTCAAATACGCTCATATCTGAGACTTTGGTATAAGCTTAGATGATCTGATACTTTTTTTTTATTTTCTAAGACTTTTGGAGATATTTTTGAGACTTTTGAAAATATTTCCCATACTTTTGGAGACATTTCTAACACTTCTAAAAAAAAAATTCAAGACTTTTGAAATGTCTCAGCTTTAAAAACCTCAACAGCTTTAACAATGGAAGATTTAAACCAAAACAACACAAGAAATGAGATTACCTTAGCTTGATTTGTACACAAACGAGGAGGAGAAAAAGACTGCCTTCCGATTTAAACTCAACGACCACAAGCTGGAGAAGGAGATGAAATTTGAACGAGCTGAAGATGTAGTTAAATTCGATTTCAGTTTACAGAGCTTTTAAAGTTAGAGAGAGAAACGTATATTTTAGACAACATAAAAGTAGGAAAAAATTAAAATCATAAATATATATAAAAAAAATATAAAGTAAGAGTATTTTTTTAAAGTCACTTACTTTGATACCTTTAAAATTTAAGATATTAAAGTGGTGATAATCTTGAAACACCAACTTAAAAAAAAAAAAAGAGAAAAACCCATATTTCCACCACAATCTTCATGATTTGATCATCGATTTAAATGTCGAAAATTATTTGGAATTAGGGACAAAAAAAAACCTTAACTAATTTGGTAATCCCTCTTTCCGACATGTAAAAAATGTTTCTTGTTAGATGGCTTTACAAATTTGTTTTGGCATCTCCAACGATGACAACTAAGACGTACTACCGTAGGGATGCACGTTTGAGGAATGGAGATGGATATAGGTCCCCTCATCCCTCATCCCCATCCCCACTTCCTAGACTCTTCCCCCATCCCCCCCCCCCCCCCCCCCCCATTTCCCCATTTGGGGAAAATGGGGATGGGGATGGGGATGTTTGGGGGGAGGTCCCTCCATCCCCATCCCCATCCCCATCCCCATTCCCAATTCCCCATTTTCCCTGTTTTTTCTGTTTTCTCGTATCCCTCGTTCCCCCATTTTCTCATTTCCCTATTTAACTAAAAATTATAAATTAAATTAAAAAAAAAAACAAATCTTTCATTACAAATAAAAAATATCAGTGCATTACAAATTCAACTTAAAATGTTTCAAATAATTCAAATATATATTATAATTATATTTATATACTTTTTGGGGAAATTGGGAAATGAGGATTTTCATCCTCATCCCCATTTCAATTTAATTGTGGGGGAAATGGGAAAATGGGAAAATGGAAAAATGGAAAAATGGGAAAATGGGGAAATGGGGATAGGAAGAGGTCTCCCCTTCCTCATCCCCCCATTTCCCCATTTTTCCAAAAAAAATTCCTAAATAGAGATGGGGGTGCGGGAATTTGAATCATCGGGGATAAATGTGTATCCCTATGTACTAGAGGTTGGTAGAGGTTGGTAGAATGATTTATACTACACATAACACATCCAAGGTGTTTCTTACTCACCCAATTAATTTATTAAAAAAAAAAAACAAAATTACAGCCTATAATTTTAAATGAACATTGACCACTGTATCATGTTTAGTCAAAGGTAGATTTGACTAAAAATGGCTGTCTCCTTTATTGTTCTCCTAATAGATTTATTCAACCTCACCTACTTCTCTGTCATTGTAATTACTAATTAACATCGAGACAACCCATTTCTCTTTAAACCTTTGCGGAGTGTGGTGACTGTGGTCCCATATTTCTTTTTGTTTATTTATTTATTTTATTTGTTTTTGTGGCCAGTAGAAGAGATATTTGAGTTTGGTTTACATTTAATTATTGTAGTGAAAAATCTTTAGGGTCTCTCACAAATTCACAATACAAACAGGTGGAAAACAGGAAATGGTCTTCAGTACCCCTACAAAATGATATTATTAAGATCGGAAAAAAATTATTTAAAAAAGATTATTTATTTAACGATAAATAAATAATTTATTAATTTATTGATAAATAAATATTTATTAATTTTAAAAAGATTTTTATGTTTTTATTACTTTTTTTTAAATTTTAAATTTGTATTTATACATGTATTATATATATTTTCAATCAAGATATTTAAGTATACGGAAGTTAATAAGTACTTACATATTAAAGGTTATCAAATGTTTGACAAATGTTAAACTATTTTTCTTGTCTCCTAATACATCATTAAAGATTTAATCATGCGAGGTTGATATTATTCAAGCACTAAAAATCCATTATCGATGTCGTTTCTATTCAAGTATCTTAGAGGGTTACGAGGTAAGAGCAACAAATCCAAAAAAATATATATATATTAAATGCTATGAAATTTATTAATGTGGATTCGAACATTGATATTAAGACAACAACCATTGTAAACTGTTTTCGATATTGCAAGATCCGTTCAGATGAAGATATACCATTAATGAGGACAGTTCGGTTCGGTTCGGTTTTGACCAAAACCATATTAAGCCGATATATTTTCGGTTTTTGAAAATATGAATTGATTTGAACCATTTTATACCTTAAAACCGAATTGAATCGAATACATTTATCGCGGTTCAGTTTAATTTGGTTCATTTCGGTTTTGTACATAACAAACACATTAAAGACTTGACTCATCCTTGACCTTCGAGACCAGTTGGATCTAAAAATTATAGCTTAGCGCAACTCGGTTGTTTTTTGAATTCTATTATAAATATAAATATTTTTTATTAATAAATTTTCTCTTTCTTGGCTTTCCACTTGTGATTATAGAACAAATTAAATTTTCATTAGTTCGTAGTTATACTTGTCTCAACCTGGACTGTGAAGGACAACAATGTTATTCTTCTGTTAAAGCTTTCACAGTCCGTCTTCAGTGGCATAGATATGTTGGGAGATGGATGAGTTTGAAACTTAAACAAATGACGTTTAAGTCAGCGGTTCGAATCTTATCAAAAACAAAAAAGCTTTAAATTAAATAGTTAGTTTAAATAGATGAATATATAGATACCATTAAAAAAAAAGGTTTCACAGTCCCCTCTCTAATTTCTCATATTTGAAAATCTTTGAAGTCTATAAAGGACCTTTAATTTCTTCATTTATTGATTCTGTAACATCATAGTTAAGAAACTCTTAAAATATTGTATCGAAAAAAAGAGTTTGAACTGGTTTCGCCTTTAAAAGAATCAAGGCAACAGATTTGATTTCAGCAAATTAATCAAACATTATACTTTCAAGTATTGAATATTAGAACAATCGAAAGGTAACAAAGTTTTTGACAGATTGGTAAAAAAAAAAAACATAGTTTTTGATAGAGAGGAGGAGCAAATTAATGAGTTAGAAATATGAATTTACAAACTTATATGCAAGCTATATAAATCCCCATCTTTTACATTCTTCTGTACCTGGTTTTGAAAAAAAAAAAAACAATTTCCAAATTCCAGGTTTTGTTAGCTAGCTAGATGAGCAAATGAGGAGAAAGGGATAGGTGTTTCTTAGTACTGTTCGGTTTTGGATATCCAAAATTGAAACCGAAACCGAACCCAACATAATTCGGTTTTCAAAACTTAAACCGGTTTGAACATAATTGATTATATGAACTAAATCGAACAACCTTTTTCAGTTTAGTTCGGTTCGGTTTGGTTTGATTCGGTTAGGTTTTTGTACCCACCCCAACGTGAAGCCCCATACAATATAAATGTGATGGAAGTTGATTACTGTTTGAATTATCCTAGTGAAAATGATATAGTGATTAAATCGTCTACCGATGAAGAAATTATTCAAGGGGTAATGAATACGTCTATATATTATTATGATCCAGATGACATCAGTGTTTTTACGTAGCATATCTCCAAAAGAGGTCATTCAAGCAATAATAACATTAAATAACTTCTTCCTGAAAAGTGAAAAAAAAAATTCAATATGGTTAATGATTTGTAAAAAATTAAGGATCAGATTGAGTTCGGTTTCAATACAAAGAAAAGACAAATGACTTTTATGTATATTTTAAGAAAGATTTGAATTGAGAAAATAAAAGTTGTTAAGTTTAAAAAAGTTAAAAGTTTATTGATATGTATTATAAATTTTTTTATGTGTCATATTTTTTTAATATTTAATCATTTACTAATTTATATATTTGTTGGAATCTAGAGGATTTAAAAAAATATATTATAATCTTATATATTTAGTGATGTTATTAATTTAATACATAGATCCAAGTCAAAACCAAAAAAAAATATTATAATCTAGGTGAGATTATTAATTTATCCAGGTTTTACTTTAGATGACCTTTTACTTGAAGCTAATGGATTCAGAACTTAAATATATCTCTTTCAAATTTGGATTACGATATAAAATCCAGGCCCAGGGGTCATAATAATGGTCGGTTGGTACCAAATAATTGTGGTCCTCCTCCTATATAATATATATAGGTTCGAAGAACAACAGACGTGGTGGGTGTGGCGATGACTGATGAGGTTGAAAAGTGTGTTAATTTGTATTTTTAAGTTTTGAAATATTAATGTAGTATTTAATATATCAGTAGCAGCTGGAGTGTGTTACAGAAAATTATACAGCATAGGAATAGGGCTAAATAAGCAACTGTATTTTTTTAATTTCGTATGAATTTAAAGAAAGGTAATGAGCTAATAATTAAGTAATTTTGTATGAATTAAAAGGAAAGTAATTCAAATTTCATTGCACAATTTTTTTACAATATTTATCTATCCATCTATATAGATTATGTATTTTTTTTAAATTCATCTCGGAAGCTGCAATTTTTCTTTTTAATTTTATTATAATTTATGGTTTGAAGGAGGTGGAATTGATGAGAAATATCACCTTTTTTTATGAGTTGCAGTGTTGTCACCAGTTTAATAATAAGTTTAAAAGACACTCATTATGGTGAACTACCGAAATTACCCTTAAATAATCGATTCTTTAATCTTTTAAAGACACCTTCTCCTTCTCTCTCCAAAAAAGTTGTCTGAAAATCGATCTACTACTCATCTCTCTCTCTTTCTCTCTCTCTCCAAAAAAAACGAGTCTCTTTTCAGATATTGCACAAGAAGGTAATAAATATTTATAATCTTCATTTTTATTTTTCCATGCATTTCTGTGTGATTTAACAATATATGAACATGTATTAACATTTTGTCTCCAGTTTTATTGACATGTTTAAGAGTTGCAAATGTGTCCGAGATTTTGTTACATTGGTCCGAGCATTTTTTAAAATGTTTACAACTTGTTTTTTACATTTTTCCGAGCTGTTTTGAAGTTGTGCAAACAAATTTAAAATCTTGGGCAAAAAACTTGAAAGCATTTTAAAAAAGCTCGAACCATTTTAAAAAAAGCTCGATCCCTCACAAAAAAACTTGATCAAGTACAAAGAAACTCGAGCTATTAAAAAAAAACTCGAACCATTAAAAAAGCTCGATCATGTACAAAAAAGCTAGATCTCTCACAAAAAAACTCGATAATGTACAAAAAAAAAACTCAATCCCTCACAAAAAAACTCGATAATGTACAAAAAAAGCTCGATCATGACAAAAAAACTCGATTCGTTACAAAAAAGCTCGATCATGTATAAAAAAAGCTCGATCCCTAACAAAACAAAGTTCGATCGCTTACACTTAAGATTTTTATTTAATCCTTTATAATTGTAAATTTAATATTAAATATTATTTTCTTAATAATGGTTTCTGATGATGATTTTGACAGGACAATGGATAGGGTGGGAATAGTCATATCTTACAACGGTCAATGAGAGCAATTACCCGACGGAAGTCAGAGGTATTTAGGTTATGATAGCTAAGGTTAGTGTGTGTCAAAGAATATGACTTATGACGAATTGGTGTCGATCGTGCAAACCGTTGTGAAGTATGATGAGAACAAATACAGTGCTGATCTACACTCTATATCAATCGTTCCTGGGACTACATGTCGTACATTTATAAGAAACGACGATGATGTTCAGTTTATGCTAGGGGAAGATAGGGGTGATCCCTCAAGTATGTGTTAGTCTAATTAAGAGGGCACCAGGAGATGTAATAGAGGAAGATATCCCTCCTTGTGAAAACGCCCAACAATTTCGATCGTTAATCGGAAACAACTAGTTGTTGACAAAAAGAAGTGGGATCGAAGGTCAGGACAACATGTGTGGTGTTCCACAAGAAGTAGCCAAACGTGCTGATATAGTGGGACCTCAATTCGACGATGTCTTTGGTTTTCAAATTGAGATGAATGGTAGGCAATACAACCACCAATATAATGAGATCTACAACGACATCAACAATGAGCAGACTACAGCACCGAATGTTGGGCCGATTCATGAGATGGATAATGAGTGCAATTTTAATCCGGTAGATAATGTAGAGAACAATGAGGATGATGAAGAACCTGTCCAAACTTAATGTTGTGTAAGACGTGTACACAGATTTAGTTCCAGTGCACTAGATATAGCTGGGACCTCCGAGATCCAGGCTAATGTAACTCCAGATGATTATGATAATGCCATAACGTGGGTTATTCCAGAAGCAGAATTATACTCATTTGGTATGGGTGGAAGCAGGAACTTGGTTGAAGATGAACCTACAAGCATGATATATAAAGGGCAATTTTTTCCTATGAAAAAGGATTTAAAGAGACTAGTAGGCCATTTTGCAATGCGGCAGAACTTCGAGTGGAAAGTGAAAAGGTTCAATAAGACAACATTACATACGGTTTGTTTGATGAAAAACTGTACGTGAAAGTTAAGAGCGGTGATGAGAGATGAAGGGACATACTTCCAAGTAAGACGTTTTGTCAACAAACACACTTGTCTGTTAGAGGAGATTTACCGTCGCCACTGACAAGCTAGTGCAGTTATAATTGGAGAGGTTATTGCACCTAGACTTCAGCAACAAGATGGTGGCCTAATGCGTCTGAAGGACATAATCGCTGACATGAGAACAATGTATGGAATCCAAATCATGTACAGTAAGGCACACCATGCCCTCGGTTATACGCTATCACTAACCTATGGAACACATGAGGAAACCTTTCAACTGCTGCTATCATTCGGTTACGTTTTGGAACAAAAAAATCTTGCCATATTCACTGACTTATAGTGTGATGAAGATGGTAAATTCCTCTACTTTTTCATGTCGATTGGTGCCTCACTTAGAGGATTCCGGACGTGTATGTGTCCAATTATTACCGTTGATGGTACCCATTTGAAAAGACGTTGCAACAACACAAGGTGAGAATAAACAGATGTATGCAATTGCTTTTGGGTATGATGACTTAGAAAAAAACCTTTCATAGGAGTGGTTTTTGGATTGCTTAAAAGGTTCCCTAGGTCATATTGATGATCTGGTTTTCATTTCCGATCGACATGCAAGCATTGAAGCAGGGATTTCTAAAGTGTTCCTTTATGCCACCCATACAATATGTTGTTGGCACTTTTCAAAAAATATTAAGAAGCGATATCACAAAAAGGATATTGTAGTATTAATGGACAAAGGTGCCCAAACGTACACTGAGTTGAAATATAACCGGCACATGGAAGAGTTACACAACTTGCATCAGGATACATATGATTATGTCAATGTTGTCGGTACTCACAAGTGGTTCCGTGTACGCTATACCGAATGAAAGTACAGGGTGATGACAACAAATATTGCAGAATGCATAAACTCATGCCTCAAATTTGCACGACAACTGCCTATGTTGACTCTGACTGAGCTCATTAGGAATATGCTATAACCGTGGTTTCACAGTCGCTATCGAGCTGCACAGTCCATGCGTGATCAGTTGACCGATGCAACACATCTTATGATCTTAAAACGTGTGGAGAAGTGCAGTTTTATGACCGTAAAACCATTCGACTTGAACATATTCTCGGTGAAGCGGTCTGGAAAATAGTGGACTGTTAACTTAGCCCGGAAGACCTGCACTTGTAACAAATTTCTAATGAAACATTTTCCATGTTCTCATGAACTCGCTGCCACAAGGTACATTATAAGGTTTATTGTACGGTTACTATTACTGGAACTTCATCATTTTCATTGTTTTTTGCACGGGGCAAAACTTGGATTTCACGTCGATGTGTTCGGATTACTACAAGAGACAGACACTTATTGATGCATACTCGGTTCCTATTATACCGGTTTGATATCGCTCCACTTGGGTTGTGCCATCTGACATTGCTGAGAGGGTGAGTTTGAATCCAATCTCTAGGAGACAAGCAGGACGCCCGAGGACTGGTCGACATGTCTCGTCTTAGGAGAGGACAACTATATAATCGTGTAGAAGATGTGGACAACCAAGATATAATTCCAGGAGCTGTTCTAACCCACCATTGATTAATAAAGGTCCAAACAGAGGTGTTCCCGATGACTACCGCTGTAAGTGTAACATATGTCATTCAATTGGACACAACAAATAGGCTTGCCCTTACAGGGACTCTAATAGGGAATGAATGACAACGTTTCCATTGATCACATTGTAAACATTTGGAATTGTATCAGATTGTAATAATTTAGAATTGTATGACTTGTTTGTTAACTTAGTTTGTACTATTTTTTTTTTTGAAAATGTCAGTTGTAATATTGTTCAAGGTTTGCAATGTGTTTCGTATATTTGATGGCAGACACTTGAAACAGAAACATTAAAAAATTTGAAATAATATTACTGAATTAGAATGTCTTTGTACTTAAAAAGTGTACAAAATATAAAAAATATACAACAATAAATATACAACCAATCTCTAGGCGGGTTTGGAGTTACAAAAAATCTCCAGAACCATTTTCTCCTGAATGATCCCAATGTCGTCCTCCGACCAATCGAAAGAGCGTCGACCGACCAGTAAGTACTTGATAGGTCTTAATGTATGGAGATCATAGTTACTCCTGTAATTGGAGATATTAAAATGTAATGCAATTCATGTTTATAAAAACAATCTTTAAGCACATTAATGAAATTGAATGTCTTACGGTTTTTGTTATTGGGGGACCGTAAAAGTGGAGACAACGCTGACCGAGAATGACTTATTTTCCTTGGAGAACAGTCGACGACCACTTCGTCGCGTAATATGGAACCCCGTGTCATTCAGCATTGACAGTAAAATGCATTGTAATAGGCGGACATGTTGTTTCCTGATATACATGGGAACATCCTGTCTCCAGGGGTCAAATATCTCCAGCTTCCCGAGAATAAGATTGACGGTCACCAGGAGCCAATGTTTGTTCCCAATGTTGCAGGACATCACGACCTGTAATAGTATACAGAAGGTGTTAGGATATACGAACAATTTTTAATTTAAATCTTTTGCACCGTGTCGTCAACCTCGTGTCATGTAAGGTTTCCACTCATTGTCGCTCCACGGACCATCTGAAGGTTCTCTTCTAACCATTAGGACTGCAACACATTCCACCTCGCTGTGGTCATAGCCCCGTTAGAAATACAACATTATTTAAACAAAAGTTAATTTTAAAATCACGTAATACGTACCGTGTCCTCTAAGTCCATGAAGTTGGACTGCATCCGCATGAACCATTGGTGTCGACTGGTGCCAGCACGTCCACATCATGTCTGTTTAATTGTTGGATTACTTTATAAAAAATTGATTAAACAAAAAACACTACCAAATTCATAGATGAAGTTGCACTCACAATTTCCCGTTGATGTTCTTCTTGAAGGCTTTGTATGCCGCTAGCTGATCGGCGTCCACCAGTCCCTAGAGGTCAAATATGTGTTCCGCGGACTGGGGCTGTGTCCTCAACCTCTTAAACCGGTATGGATCTGTCTAACGGCTCAACAACTTCCACTTGTGCTTCAGTATACTTTTCCTAGAAGGTACTCTAGCCTCCGAGGAGCTCTGGGACTCGATCGATGTGCTGGGTGGGGGAGGGGACCGCTGTGGTGGGATCGATGTGCTGGGTGGAGAAGGGGATCGTTGCGGCTAGATCGATGTTCTGAGTGGGGGAGGGACCGCAGCCGCTGGATCGATATGATGGGTGGTGAAGGGGATCGATACGGCTAGATAAATGTGTGGGGTGGGCGGGAGCTTTGTAGCTAGGTCGCTGTGCTGGGTAGTGTGTGAAGCTCGGGCTGGGTCGATCTAGATAGGAACTTGAGAGGTCTGACCAGACTGCTGTATGTGTAGCAGGCCTATTATTACCGGTACACGACTGAGCTTGACTCTCCAGACCTGCCCCCCGGTAGGCGGGTCCTCGCTACGTCCATCTGTTCTGTCTGTCCGCCCCCCTCCCCTCTCCTCGCCTCCATTCTCCCCCTCCCGTATACCCAATGTCCTGTCTTCGAGACTAAAGTCTGGATTAGAAGGTGGTGGGTCATCCATGTGTGTATGCGTGGTCGACCCTTGCCCAGATCAAATCCAATAACACTCAGTGCTGGTGCTATCGATCCTCATCACTCTTCGGAATCATATCCACCAACTCTTGGAGCTGATGTTATCGACCCTCCTCACTTTTCCAGAGGGCGTCACACACATCGTTCAATAGATCTTCCCATGGGGTCTGAAATCATGTCTACATTGTTAGTACAAAACTATCAACATGTCGGGTTAATGAAAAACAAAAACTTTCTTTTCAACTTACCTCTCCATCACGTTCAACACCCCCATGGGAATCCCTGTAGATGTAGCAGGTCTGGGGGTGGTAAACCGAACCTGCCTTTGCCTATGCCTTTCTCGCTGAGGGTTCGTCTGATATCCCTCACTGTCACTGGCCCTTAAACCCCCAGCCTCGGGCTGAGATCCCTCAGTGTCACTGGTCCTGTCTGTAAAACCCCCACTCTCTATCCCACTGTTCCCGCCAAAGGTAAAAGGATCAGGAACCGGAGGCAAAATTTGAAGCTTGTTCTCCTCTACATACTAGATCTCCCTTGTTTAGCCATGTAAAGTACTGTGCCTCTCTCTCAGCTAGTGTGGGCACCAGTTCCTTCCTCGCAAATATCTGAAATATTGGTTAGAAAATGTAATTGTACACTTACTAACCATTATAAACATTAACAAATTAAATGCATACCCTGGCTTAGAAAATCTTGGCCAGCTTTTTCTCTCTCGGTTGTTTGGTCAACTCCCATTTCAAAATACACGTAGATAGATCTGTAACCCTCCGGGTGCCGAACTGTTAGCCTAAATCAGGGGATCACCTCGAAAGCAAATATCTACACCAAAGATAAGTACGATAAGTATCCATAACATTTAGGACACCAATAATAAAAAACAACTTGCAATTCGAAGTTCTTACCAATAGGGCGTGAGTTAGACCGTAAATGTTATAGGTCTCCACCGTATGTACATGAGAGCCCTTTTCTTGTTGGCGTCGCTTGAACCAGTCTCATCCCCCGTCAAGTGCATGCTTTTAATGATTAAATTGAATGCTTGTACACGTGGGCACCCTACGGGAACGCGTCGAATGCATCAAGGTCCTCTACCAGTCGAAACTGTCAAACTGGAATCTTGAATCTCTCGTCCACCCCCATCAATATCCAGTTCAACATATATATGAGGCAGAGCTTCACAACATCGTACGCCTCTCCGAACTCTCTGACGCTGACAACAGCCCTCATCTTTTCCAAAGAAACCTCATCGGCTCCAGGAAAGTAACGTTAGTGTATGCCATTCTCCACTTCTGCATACACGCTCATGTCCGGTACTACTTCAAACCGTAATTCGATTATCAGGTAAAATTCTACCTTTGAAAACCTCACTGATTGATTCCTTAACATGAACTGTATCTTATATGTTGGGCCCTTATAATGCAGCTCCCTAAAAAACAACCGATGAATAACACCACCCGAAAACTTCATCTCCCGATGCATCGTCAGGAAATGCCTGAAACACGACGCCATTAACCGATGCCGTTCTTCATCTGTAAATTCTGCAGGGACCCGGTTCAGCGCGTAGTCTATATGGGTAAGGGCGTCAAAATGGTCATGTCGAGTCAATCTGCCCTAGTACCAGTCTACTTATGGAGTTTTAAGCAAATCCCTCAACCTATTTCTCATCTGTAATGTCACAGAAATAAAAGATCATTAAACTGAAAAAAGCTCGGAACCAAAATTAAAAGTCTCGATCCAATGAAAAAAAAAACTCGATCCTATTTAAAGAAAGTTCGATCCCATTATAAAAAAGCTCGACTCTTTAAAAAAAACATCGATCTCACGATAAAAAAACTCGACCCCATAACAAAAAGCTCGATCCAATGTAAAAAAAACTCGATCCCATGACAAAAAAACTCCATCCCATAACAAAAAAACTCCATCCCATAACAAAAAAGCTCGACCCAATGTAAAAAAACCTCGATCCCATGACAAAAAAGCTTGACCCTTTTAAAAAAAGCTCGATCACATGACAAAAAAGCTTGATCCGATGGCAAAAAGCTCGATCCGATGTAAAAAAAGCTCGATCCTATTAAAAAAAAGCTCGACTCTTTAAAAAAAACATCGATCCCACTACAAAAAAGCTCGACCCCATAACAAAAAGCTCGATCCAATGTAAAAAAAGCTCGATCTCATGACAAAAAAACTCGATCCCATAACAAAAAAGCTCGACCCAATGTAAAAAAACCTAGATCCCATAACAAAATAGCTTGACTCTTTTAAAAAAAAACTCGATCACATGACAAAAAAGCTTGATCCGATGACAAAAAGCTCAATCCGATGTAAAAAAAGCTCGATCCTTAAAAAAAAAAAGCTCGACCCTTAAAAAAAAAAGCTCGACCCCTTTTAAAAAAAGTTAAAAAAACGTTCGATCCTTTCTAAAATAAGCTCGAATAACTAAAACCTCATTTTCACAAAAAAAAAAAGCTCGACCCAACTACAAAAAAGCTCGGTTCTCCTGCAAAAAGTCTCGGTAACCCAGAATTTCATATTCCTCAACAGATATTCAACCACATTTCAAACCCTAACCTAAACCCAACCATTCTCAGATCTCTATTTTAACCCTAATCTACAATTTCAATCAACATAACACAAGTCTAACATGCAATGCAAGTTATCACCAACAAAAACATGAAAAAAAAAACAAACTAAACTTACCTCTGTCGATCGTAAAAATTCTGGTGTACTCTCGTTCCGATCACTTCGCCGTCGATTAGCTTCCCATCGGTCACACTTTTGCTCTTCCCTAACTTTGAAAACGAAAAATTTCTCTCTGTTTCAATAATTAAGGGTATTTTCGTCTGATCACGTTAAATTGTGTATTTTAAACATACATTATTAAAGTGGTGATATTTGTACAATATCTCCCTTCCCCGATGATATTTGCATAACACCCACCTCCAAATAGTATCAATAATTTTTCGAACCCGGAGGAAGGAGATAATATGAATTAAACCCACTGCTTTATTGGTTTCAGTGTAAGGGGAATATAACCGAGTTATCTTTTTCAATGAAAAATATCAATTTGAATATTGTTTATCAATTATTCGTATAAAATGCTAATAAACGTAAAAGTTGTGTTATTGTAAAACGTTAGGTATATAATTACAATTTACCCCCAAAATATTATATAATCTTGTCAACAATCAACTAATAAAAAAAAATTGCACATCTTTAGAAGTTGCTACCATTTCTTGTTACAGTCAATGAGCAAAGGTGTCTAAAGAGTGCATGGTGTATGTCAATTTTTTCTTTGAAACAAATACAATCACAAATAAAAGAGTAACGTTAGACAATCAAAAAATTTATTTCAACTTTTAATCCTGTGGTAAGTGAGTTGTCATCACCACACACAACATGTGATGTTGTGGTTAATGAAAAAATCAATTGTCATATCATTTGGGTTAGAATTTGGACTAGATTTTTGGGTTATCTAGGATTACTCCAAATAAAATTTGTACTTAAACTTGCTGTTACATTAATAGGTTGATTGATTTATTTGATACAACTTATATACTTTTTTAATAATTTAAATCGTTCGTTGATATAAATGTATCTATCATTTTAGTTTTATGCTTCATTTATTATACAATCTATACGAATACGCCGTGTATATATATATAGGATCATTGCGCGTTTCATATCCTAATTTAAGGCTAAAAATAATATTGTCTAATTCCAAATATTGATATTAAATCTTTGCCATGTTCAAAGTTCCAACATATATTGATATTATATATGTGGATCAGATGTACATGTTAATTTATGTTTGAAATAAGCCCTGGAACCTTTTTTTTTAATATAGTATTATAAGTTATAACTATTACATTAAAATTTCTTAAAAAAAAACTATCACATTAAAATTGTCAAGACTTGTCAAAATAAGATAATACAAGTATGAGCCTCGATAAATATTTCCACAAATCAGGAGAAAATTCTCTCCACATTACATACTTGTAAAATACGTATGGTGTAACTCGAATCCTTCACCATCACTATGAAAAGGAGCTACCATCTCTACTAAGTTGTGATATGTGCTTTCGAGTTTTTTTTAAGAGTCCCTTAAGCTTAATTAAGATTCAAAAATAAAATGAAAATAATAATAAAAAGCTTAATTATAAGAAAATTAATACCTTCAAGTAGCACACCACCTCTTAATAAAAATGGTTGTGTATCTCCTTTCCACACCTGGTGGTCAGGTGTTCGAGTCCCACCTAGTAGCAGGGGAGTTTTCTCCCAATTCGAGGCTCTATGGTTATAAGAGTTGTAGTCTATAAGGGTGCGTTTGGTACGAGGATGGGATAGGACTGGATGACTCCCAATTCGAGGCTCTATAGTTATAAGAGTTGTAGTCTATAAGGGTGCGTTTGGTACGAGGATGGGATAGGACTGGATGAGACTGAACAAAATAGTTTTTCCATATTATGTTTGGAACGTTTGGGACAGAACTGTTAACTTTACTGTTTTACATTTGGTATGACTGGGACAAAACAGAACAAGAGGTTTAAATGACCAAAATACCCTTATTTTCCTGTCTAATGTTTATAAACAATTTGATTAAGTTTGAAGACTAACTCATAGAATCCGGAAAACTATACTCCAACATATAGTTCTGAAACAATTCTGGTGCTTTGCTGGGCAACCATTATGAAAAGAATTTGAGATTATAGCACTCCACATAACCAAATTATGTTACTGGGACTGATTAAAATTTTTCAATTTAAATGATAACCATGACATTTCAATGAGTCATGTTTCAATTCTTACATTAGTATTCAAAACATATCTGAAAAGCAATCCATGGATTTGCTTTCCTACTTCAGTATTCAATGATTGAGAGCACAAAACTAAAATAGCCACCATCGTTGAAAATCTAGTCTTATTCCAGAATTTAACATCTCAAGAAACAATTCCAAAGCCATGACAAATATCTATTAGATCAGAAAAAATATATCTATAACAAACAATTCCAATTGCTCAAAAGTAAAAAAACCTAGACAAAAATGATCACAAGATCTGGAAAAAAAATGCTCAAAGATCTGGAAAAAAATACCCTAACAAACTGAAAATTTCACTTCAATCTGTATTCATCTTCTTACCTTCTTCTATTTCTACAAAAATTGATTCAACAAATATCATATACAACAAATCCAACCCAAAAGCCAACCATCTTTTTCATCTTCATCTTCTACTGCTGCGAGCGCGGCAATCACAACGGTGTCGACGACAATACAAGAAACACCAAACCACCATCATCATCACCAACAACAAGCCAAGAAACACTGCACCAACACCAAACCTGGACATGGATTCGAACCACCAGATCCAGACCGGGTGATGCTACAACGTGAGAGAGGCGAAGATCGTAGTGATTCGGCATCTTCGATGGTGTTCGCGTGCGCCGACAAACCATGTCGGCGACGAGTTGCGACGGTTTGGTGAGAAGAACAGTGATCGGGTTGGAGAGCAGAGAGGAGAGGAGGGAGGAGGGAGGAGGGAGGAGGGAGGAGGGAAGAGAGAGGATCTAGGGTTTTAATTTATATAGTTGTAATTTTTGGAAGTTTTAAGAGGTAAAATGTCTTTTTGACATTTGTCCCATGCATGGGACAAGCCTGGTCGAGGGTCTGAGATGGGACAAGATTTTCTGGTTTTTGTCCCACCTTGTCTCATTCCGTCCCATGCTAATAGCAGGCCAAACATGGGACAAGAGAAAGTTGTCTCGTCCTGCCCCATCCCGTCCCGCATACCAAGCGCACCCTAAATAACCTCTCATCGATAGTAGGAGTAGTATTTTGAACCTTTCTTATAGAGTCTTATTAATCTCACCGGGTCCCGATAATCGTTTTATTTTAAAAAAAAAAATTACCTTCAAGCAATGTTGGCAGGTTTTCCAAAAAAAGAAAAAGAAAAAGTAAGGTTGGCAGGCGATCAGCAATGGAAACCATAGAGTAGTGTAGTGCACTTTCTCGACACAATATACATACACACATGCGTCAGATGACACGGATAGTCGGATACATGTCAATAGTAGTTAGCTACACAGATAGATTGAAGAGATGGAGCAATAGACATATATATATATATATATATATATATATATATATTCATAATTCACAGGATTTAATTTGATGTATCCTTTTTATGAGTTCAGCTGAAAACATTACTACAAGAGAGCAAAGTTATTAATGATTGATATAAATGCTTCTGCAAAACATCAACTAACCACAAACTCCACCACCTGCTGATATTTACTACAGCCCTTTGTAGTACTCTTTTTTTATATATATATATTGACCCATCTTCCTTGAAATTTCAAGACCAGACACAAGCATGCAGACTTCTGTGTTAATATGGATTGTGTTTGCTGCCTTTCTCATTCCTTGTATGTCCATTGGCTTTGAAGATGATCAGAAGAACTACTACTCTCCAGACCCTCATACTGGAACTCCTCCTCATACAGGTCCCTAACCTTTCTGCTTCATTTTTGTTATACTTTGAATTAACGCAATATTTATTTTATATACATGCACCACCCTAGCTAACTAGTATTAACTAGAAGACTCCCTAGTGCAGGACACCCTGGAAGTACACCCCCACACGGAGGAGTCTCTCATCGTACCCCCCCATCACATGGAGGCTACAACCCCACACCGTCAACACCATCGACGCCGTCAACACCATCAAACTGCGGAACCCCACCGCACCCATCAACACCTTCAAGCCCTCCTTCAGGATACCATGCTCCTCCAACTTCGGTATCTCCACCAACTTATGTAAGCCCACCAATATCCATCGATCCAGGCACTCCTACCTATCCTGGCGTTCCCACCCCTCCATTTTATCCCGGTCCAAACCCACCCATCACTGGTACATGCACGTAAGTCTCGCATTTTTTATTTTGCATTTTTCTGTTAAATTTTAATAGTTTTTCAAATTAGTCCCTAAAAATCCTGGAGCTGGCTTTGCCTCTGTATACAGCATAAATAATTGATAATTTCCATATATACTGTATGCAGCTACTGGAGTACTCACCCAGGAGTTATATGGGGTGTATTGGGGTGGTGGGGCACGTTGGGCAACGCATTCGGTGTGAGCAGCCTACCTGGCTTTGGAGCAAATATGAGCTTGCAGCAGGCACTTTCCAACACTCGCACTGATGGCTTTGGTGCTCTCTACAGAGAAGGGACTGCATCCTGGCTCAACTCCATGGTTAATAACAGATTCCCTTTCACTACCAAGCAAGTCCGCCAGAATTTTGTGTCTGCACTCCACTCTAACACTGCCGCCGCCGCTCAAGCTCGCCTCTTTAAGCTTGCAAACGAGGGTCACCTCAAGCCCAGACCTTGAACCTATTGTTTTCTCTCTTTGTTCGCTAGATAATTGTGTGCTAGCTACTTAAGATTTCTCTACTCTCATTTTAGTATCTTATTAAGATATGTGATCTGTCATCATGCAACAGTTTATTTTCATAGATACTATGCTGTCCTTGATTAAATGCTTAATTTAAGTTTGTCTTAGTTTTGAATAACGTACGTACTTTTGTTTAGTTTATTTCCATATTGTCATCCGAGTACTCCAATTGGCGACCCGATTCAACTAAATTTAATTAGTGTGGTCAGGTCACAGGTGTTGGGTAACGTTTATTTATAAACTGTACAAGGTTATAAATTGTCGATCAGATAGTACTCTCAAATTCATTTTCAGAAATCAACTATATATAACCAATAAGTAAGATTTTTATTTTTTACAAAGAAAACTAGTGGCCAGAAATCGCCTCCATGGTGGGGGAGGACTCCTCCGTTTTTGGTGCTGCTGACCTCATAAACGACAAAGGCCAGCGGCCTCCAGTCTACAGGCTGGCCCTTCGGCCACCTTCATCAACAAAGGCCTCCTTAGACAGACTAGGAATAGAACAAGAGGGCTGAAGTTATTTTCTCCTGCAGCAACGTGATTAAGAGTACCCCATTTCTTCATAATATATATATATATATATATATATATCAGGATAATATAAAACAGAAAGCACATTACAATATAAAGCAATTCTATGAACATATAGGGAATAAAAGATAAAATAAATATGCAGTCAACTGTTCAACGATACAAGTATAAATACAAAAAATACAATTGGTCAGTATGTGACGTTGTCTGCATAAGTCTACTCTACCAACATTAATCTGGGTACGAGTATGTCTGAGTATTCCAACCGATATACTAGACCAGAATAAAACAATATGTCATACAATTAAAAGATAATAGGGTATATAGTCGCTTACAGTGATAAACAGAATAGGCCTGACATCAAAGTGTACAGAAATAAGTCTCTAACTTTATTTATGGAAGTTCAAAAAATTTTACAGTAGAGAGAATAAAAAGCAAAGCTTCACAGAGCTTTTCAAAACTTGAAAATAAAAACTTAACCTGAAGCTTCTGCAAGCCTTTTCAGCATATATATAACACAAAACTCAAACTATAGTTGAGGGTAAACCATAGTTAAGTTACTTTATAAAAGGATAAGATTATTTAAAGATAAGTTACTGTTTTCTTTTTGACTTGTCAAAACTTTGTCGGAGCATCTTTGCTTTTTATCTTGTCTGCGCATCTTTGCTTTTTCTTTAATAATTCTTGTCTTCTTCTGATAATCTTGTCCGTCACCATGAAAGGATAAGCTTCACGGATCATGTCCGAAGAATGTGGTAGGGTCATCACTATCGTATACATAATTGTGTGAGTCATCTTTGTCTTTATCTCCACTTTTCTTTGAATTAGTGTCAGTTTGTGACATGTTTGCCATAGTATTCTTCGTTTCCTCAGCAATCCTCATAAGTTCATCAGGAGTGCTAGCAGCAGCAATCCTAACTTGATTCGGGGATTTGGCCATAAGAAAATGTGATTGGTCTGAAGCTTTATTGTAGAGCGCCGGATTTTCAATAAACCACTTGGAAATTCTATCTTTTCCATGGTTTGCAAGATTCATCTCGCTCCACCATTTGATCTTTACTTGTCTTCCAAAATAGGGAACATTTACGTTTCCCACTAACTTGTCTTTAATGGAATACTCAAGTATAAGTATCCATGTCAGACTGAAATAAACAAAGAATAGTAATAAGTCTGGGAAAAATTCCCATTCATCTGGTTTGGCAAGGTTGAAAATCCAGAATGAATATCATTCCTTGACTTGGCTAGGAAGAAAATCAATAATTGGTCCAAATTTATCCCATCATTCCAAAAACCAGATGACAGATTTATTCGAATTTTTTTGTCCATGTAAATAAACCAAGAAAGCGAATTTCCTGGGTTTTGTCCATAAAGAAATTTGGTCCAGGCATCAATGTAGTTCTAGTAGGAAAAATCTGAGACATAAAAGATTCTGCTAAAGTTTCTCTTAGAGTTAGGATTTTCACCCCATTGCTCTAAAGTAATAATTTTGCAAATCTTTATTTTTCTGAAAATCAATTTTTCATTGTCAACTTTGTCAAAAACATCTGATATGAAAATTGAGTCTGTGTCAACTAAAATGAATTCATAAAAAATATGTCTTTTCAAATTATCTTCAGGGATCCTTCCAAACATGAGATTAATAATATCATCCGCAAGTTTTTTGGATTCTCTGAAATATTGGTCATGCAAAAATTGATGTTCCATGGCAAAAACCTATCAAAGAAGGGTTTATTGACATATGAATAGGCCGGCTGGTTGATCTTGGGAAGGCTAGACTGTGAACTTTGGGCTGCTAATTTGTCTTGTTTGTTTGAATGTGGGCTTACTTAGGATGAAGTAACAGTTTTGAAAGAACTGCTGTCCACAGACAAAGGGGAAAAACTGTTTGTCGTATGTAATGGGCTTTGGCTTGGGCTTCTATTGGGTGAAGGCTCAGTAGGAGGTAATTGGGGTAACTGTATTGGTAATTGGGTCAAAGGTAACATGTGAGGACAATTGGGCTGAGATGTCAAGGAAATTGCTTATTTGTCTTTGTGATTTCCTTTAGGGGAAGTATGATAAGTCGATAAGTCGATAAGTCAATGCTTTTGTCCTTTGATAAGTCTGATCTTATAGAGCCTCTGCCACCATGGCTTCGGCCATCACGACCTCTGCTTGTGCTCGTTTGTCACCCTATAAAAATTCTCTGGTCAAAAAGTCTGGAAGACTATTTTCTGATCCTTTAATATATTCAATATCAAAATCGAAAGCAGACAATAATGCTTGCCATCTAGTAAAAATATGTTTAGAGGCAAGATTTTCCACATCCTTTTTCAAAATATATTTTACCGATTGGCAATCAACTTTTAAAATAAATTTTTGGTTGATCAAATCATCCTGTAATTTTTGAATTGTCAAAACAATAACTAAGATTTCTTTTTTGACAGTTGAATATTTTTGTTGGGTGTCATTCCAGGATCCTGAAACATACCTAACCAAATATTCTTTGTCATTAATGATCCGTTTTAAAATACCACCAAAACCAATTTCTGAGGCATCAGTTTCTAATATTTTGGGGGCAGTATGATGACAAATAAACATACAAAGGAGTTTCTTAACATATTTCTTAACATGTTGAATTGCATTAGTATGTTCCTGCATCCATGGAAGAGGATTGGTCTTTAGCCTTTGGAAAAGAGGTTTGCAAATAATGCTAAGCTCTTTATAAGAATTTGAAATATAGTTTAGACATCCCAAAAACCTTTGCAATTGCTTTTTGTCTCTAATTTCATCAGAAAATTTGTCAGTAAAATCTAGGCTTCTCTGAATAGGAACAAGTGTTCCTCTTTTAATATTGTGGCCCAAAAATCTAATAGGGTTTGAAAAAGATTTATCTTAGGGGCCGAAATCACTAATCCATGAAATTTAATGGTTTTAAGAAATATTTCTAAATATTTCCAATGTTGGTCAATATTTTTGGAAAATATTAAAACATCATCTATGTAAACAATAGAAAATTCAGTGAAAGGGTTAAAAATGTCATTCATAATACTTTGAAATTCACTGGGGGCATTTTTTAGACAAAATGGAATAACATTCCATTCATACTGCCCAAAAGGGACAGTGAATGCCGTCTTATAACGGTCATGTTCTACTATTTGAATCGGCCAAAAACCTGATTTAATGTCAAATTTTGAAAAGATGATAGAGTCATAAAGTCTTTTTAATAGATTAGATTAATTGGGGTTTGGATATCTGATCCATTGTAAATTATCATTTAAAGATTTATAATTAATAACAAGTCTAGGAACTCCTCTTTCTATTTCAGCATTTTTCTGAACATAGAAGGCATGACAGCTCCATGGGGACTTGGAGGGTCTAATGAGTTTTTTGTGAAGCAAATCTTGAATTTCTTTTTTGCAATATTCTACTAAGTCAGCAGACATTTGAATGGGTCTGACCTTGGTAGGTATTCCATTTTCATTAAAATCTTTTGTATAAGGAAGAGTAACAATATGCTTATTTATATCATCTTGCTTATTTCTACCAACTCTTTTATTCTAGCATCTTGTTTATCAACTATAGCACTAAGCTCATCAACCTTCTTCTTTAAATGTAAAGCCCAATCCGGAAGAATGTTTATGCTAGTCTCTTGACAATCAACTTGTGAACTACTAAATAGTCCAAAAGTATCACATGTCTTACCCTTATCCTTATAATGTTAGGTTCTAGATTTGTGTTGGCTTGATTCCATAACAAAAATTTATTTCTTTGTAATGTTTAGTTGCTTAAGTTGTTTGTGATGATAAAATATTCAAGGAAGAAAAGAAACTTCTCATGTTGCAAAGTTCATCTTCAAGAGGATTGGTACTATTCTTGATTGCTAAGGTATCGAGATCCTTCTTTCTTTTGCAAGGCGTAGGTGCACATACACATAATTCATTCATATGTGTCCCTGCTTAGTTGTGCATCATTAAATGAGCACACACACACAATTCATACATTTGTGTCTCTGCATCATAGTGCATCATTTTGTATAACACATTCACACACTTGGAGTTGAATGCTCATGCATTGGTATGAAAGTAGAATGTTTTGGAAAATGCATGATTGAAGACTATCTCTAAGGAGTTTGCATTCTTGTGTGAAATGTGTTTGTTTGTGTATATGTTTGTATAACATGGATATTGAACTTGAATTTAGTTTTAAATCATTCTTTATTGAGTTCCGTTCATTTCGGTTACTCATACTATTGATTTTGAGTTCTAAGTCAAAAGATACTACACTTCCAACTCATGTTGCATACATTGTCTTCGTCTTCATATAACGAGTCGAATTATTATTTTATGGGTTGATTTTCTTATATATCCATGTCTGTGAGTGAGTCCTAGTTCGTAATATTCAAACGGATTAGAATTCAGAGTTCTGAGGCCAAAGAACTATCGAAGAACGAGAGGAGAGCACAAAGGGTAAGGTGCGATGGCTTAAGCCATCAACATGCACCAACCCGAGATGGCGCGTGGCCATCTCGGCCCCAAGAGTGTTCTGCCCCAAGATGCCCACGCGCCATCTCGAGGAGACACTAAGGAAGAAGGGTGTTTTGGTCATTTGGTCTTTTCACTCTTTAAAACCTCTCATTTCACAAGATAAGAACAAGTTGAGAAATTGAAGAACAAGTGCAGAAATATTCTCTCAACATTTTGATTTTTGTTTTTGTGATAACTTCTTCATTTCTACTCCGAATCACTTGATTCAAAAACCGATTTCGAGTGTCTTGAATATTTCTACAAACCCCAAGCATTTCCAGAACCAAAGTATGTCTATATGTTTTGTTGTGATCTGATCTTCAGTTCGTGATTGCATCCTTGTTGGTAAAATCATCTTCTTCTTAGATTTCTTCTTAGATCTTCTTATCGATTGATGTTATTTGATTAAGAAGCATGACTAGGATGATTTTTGATAACATTTTATGGTTTTTTGATTTGATTTTCAAGTTTAGCTAGATTTGTGATATATTGAATGATTTGTGCTAAACTTGATAAACATGAAATTGTTTCTAGAAATCCTTTGTTCTTATGCTTGATTGTTTGTTTCTAGATCTAATTTCATTTTCTAAGAACTAGGTTTTGTTTCAATTGATGTCTATATCTTCATATCTATGTTCTTAGTTCATAACATACTTAGGTTGTCTAGATACATTTGTGATTGTTCTTTGAAAGTATAATCTAGCTATCTTGTTGCATGTCCATAGAATTTGTTGATCATCATTTTCTATGTTGAGTGCTTGTTTGCGATTTGCATTCATGATCACTTATATGCCTTGTAAAGAGGTAGAAAGTCTCATATCCTAGAGTGATTCTTTGATTTGAGCATTTGTAAGTCTTAGCTAGAGTCGGGAGGACTTGGATAGCTAAGCAAGTGAAAGTCTCGACAAGAGGTGTGAGACCTCGTATTGTTGAGCAAGGAAGTCTTGGCAAGAGGTGTGAAGCCTTTGATTGTCAAGCAAGGAAGTCTTGGCTAGAGGCGTGAAGCCTTGGATAGTCAAGCAAGAAGTCTTGCCTAGGATCGGGAGGATCCAGATAGGTGCGCAAGGGATCTTTCTAGAGACAGGGGGTCTTGGATAGGAAGTCGGCTTAGTAGATCACTAGGTTCAAGATAGAGTGAGAGCTTGAGCTTGAGCTTGTAGAGCATGTGTGATTGCTTGAGTGTGTAACTCTATTTAAAATAGTGGATTTGCTTTTGCCGGTGGTTGTGGTATCAACCCGTGGATGTTTTCTCTTTGGAGGTTTTACCACATAAATATTGTGTGTTATTGTTTACAGTTTTCATTAAGCATTGTTAGAATTGCATTGTTTTAAAAGAAAATAAAAATTGGAGCATATATCTATTCACTCCCACTCTAGGTATATTCACACTATAAAGATCAAGGGAATTTCATATATGACATGTATGACACACGTTTATCACTATAGTTTTCCAAGGGTGGTACCAACATATCATCTCTTCTACTCTTAACACCACGAGCTAAACACAAAGAAGTTATAAACCCCGGTAATGCAAACTTCTTATCTCCTCTAGTGGAGAGAGCCGTATTATCTAAATAAAACATAAGTAAATCTACAAGGTTTATAGGTTGATTAGTCACCAAGGCATATACTATTTTGATCTTGTCTTTATTCAACTCGGCTGAATTCGAAGATCCAATAATATTAGTGCAAATGAATAGATGCCAAAATGCACAAGCCTTAGTTAACTCATGTTGACTAATATATGATCTACCTTTCCACTCAAAAGAAGCATTGTCACAAAGAGTTTTACCCATGATATTAAGATTCTCAATTTCATCTACATCTAGAAAGTTCGAATCTATATCATTAGATAGCCCAAGAAACTTGTTAATGTTTTCCGGGTTAACTATAAACACAACACCCCTAATCTCCATCAAAGCATCCAATAAGGTGGCACTATCTCTATATTCATGATAAAACTCTCTAACAAGAGTATCACTCACCATTCCTAACATCCTCTCCCAAGATTCCCAATTCCTATCCTTAATGCATTTAAGAACATAAGAATCTTTACATTTACCTAAGTCAATGCCTCTCTCTTGAAATATCATCTTAGTTCCAGAGATCCCTAAATCCTTTGACCTTGAAGCTTTGGATCCCTTTGAGGTAGACTTGGCTTTCACAATAAGATTCGATTGATTTCCACTCCCGGTAACCTTAGTTCTTCCCATTTGTTCTTGTGATATAAGATGCTATATGCATACAACAAAAGTGAGTGAAAGACAAAACAAGCATATTAGTCACAAATATATAAACACAATGACATATGACTTAAGAATGAATCATCGTGCAAGACAAAGATAGTGAGTAATATCTTACAAATATCATTAAGTCAAAATATGCCAACATGTAGCAAAATGAAGCATGTGAACATATCATAAAAGAGAACAATGTCTAGCATACAATGCTCCCCCTTGATAAATGCTATAACTAAAATCAATGATAGCATAAAGTTCACAAAGATGTTCACACAATCACACATTCAAGCAATTTGAAGAAATATCAACAAAATAAGCTTCATATGCTAAGAGAGATACACAAAGATTTTTCAAGTTCTCTCATAATTCTTTAACAATTGCTAAAATATCATCATACTCATAAACAAAGTGTGTGTGTGAGAGATATGTTTCAAATATATACAAGAAGTAGTTTGATAATCAACATGCAAACAATTTCCAACAACTATTTATCTTAAGCTTTTTCCATAAAAAGTCAAACCGATTATCATCCGGAATTTTTCGCTTTTAAGAGAATAGATTTCAACATATGAATGTGTGTGTGCATGTGGCTCGTCATCCCATTTCTATTTTTCAACCCGAGCTCATTTGATTTTCAACTATACTTCTTTTTAAGCCTTCCTCATTTTCTTTTTAGGCTTTGAATCAAAGATTTTTTTTATGATTTCATTTCAACACTTCTTTGATTTTTCCATTTTTTTTGCATAAACAAAATTCACTTCATGACGGCTTTCACTAATCACAATGGTGTAGCTCTTTCCAACATTAGGTAGCTTTCACAACCAATGTGTGTAGCCCTTTTCATGAAGGTGCTCGTGAGTACTATGTAATTGCCGAAGCAAAATGGATACTAACCGTAGGTCATTTTAAATGTACTAAGCACAAAAACTTCAAGGTGTATCAAATGTTTACATATTAGTAAACCCAACCTCCTAGCAAAACATATAAGAGAAGCAAGGTGTAATTTTAGAAAACCAATATTTTATGGCTCATAATACATGATCTAAAAGCAATAAGTACAGACTTATTCAAGATCATTACTTCTCTAATGAGTAGCTTTCAAAGAATATTAATCTCATATTTTCAAAAGTAATGCCACTAAATATACCATACACAAACAATCATCAAAGTTAAGATCAATGTGAACAATATCACTATTAGATCCTAAAATAGCAAATGTTAATGAGAACCATATGTATGCTATACAAAATTCTCTAATAAGACATGCTATGAGATGTATATCAAAAATTGAGTCAAAAGATGAATATCTAAGAGAACATGCATTAGAGTAAATAGATACCTTTTTGCAAATTATATTCACCAAATATCATACTTCCGCCCTTTTTATGACCACTCTTGCCTTGAATGTCCTCATGACACCAAGTTGACGATGTTTCACAACAAGAGTATAAAAAACATAATATCTCAACTCAATCAACACATATAACAAAAGAACTTCTCTAAAGTTAATCAACAAATTTTGACCATCATAACAATCATGATGTGAGATAACCAAGTTCATATCAATACATGAAGTATTCAAAGTTAGAAATCAAGAATTCTCAACACATTTGATATATAGCCTCAAAGCTATCTCACATGTGCTTTTTATTTTAGTGATAAGAGCACTCACCCTTGAACCACTTGTTCTTGGGTGTACCTACACAAACATTTCCAATATCATCCTTGACAACAATGTTAAATCTAGAGTAAACTTCCTCAATGACTTAATTAACAAGAATATCATTAACACACTCTTTCTTAACATTATCAATACAAGCTTTGTCAAGTTGAACAAAATTAGAATTCTTTCTACTCCACAGCTTCTTTTCATAGTTAGCAAACTTATCATGTTTTTCAACTTTCAAAACGTTAGCATGTTCAAGTTGAAGTTTAATCTCCTTATCCCTAGATTCATTTCCTAATTTGCATTTTTCAATATATTTATAACACCTAGGCTTAATGTGACCTATTGTGTTGCAATACTGGCAAATTGGAATAAAAGATGACATTGTACCTTTTGGAGTTGAACTAGCTTCACTAGGAGTTTACAAAGATACCTTGTTCACCAACTTCTTATTGGCTTTTGATCTTCTCTCTTGTGTGTTTTCTTATCAGTCATGACATCATCAAAGTGTGTAGGAAGTGGTGCTTCCAGGAGCTCCTCTTCAACTACCAAGTCATCTTCACCACTATGAGAGTTAACAAGATTCCTAACACTAGAAACACTAAACGAATCATTCACTAAGTCCTTGATGGCCTCTTTAGCCGTGTCTATCTCTTCCATCAATTTTTGTTCTCTCTTCTTCAAAGAAGATATCACATTATCCTTCTCAAGGTTTATCTTTTCAAGTTCTTTAAACTTCTTCATAATATCACCTTTCTCACCAAGAATTCTACGAGTAACAACCATAAACTCATCTAGTTGCTTCTTGATCAAATCATCCTTCTCAACTACTTCTCTTTGAGCATTATCTCTAGCTTCTTCAAGCTTTTCTATCTTTTTTAACAACTTAAGATTAGTAGGAATGGAACTCGAGCTTCCATGATGATTTGCATCAAAGTTCTTGTTCAAAGATATTGTACTATCAACATCTAATAGAGAATGAGAAGCCGTTAGAGCTACAAAGTTGCTCACCAACTCTTCATCACTTGAAGACTCATTACTAGAGCTCTCATTGTCACTAGAATTATCATCACTCCAAGTAGCCGCCAACACTTTGCCTTTCTTGTCTTTCGTAGATGGCTTCTTGGTGCACTCACTAGCAAAGTGACCAAAACCATGACAATTATAGTATTGAACCTCTTTCTTGTTCATGGCTTGACTATTCTTCTCAATCCTTGGAGATGATGTTTTCCTGATCTAATACCAATTGAAAATACAAACACGGTTAATACTCAAGGCTAACCTAGAGAGGGGGGTGGGGGGGTGGGGGGGGGGGGGGGTGTTTGAATAGGTTAGACACTTTTTTCGACTCCCTTAAAAACAAACAAAAGTTTGTCCCTCTAGATTGCTTGTATCACAATATATATTATAAATTAAAGACAATTAATCAATATATAAAATAAGTAAAGTGTGATACAAACAAGTAATTGTAACATATACATAATCTATATTATAGAAAGGAAGTCAACTTACATAAAGAGTTCTATCCACAATACAAATACTAGAGAGAAAGGGATAGAGAAAAGTTGACACAAGATATAACGTGGTAAACCTCCAAAGAGGAAACATCCACGGGCTAGCAGCCACCGGCAAACAAAATCCACTAGTAGATAAGACAAGTACAATCTCTCAAGTGACCCCTTCACCTAGAAACTACCCTCCTATCCTACTCTTGAAGTTGTCACCCTAATGCTTAACAATCCGAGGCCTCACACCTCTTGTCAAGACTTCCTCGCTCACCTTATCCAGATTCTCACAACCCAAGGCAAGACTTCTTGCTCAACTAACCGAGTCCTCCCGACTCTAGTCAAGACTTCCTCGCTCACCTATCCGGATCCTCACGACCCTAGGTAAGACTTCTTGCTCTACTATCCGAGTCCTCCCGACTCTAGCCAAGACTTCCTTGCTTGACAATCCAAGGTCTCACACCTCTTGCCAAGACTTCTTGCTCAACAACATAGGTCTCACACCTATTGTCAAGACTTTCTTCTCACAAGGCATCTAGGTGATCATGAATGCAAAACGCAAACAAGCACGCAACATAGAATGCTATGATCAACACATTCTATGAAAAATATTAGACATGAGCATGAATGCACAAATCACATATTGTCTAGTCAAACATGCATGTATAAACAATATAGATCATGTAAGATATGTTCAATAATAATCACAACCAAGATACATGTATAGATCTAAACTTGAATCACAAGATATGTTCAATAAATCACAAGATCAAGTTTAAATCACACAAACCAAAAACATGCTAAAATCATATGACAAAGTCAATTAGATTTAAGCTAAAGCTCTAGAGCATATTCCTAATCATAGATTCAACAAAACATATGAATAGCTCAAAAGAACATAAACACATGTATTGATGTGAGAATTCGGCCAAAAGAGCCTAATACATGTGAGGAACTATTTTTCACAAAATCAATCAATCAAAGATCATCAAATAGTCCTAGAATCAAAGCTAGCACAATACAATCCCAAACATGTGAAAACATAGGCAAGATCAAAACCTAACTCAACATGTATGATTTCAATTGAAAATTCAACCTAGCTTTGAAAGAGTTAAAAAATCAAATCAAAACATTCACAATATACAAATATAAGTTGAACAAGAAAACCCAAGGCAATTGACCAAGTTTTAAAAGAAAACTTTCAGAGAAAATCAATACCTTAGTTGATTTAGGTGCAGTCCTATTTTTGTGTGTTTAGACTTTAAAAACAGCAACAAAACTCACTCAAACCTTCAGATAAAAGATGGAGGATGAATAGAAAAAAACTCTCAACTTTGAATTACTCAAATCAGAGTTCAAATGAAGAAGTTATGGTGTTTGGAAGGTGAGAAAATGTAGAGAGAAAAATTCTGCAAACTAGTTTGAATTTCTTCTTAGAATGAAATTTGAGAGGGAAATAGATTATAAAGGAGAGGGAAAGAAAGGAGCTGAAAGAAAAAAATGACCCTCTTTGATATTGCTTCCCCGAGATGGCGCGTGGGCATCTCGGGGCAGCAAGGTGTTGCGGCCGAGATGACCACGCACCATCTCGGGCTTGCACACCTTCATGACCTTCAGCCATGATGCAATCCCCTCTCGCTTCCCTCGAGTTTTTCGACCATTCTTCGACCTCCGAACTCAGAATTTGAATACGTTTGTGGATTACAAACCATAACTCTAACACGGACAAGGACACATAAGATACTCAACCCAAAAAATAATAATTCGAGTCGATATATGAATACGGAGATAATGTATTCAACATGAGTTGAAAGTGTAGTATCTTTTGACTTAGAACTTGAAATCAATAGTATGAGTAACCGAAATGATCAGAACTCGATTAAGAATCATTTAAGACTAAATTCAAGTTCAATATCTATGTTATACAAACATATACACACATAAACACAATTCTCACTAGAATGCAAACTATATAGAGATAGTTTCCAATCATGCATTTTCCAAAACATGTTATTTCCAAACCAATGCAATAGCATTCATCTTCAAGTGTATGAATGTGTTATACATGGTGCACAATGATGCAGGGACACATCTGAATGAATTGTATATGAGTGCCTATCATGGTGCACAATGATGCAGGGACACAAATATATGAATTGTGTGTGTGTGCCTATGACTTGTAAGAGAAAGATAAGGACTTATTATACCTTTGTAGAACCAAATTGCATCTTTTCTCTTTGAAGACTTAGAACTTGCTTTGACTTGTTGTTTATCCTTCTTTGAAGCTTGAATCATCATGAATCTAAACAACTAAATCATTACAAGTAAACATCATTTTGATATGGAATTAATGCAAACACAAACTAAAACCTAACAACCCTTAGAATATCCTGTTCCGTTTTGGTATAGTCAGTCTATTGTCAAATCAAACTGATATAAAATATATCGGTCTCTTGCATGTGAGCCATGAGATTTAAAAGACGTTTTGACCAATGCAGGCAACTAAGTCAAAGTATTTAAATCCCACAGCCCACATACAAGGTGATTGTTTGAAATCGTGTTCATAAAAACAATACTCGTAAGTGCACGAATAGTGAAGATAGATACATCAGCAAGTAAGGATCGTTCAAAAGTAATTTACAAATTGAAACTAATTTTAATAAAAGCTGCTAATAGCCAAATTTGGCTAGGGACCAAAGGATAATTTTCCACTCTCCTAACACTGGTCCAAATCTGGGATTACCTACCATGGTACCACGGTTCCTGGGGTCGAGCTATTGGGCCACCTCGTAGAAGCAAGGAAATGCCGTCACACCTTAGGAACACCCCAAGTGAAGCCCGACACAATCAGATCGAGCTCTTTACACCGAAGCTAGAGCACGGATCACGCCTAATACATGACTATCCAGGTTTCCTGAGGTTAAAATTACCTCACAATCCCCCAGAAGCTCGTCGTCCCATATGTAAAGAGGGACCTATAAGGACATCAAGTTCAAACTTTAGTATCGCTCCACTTTGCCAAAAGAAGATTCGAACCTATCTGGAAAGGTAGGAGGAAGCTCGTCGAAGCTCTGTTACCACCAAAAAGCGTCCATAAGAAGCATCTCAAGCTCGTCAAAGCTTTGAGGAAGCGAACACCATACTCGACGACCTCTATAAGGCATCATGTCATGAAGGCGTACTGAATCATATCCACACTCCAACGAACATTAAAACATCTTGTGCTTACAGGGCAAGTGATTGAGTCCAAAGAGGAAACAAACTTATCTCCACCCAAGATATTCTCGAATCTGTTATTAATCAAAGTCAAAGACGTTTAAAACAGAGGATCCCGCTCGATATAGGAGGATTAGATTCGAAGAATAATGGCGGGAGTACCATGAGTTTAACCTAATGAGACTATGTATAAAAAGGCCAAATGATGCAAATAAGGAGAGGATTTTAGCATAAATTCTGTTATCAGAACACGGCCACCATTGTTATCTACTTTTCGATAGGCATGAAGCCACCACCCCACTATATCCCAGAGAGATTGAGAGCATTTGAGGAATTTTTGTCTGATATACATAATTGATAATAAAAGCATTATATTCTCTTTCTCATTGTATTAACTTCTGCTTTAAACATCCACCATTGTTCGATTAAACTAGGTACCTAAGGTACCATCCCCGACCACCACTTCTACGGTAGTGGTTTCGAGAGTGTTAACTGAATTACTCACCCTAAGCGAATTTTTCGTTAACAAAAGCTAAATTTAACAGTAACCAAAATTATTGTTTGATTGATTTTACAAAATCTAAATTTAACTAAATTAGGAAAGCAATTAAAAAGAGTTGGTTTTTGTGATCAAGAGAATAAAGAACTAGGTCATCAATAATCCCCAACTATGTCTACTCTGTAGGAACTAGGATTTACGTTACGCAGAATGAAAATACAATCACGGTTAAATGCTCAAGGCTAACCTAGAGGGGGGTGTGAATAGGTTAGACACCTTTTTCGACTCCCTTAGAAACAAACAAAAGTTTGTCACTCTAGATTGCTTGTATCACAATATATATATCAATTAAAGACAATTAAACAATAAAACACAATGAAAGTGTGATACAAACAAATAATTGTTACACATACACAATCAATATTATAAAGAGGAAGTCAACATACATAAAGAGTTCTATCCACAATACAAATATTAAAGAGATAGGGATTGAGAAAAGTTGACACAAGATATAACGTGGTAAACCTCCGAAGAGGAAACATCCACGAGCTAGCAGCCACCGGCAAACAAAATCCACAAGTAGATAAGACAAGTACAATCTCTCAAGTGACTTCTTCACCTAGAAACTACCCTCCTATCCTACTCTAGAGGTTGATGCCCTATGCTCAACAATCCGAGGCTTTACACCTCTTGTCAAGACTTCCTCGCTCACCTTATCCGGATCCTAACTACCCAAGGCAAGACTTCTTGCTCGACTATCCGAGTCTTCCCGACTCTAGTCAAAACTTCCTTGCTCACTTATCCGAGTTCTCCCAACTCTAGGCAAGACTTCTTGCTCGACTATCCAAGGCTTCACACCTCTAGCCAAGACTTCCTTTCTCGACAATCCGTGGCTTCACACCTATTGCCAAGACTTCTTATTCAACACCATAGGTCTCACACCTATTGTCAAGACTTCCTTCTCACAAGGCATCTAGGTGATCATGAATGCAAAACGCAAACAAGCACGCAACATAGAATGCTATGATCAACACATCTTATGGAAAATACTAGACATGAGCATGAATGCATAAATCACATATAGTCTAGTTAATCATGCATGTGTAATCAAATCTAGATCATGTAAGATATGTTCAACATTAATCAAAATCTAGATACATGCATATATCTAAACTTGAATCACAAGATATGATCAACAAATCACAAGATCAAGTTTAAATCACACAGACCTAAAACATGCTAAACTCATATGACAAAGTCAAATAGATTTAAGCAAAAGTTCTAGAGCATATTCCTAATCATAGATTCAACAAATCACATGAATAGCTCATAAGAACATAAACACATGTATTATGTGAGAAATTTGGCCAAGAGAGCCTAATACATGTGAGAAACTATTTTTTACAAAATCAATCAATCAAAGATCAAAAAATAGTCCTAGAATCAAAGCTAGCACTCTTGAACTTCATCTTGATTTTCTCTAGAAGCAACCTACAAATCATCTCAAAGCACAATGCATATACAAGAGAAAGACAACAAATGGCAACATATAATATGGATAAGAATGTTCAATTAAGTCCACAAATACATGTATCTCCTCCTTAATACATGCCAAATACAAAAATCCTTAACCAAATCCTAAGACTAATTATTAAAAACCATTGAAAGTTCAAAAGTTCACAAAAACAACATAAAAAGGAAACTAAGTAACTAGCAATTCATAAAAACTCTTGCTCCCCATTTTTGACATGAAATGATGCCAAAAGGTAAGAAACATACCATGAGACTTAAATACTAGCTACACGATCCACAAAAGAAAGATGTGTGTGTAGTTGACCTCACATAATGCTTGAGAGGTGGTCTTGAACTTGAGGCAATGCACTCCTCCAACTTTTTTATTCTAGCATCTTGTTTTTCAACTATAGCACTAAGCTCATCAACCTTCTTCTTCAAATGCAAAGCCTAATCCGGAAGAATATTTATGCTAGTCTCTTGACAATCAACTTGTGAACTACAAAATAGTCCAAAAGTATCACATGTCTCACCCTTATCCTTATATGACATGTATGACACACGTTTATCACTATACTTTTCCAAGGGTTGTACCAACATATCATCTCCACTACTTTGAACACCACGAGCTTAACACAAAGAAGTTATAAACCCCGGTAATGCAAGCTTCTTATCTCCTCTAGTTGAGAAAGCCGCATTATCTAAGTAAAACATAAGCAAATCCCCAAGGTTTATAGGTTGATTAGTCACTAAGGCATATACTATTTTGATTTTGTCTTTATTCAACTCGATTGAATTCGGAGATCCAATAATATTTATGCAAATAAAAAGATGCCAAAATGCACTTGCCTTAGTTAACTCATGTTGACTAATATATGCTCTACCTTTCCACTCAAAAGAAGCATTGTCACATAGAGTTCTACCCATGATATTAAGATTCTCAATGATATCAACATCTAGAAAGTTTGAATCAATATCACTAGATAGCACAAGAAACTTGTTAAAGTTTTCCGGGTTAACTCTAAACACAACACCCCTAATATCCATCAAAGCATCCAATAAGGTAGCACTCTTTCTATATTCATGATAAAATTCTCTAACAATAGTGATATTCACTATTTATAGCATGCTCACCCAGAATTCCCAATTTCTATCTTTATTGAATTTAAGAACATAAGAATCTTTACATTTACCTAAGTCAATGCCTCTCTCTTGAAATATCTTTTTAGTTGCAAACATCCCTAAATCCTTTGACCTTGAAGCTTTGGATCCATTTGAGGTAGACTTGGCTTTCACAATGAGATTTGATTGATTTCCACTTCCGGTAATCTTAGTTCTTCCCATTTGTTCTTGTGAAATAAGATGCTATATACATACAACAAAATGAGTGAAAGACAAAACAAGCATATTAGTCACAATTATATAAACACAATGACATATGACTTAAGAATGAATCATCATGCAAGACAAAGATAGTGAGTAATATCTTACAAGTATCATTAAGTCAAAATATGCCAACATGTAACAAAATGAAGCATGTGAATATATCATAAAAGAGAACAATGTCTAGCATACAATGCTCCCCCTTGATAAATGCTATAACTAAAATTCATGATAGCATAAAGTTCACAAAGATGTTCACACAATCACACATTCAAGCAATTTGAAGAAATATCAACAAAATAATCTTCATATGCTAAGAGAGATACACAAAGATTTTTCAAGTTCTCTCATAATTCTTCAACAATTGCAAAGATATCATCATACTCATAAACAAAGTGTGTGTGTGTGAGAGATATGCTTCAAATATATATCAAGAAGTAGTTTGATAATCAACATGCAAACAATTTTCAATAACTATTCATCTTAAGCTTTTTCCATAAAAAGTCAGACCGATTATCATTCGGAATTTTTTGCTTTTATGAGAATAGATTTCAACACATGAGCATGTGTGTGCATGTGGCTAGTCATCCCATTTCTATTTATCAACCCGAGCTCATGTGATTTTCAACTAAACTCCTTTTTAAGCCTTCCTCATTTTCTTTTTAGGCTTTGAATCAAAGATTTTTTTTTATTTCATTTTATTACTTCTTTAATTTTTCCATTTTTTTTTACATAAACAAAATTCACTTCATGACGGCTTTCATTCATCACAATGGTGTAGCACTTTCCAACATTGGGTAGCTTTCACAACCAATGTGTGTAGCCCTTTTCATGAAGGTGATCGTTGAGTTCTATGTAATTGTCGAAGCAAAATGGATACTAACCATAGGTCATTTTTAATCTACATAAGCATAAAACTTCAAGGTGTATCCAATGTTTACACATTAGTAAACTCAACCTACTAGCAAAAAATATAAGAGAAGCAAGGTGCAATTTTAGAAAACCAAGATTTTATGGCTCATAAGCACATGATCTAAGAGCAATAAATAGAGACTTATTCAAGATCATTACTTCTCTAATGAGTAGCTTTCAAAGAATATGAAGCTCATATGTTCAAAAGTAATGCCACTCAATATACTAAACACAAACAATCATCAAAGTTAAGATCAATGTGAACAATATCACTATTAGATCCTAAAATAGCAAATGTCAATAAGAACCATATGTATGCTATACAAAATTCTCTAATATGACATGCTATGAAATGTTTGTCAAAAATTGAGTCAAAAGATGAATATCTAAGAGAACATGCATTAGAGTATAGAGATACCTTTTTGCACATTATATTCACCAAATATCATACTTCCTCCCTTTTTTGAGCACTCTTGCCTTGAATGTCCTCATGACATTAAGTTGACAATGTTTCATAACAAGAGTATAAAAAATATAATATCTCAACTCAATCAACACATATAACAAAAGAACTTCTCTAAAGTTAATCAATAAATTTTGACCATCATAACAAACATGATGTGAGATAACCAAGTTCATATCAATACAGGGAGTATTCAAAGCTAACAAGTAAGAATTCTCAACACAATTGATATATAGCCTCAAAGCTATCTCACATGTGCTTTTTATTTTAGTGATAAGAGCACTCACCCTTGAACCACTTGTTCTTAGGTGTACCAACACAAAAATTTCCAATATCCTCCTTGACAACAAAGTTAAATCTAGAGTAAAGTTCTTCAATGACTTGATTAACAAGAATATCATTAACACACTCTTCCTTAACATTTTCAACACAAGCTTTGTCAAGTTGAACAAGATTAGAATTCTTTCTATGCCACAACCTTTTCTCAAGCTTAGCAATATTATCATGTTTCTCAACTTTCATGGCCTTAGCATGTTCAAGTTGAAGTTTAATCTTCTTATCCCTAGATTCATTTCCTAATTTTCATTTTTCAATATATTTATAACACCTATGCTTAATGTGACCTATTGTGTTGCAATAATGGTAAATTAAAAATAAAAGATGAGATTGTACCTTTTGGAGTTGAACTAACTTCACTAGGAGTTTGCAAAAATACCTTGTTTGTCAACTTCTTATTGGCTTTTGATCTTTTCTTCTTGTGTGGTTTCTTACCAATCACGACTTTATCAAAGTGTGTAGGAAGTGGTGCTTCTAAGAGCTCCTCTTCAACTACCAAGTCAACTTTACCACTATGAGAGTTAACAAGATTCCTAACACTAGACACACTAACCGAATCATTCACTAAATCCTTGATAGCCTTCTTAGCCGTGTCTATTTCTTCCATCAATTCTTGTTCTCTGTTCTTCAAAGAAGATATCACATTATCCTTCTCTTTGAGCATTGTCTCTATCTTTTTTAAGCTTTTCTATCTTTTTCAACAACTCAAGATTAGTAGGAATGGAACTAGAGCTTCCATCATGATTTGCATCAAGGTTCTTGTTCAAAGATATTGTACTACCAACATCTAGTGAAGAATGAGAAGCCGTTAGAGCTACAAAGTTTCTCACCAACTCTTCATCACTTGAAGACTCACTACTAGAGCACTCATTATCACTAGAATTATCATCACTCCAAGTAGCCACCAACACTTTTCCTTTCTTGTCTTTCTTAGATGGCTTCTTGGTGCACTCACTAGCAAAGTGACCAAAACCTTGACAATTATAGCATTGAACCTCTTTCTTGTTCATTGTTTGACTATTCTTCACAATCCTTGGAGATGTTGTTCTCTTGACTCCTTTTTCCTTAGATGACTTTCCTTTAGGTTTGGCATTTTTCTTTAGAACCTTCTTGAACCTTCTAACCAAGAGTGCCATTTCTTCATTTTCATCATCACTCTACTCATTAATAGCATTGAGAGTGATTCCTTTACTCTTGATCTTTGGCTACAAGCACATCTCATAAGTTTGAAGAGACCCAAGCAACTCATCGATATTCATACTATCCACATCCTTGCTTTCCTCAATGGCCGTCACCTTTGACTTAAATCTCTTAGGAAGAGACCTAAGGATTTTCCAATTTAAACGCTCTTTTGAGATAGGTACTCCAGGTGCTTGACATTGGTTACCTATGTTAAGAAGCCAAAATTGGAAGTCTTTGAACTTTTCTTCCTCACCCGTACTTAAACCTTCAAATTGTGATGCCAACATTTGAAGCCTCGATTTCTTCACCGCTAAGGTTCCTTCATTAGTAACTTGAAGAGTATCCCAAGCTTCCTTTACGGATTCAAGATTTTAAATGTAGGAGAATTGATGCCCATCAACTCCTTCAAAGATGGCATTCGTAGCACGATGGTGCCATTTAGCAACCTAAAACTCATTCATTGTCCATTCACTTCTTGGCTTGAGTATCATGGTTCCATCCTCTAAAACCTTTGTAGGAGGACTATAACCTTCTTCCACTACCATCCAAGCCCTTTTATCAATAGAGCGGATGTAGGCTTTCATCCTCAACTTCCAATACCTATAGTTAGTGCCACGAAGAATGGTGGCTTAGTATTTGAGGCTCATTCCGCCATTACATCATCTTGTAAACCCATGACTTCAAACACCTTGCAAAAACCGTGAAAGTATCACCCCAGACTCATACTAAGTGCAATCTAGTGTCCTGCTTTGATACCAATTGAAAATACAATCACGGTTAAATGCTCAAGTCTAACCTAGAGGGGGGCTGAATAGGTTAGACACCTTTTTCGACTCCCTTAGAAACAAACAAAAGTTTGCCTCTTTAGATTGCTTGTATCACAATATATATATTAATTAAAGACAATTAATCAATATATAAACACAGGAAAGTGTGATACAAACAAATAATTGTTACACATACACAATCAATATTATAAAGAGGAAGTCAACATACATAAAGAGTTCTATCCACAATACAAATATTAAAGAGATATGGATAGAGAAAAGTTGACACGAGATATAATGTGGTAAACCTCCAAAGAGAAAACATCCACGGGCTAGCAACCACCGGCAAACAAAATTCACTAGTAGATAAGACAAGTACAATCTCTAAAGTGACCTCTTCACCTAGAAACTACCCTCATATCCTACTCTAGAAGTTGCTGCCCTATGCTCAACAATTCGAGGCTTCACACCCCTAGTCAAGACTTCCTTGCTCACCTTATCCGGATCCTCACTACCCAAGGCAAGACTTCTTGCTCAACTCTCCGAGTCTTCCCGACTCTAGTCAAAACTTCATTGCTCACCTATCCGAGTTCTCCCAACTCTAGGCAAGACTTCTTGCTTGACTATCCAAGGCTTCACACCTCTAGCCAAGACTTCCTTGCTCGACAATCCGAGGTTTCACACCTTTTGCCAAGACTTCTTACTCAACACCATAGGTCTCACAACTATTGTCAAGACTTCCTTCTCACAAGGCATCAAGGTGATCATGAATGCAAAACACAAACAAGCACGCAACATAGAATGCTATGATCAGAGCATCATATGGAAAATACTAGACATGAGCATGAATGCACAAATCACATATAGTCTAGTTAATCATGCATGTGTAATCAAATCTAGATCATGTAAGATATATTTAACATTAATCACAATCTAGATACATGCATATATCTAAACTTGAATCACAAAATATGATCAACAAATCATAATATCAAGTTTAAATCACACAAACCTAAAACATGCTAAAATCATATGACAAAGTCAAATAGATTTAAGCAAAAGTTCTAGAGCATATTCCTAATCATAGATTCAACAAATCACATGAATAGCTCATAAGAACATACACACATGAATTATGTGAGAAATTCGGCCAAGAGAGCCTAATACATGTGAGGAACTATTTTTTACAAAACAATCAATCGTAGATCATAAAATAGTCCTAGAATCAAAGCTAGCACAATACAATCCCAAACATGTGATAACATAGGTAAAATCAAAACCTAACTCAACATGTATGATTTCAATTGAAATTCAATCTAGCTTTGAAAGTGTTCAAAACATAAATTAAAACACTCACAATATACAAATATATGTTGAAGAAGAAAACCCAAGGCAATTGATCAAGTTTTAAAAGAAAACTTTGAGAGAAAATCAATACCTTGGTTGATTTAGATGTAGTCCCGTTTTTGTATGCTTAGACACTAAAACCAGCAGCAAAATTAATCAAACCTTAAGAGAAAAGATGGAGGATGAATAGATGAACACTTTCAACTTTGAATTACCCAAATCGGAGTTCAAATCAAGAAGTTATGGTGTTTGGAAGGTGAGAAAATTTAGAGAGAAAATTTCTGCACACTTGATTTGAATTTCTTCTTAGAATGAAATGCGAGAGAGAAAGAGTTTATAAAGGAGTGGGAAAATTGGACATGTGAAATTACCAAGAGGGGAAAAATGAAGCCAAGCAAGCTTTCTGCCCAAGATGGCTCGTTGGCATCTCGGGGCAGCAAGCCTTCTGCCCAGAGATGGCCACGTGCCATCTCGGAAAAGAAGACAATGCTTGCTTTTTTCTCCTTCGACCCTCCTTCACGTTCTTCGACTGTTCTCCGACCTCTGAACTCAGAATTCAAATCTGTTTACGGATTACAAACCATAACTCTCACATGGACATGGAAATATAAGATACTCAATCCAGAAAATAATAATTCGACTCGATATACAAAGACGAAGGCAATGTATGAAACATGAGTTGAAAGTGTAGTATCTTTTGACTTAGCACTTGAAATCAATAGTATGAGTAACCAAAATGACCGGAACTCAATCAAGAATGATTTAAGACTAAATCCAAGTTCAATATCCATTTTATACAAACATATACACACACAAACATAATTTACACTAGAATGCAAACTACATAGAGATAGTTTCCAATAATGCATATTCCAAAATATGTTATTTCCAAACCAATACATGAGCATTCATCTTTAAGTGTGTGAATGTGTTATACATGGTGCACAACGATGCAGGGACACATATGAATGAATTGTATGTGTGTGCCTATAAAGGTGCACAACGATGCAGGGACACAAATGTATGATATGTGTGTGTGTGACCATAACGGTGCACAACGATGCAGGGACACAGATATATGATATGTGTGTGTGTGCCTAAGCCTTGTCAGAGAAAGATAATGTCTTAGTATACCTTTGTAGAACCAAATTGCATCATTTCTCTTTGAAGATGTAGAACTTGCTTTGACTTGTTGTTTCTTCTTCCTTGAAGCTTGAATCATCATGAACCTAAACAACTAAGTCATTACAAGTAAACATCATTTTGATATAGAATTAATGCCAACACAAACTAAAACCTAACACAGAGGAAACAAGGTTATAAAATTTTATGCAACTTGTAAACCATATACAACATATAAGAATATATAAATATTGATTTAGATCATACCCTTGATGCTAACTCCTTTGATTCTTTAAGCTTTATTCTGTTTACGAACCACCAAGTCTTCCTCACTATATCTCGTGATCCGGTAACTCTGTGTGTGTGTACGTCACGTTCTTTCAAGAACTAAGAGAATGTAGAGGCTTGAAGAAAGAACTCTTTCTTTTCTTCTCTAGCAAATTTGGCCACACTAAGCAAGAAGATTTTTTTTTTCTTTGGCCGAAATCTTCCTAGACTTTCTAGGGTTTTACCTTTAGTGTTTTTGATTCAAAGAATCACAATTAGTCTCTTATATGCTTGTTATGTACAAATATATATATATATATATATATATATATATATTTAAAACTAGATACAAATCTTTTCCAAATATATTTCAATATATTAAAAGGATAAGCAGTATTTAAGTATCCCAGGTGCAATAGGATTTTAACTCCCACATAACCTCAGTTGACTTGAACCTAAACACTTGACTTTTAAAGAAAAAAAGAATCTAATTATTTTATCTTTGTTTCAGACATGATTTGAACCTGCAACCTCTAATTAATAATTAATTAATAATTACTAACTTATTAATTAAATAATATAATTATCTAATTAATTTAATTATTAATATATTAATTAAATAATATTATTATTCAATTAAGTTCTGAACAAATAAGTGTCACTTACATAACACATTTAATTGGACAATCCAATTAATTAACCGTGACCCTTGTTATCTTTAATTAATCGGGCTAACAAGGGGACCTAATGGACCCACAGTTTTGAGCTCCAATACTAAGAAATAATTAATTAAACTCTTTAATTAATATTTCATGATCATTAACCTTAGAGTTATTCCACTAAAAACCCGAGGTTGCACTCTCGCAACTGTACATGTATTACACAAACCAAAATTATAGTTTTCTATCGATATAACTATTACATACGGTATGATCCTCTACAAGTAGTTCGTAATTAGAGTTAGGTCACAAAGTTCGTTATATCTCCCTAATTATATCTTTTCCATTAAGTACCATTGATTCTCTAATGAACAATAAATCCTAACTTCCTTTATGGAAGAAAGAAAGCGCTCATCTACTTTTCGTAAGAAGGTGTGGATTCCACTATTGTACACATACTTTCCCAGCCACAAGCCAAAACGTGATTCCAACATATGAAGTTATTGACCGGGAATGCAACTTCGATCCCACCCATGGTATATTAAAAACCACGATCTAACCTAAAGAAGTCGATAAGATATTCAGGATTAAGATCACCCATTTATAGCCATCATTTGGTGATATATATGAATCTCATCTTGTAACGGATCTTGGTGAGAGATTCATATAGATCATGACCCAATCTTATATGATCACATAATATAAAGTGCCTTCATTCTCATATCCCCATAAGAATAGTCTAGGTTAAGACCATCGTATATTACAAAATGGATCGCAGCTGTATATTAAACACAAATAAAGTAACCAACTCTAATTGCTATTTATAGACTTTTTAGATTGCTCATCTTAAACTGAATACCTCTGCATATAACACTGATATACTCAGTTAGAGATTAAATTCGGCAATCTTGGATGTTAAGTACACACTATATAAATGTATGAGACAGGTATATAGAATGAATAAAATATTTCTTTTATTAAAGCAAGTGAGACATATCTCTCATTTGCACTAAAGCAAGTGAGACATATCTCATAACCCTAGACCCTCTAGGTGACCTTCAAACACTTTAGTCATTGGGGTTTTCATAAATGGATCAACCTGATTGTTTAACGACGTTATCTTGGTCACGGTCACATCCCATCTCTGCACTATCTCTGCACTATCTCTCTGATGAGATGATATTTCCTCTCTATATGCTTCCCTCTCCTATGGCTTCTTGGTTCTTTGGAATTAGCCACAGCACCACCGTTATCACAATAAAGTATGATGAGCTTATCCAGATCTGAAACAGCTTTCAGATTAGTCAAGAACTTATAGAGCCAAACAGCCTCTTTAGCTGCTACATATTCAGCTTCAATGTTGGAGTTATCAATATATGATTGCTTAACACTCCTCTATACTATGGCTCCACCCCTAAGGGTAAAAACTGATCCAGTTGTGGATTTTCTAGAATTCATGTATGACTGAAAATTAGAGTCTATATATCTTAACAGGATCAAATCCTGCCCTGAATATATTAGCATATAGTTTCTCATTCTCCAAAGATACTTGAGAATGTCCTTTACTGCAACTCAATGATCCAATCCTGGGTTGGATTGAAACCTATTGGCTACTCCTACTGCAAAGTAGATGTCAGGTCTTATGCATAATATAGCATACATAAGACTGGCTACTGCAGATGCATAGGGAACATGTCTCATATCCTCAACTTCTTGAGGTGTCTTAGGACACTGTTCCTTGAACTCCATGCCTAAAAGGTAAGTTACCTTTATTGGATTAAAAAAAGAACAAGTACCTTGTCGATATACGATGGGTGAGACAATTCTAAGAGTTTGTTCTTACAATCCCTAATTAATTGGGTCTCTGAACATAACTCGCCTCTCCCAAATCTTTCATTTAAAATTGGCTAGACAACCAACCCTTTACTTCCGAAAATACCCCTACTTCATCCCCAATGAGTTGGATATCATCTACGTATAGGTAGACATGTCGGCAGTTCAGTTTGAACCAGTGAACCGAATCCGAATCGAAATCGGTACGGAAAAAACCATAACTGAATATACATTTTAAGTTTCAAACCGGAACCGCTACAGTGCACGATTCTAGTTCCGGTTCCACCAAAACAGTTTTTTTTTTAAATATTGGGCTAAATCGGCCCAACAGACTACTAACCCAAAGGTCTACTGACGTCAGTAGTCCGTTGGGCCTAACTGTCGGTAAAAAAAAATCGAACCATGGAACCGTTGGAATCAGCCCGGAACAGCTGTTTCCTGAATTGAAACCGGTAATACCGGACAGTACCGGTTCTGGTTCCAGTTTAGGTTGCCCCAGAACTAGAACCATCGATTCTGAAAAGTAATCGAACCCGAACCGGAACCGATGAGATATCAATGTATAGGACTAAGAAAACTACTATTGTCAATTATCTGCTTGTAAACACAAGACTCATCGACATTTCGCTCAAAGCCATAGGTTTTGATAGCATTATTAAACCTAATGTTCCAAGATCTAGATGCTTGTTTCAGTCTATAGATAGACTTTTGCAACTTGCAAACCTTTTGCTCTTAATCATGGGACATGAATCCCTTTAGTTGCATCATATAAATGCTTTCATTAAGATTGTCATTCAAAATTGCAGTCTTGACGTCTGTTTGCCCAATTTCATAATTAAAATAGACAGCAATGGATAAGAGAATCTGAATAGACTTAAATGTAGCTAGTGACTAGAAGGTTTCTTCATAATCGACTCCTTTCTTTTGGGTATAACCTTTTGCCACTAGCCTTGCTTTGAAGGTCTCTACCTTCCAATCTACTCCTCTCTTTTTCTTATAGATCCACTTATAACCTATGGGTTTTATCCCATCTGGTAAGTCAACAAGTTCCCAAACAGAGTGGAGTACATGGACTCTATTTTGAGATTAATGGCTTTAAGCTATTCCTCTTTGTCAAAATCTTTATTGCATGTTTAAATGACAATGGATCATCCACACAATCATTAGAGATGACAGACTGTGCCTCCTTAATACCTAAATAGCAATCTAGTTGTCGTACAACCCTCCAACTATGCTTGGGTGGTAATGTGGTCAGCCTAGGAACTGTCTGACTCTCATATGTAGATGGAACAACAACTATTGTTGATTTAGTATTGGTCGTACCAGGCTCTAACTCATTTAACACATTCTTGCTTCAAGTTTTTTGATCACTCATATAGTTATCCTCAAGAAACGTTATATTTGTCGATACAAATACTTTGTTCTCCTGAGAAATTTAGAAGAATCCACCTCAAGTCTCCTTGGAATAACCTACAAACAAGAAAACCATACACTTAGGGTTTGGCTTTCTAGATCTTTTCTTTAGTACATGTACTGGACACCCCCTTATGTGAAAATGTCACAAACTAACTTTACGACTATTCCACAACTCTAGGGGAGTCTTGGGAAAATATTTGGATGGGACTACATTCAAAATGTAGGTTGTAGTTTGTCGTGCATAGCCCCAAAAGGAATTTGGTAATTATAAGAAACTAATAATAGATCTCACTATTTCCATCAAGGTTTTATTTCTCCTCTCCACAACACCATTTTGTTGTGGTGTTCCAGGAGCTGTGAGTTAGGATATGATCCCATGTTCGACCAAGTAGTCTTCAAACTCTTAGTCAAGGTACTTACCTCAATGATCTGACCGTTGAGCCTTGCTAGTCTAGCCTAATTGGTTCTCAACTTCAACTCGAAATTCTTTAAACTTTTCAAAAGTTTTTGACTTCTGTTGCATTGAGTAGACATATCTATATCTAGAGTAGTCATCTTTAAAGGTGATAAATACTCATAACCACCCCTTACTTTAATATTCATCGGTTCATAGACGTCTGAATGTATAAGCTCTAATGGTTTTGTAGCTCTAAACCTTTTTCAATAAAAGGTCTCTTGGTCATTTTATCTTCTAAACTGGACTTGCAGACAGGTAAGATGCCAACCTTCCACTTTTAACTAAGTTATCTATCCTGTCAAGATTAATATGGCCAAGTCTTAGATGCCATAAATACGTTTCATTATCTGAAGAAATTTTTTATCATTTTGTTTTAGGTTTTTCAACTTTAAACAATTCAACATTGAGTATTGATGTATGAATTAACGGTCTTAAAACATACAAGTTGTTTTCATTCAAATATGAACAAATATTTAAACCATTTTGAGAAATAATAACTGACTTATTATTAAAAGAAATAGAATATAAATGTTCCAACATTTTGGACACATAAATCAAATTCCTTATGAATCCAGGAATAAAATAAACAGAATGTAAAATAAGAAAAAAATTTAAAACTGGAATCTCACTACTCCCACCGCTCTTACTAACATAACATCCCCTGATCCAACACGCATAGAGAAGGCTTTATCAGTATGCTCTATCGAAGAAACAGTCCACTGTAAGGAAGAGCAAACATGGTTAGTAGCTTCTGAATCAATTATCCAAGGTGAACAATTATTTTCCACTAAACATAATTCAATAACAACTAAATCATATTTACCTTTTATTCTTGGCAACCTCCTATAGATATTGAGGACAATTCCTCTTCTAGTGACCGATGTTTTCGCAGTGGGAACCTTTTCCTTTGCCTTTATCCTTGTCAGTGGAGATGCCTTTCTTTTTACTTTGGGCTTTCTTGGGTTTAGGCTTACTCTTACCCTTGCCAGTAGACCTCTTCCTCTTCTTAGATCCAGAGAAAGATGATTCAGCAACATTTGCTTCATCGATGTTACTTTTTTTATCCTTAGTCATGGACTCAAAGGTAGTGAGCTTATTAAGCAATTGAGTCAAACTGAATCTCAACTTGTTCATCCCATATAGAGATGCACGTCTCGGGAACATGAATGGATATAGGTCCTCCCTTCCTCATCACCACTTTCTAGACCCTTCACCTATCCTTTCCTATTCCCCATTTGGGGAAAATGGGGATGGGGAATTTTGGGGGGAGGTATATCCATCCCCAACCCCAGTTCCCCATTGTAAGTTCCTCGGTGTTTGATTGGCTTATTTCGTTGACAACCACATTTAGGGATCTATATGTAAGGGTAGTTTAGGGCTTCATTGTTCGTAATCAAGCTCAAGCATCAAAGGTAAAATCACCTGCTTAATTTTAATTGAAGAGGCATTAGTGCACACACACACACTCATGCATTTTCTTTTAAATATCTTGCTTGCATTCTTATTTGCCATTTTGTGTGCCTTATGTGTCTTATTTTTATTTGAGGTTTGAATGTATGTTTGTGGCTTAAAAAAAAGGATTTTTTCCTCTATGAAGCGGTCTAGACCGCTATATGTGCACTACCCTTGTCGCGGCCTGCACAACTGTGTTTACCAGAGGATGCCCGCTATGTCTACCGCGGTCTGTGCTTGTTGCCTACACAGCGGTCTCCCAAGCGGAGTTTCACACACGATGCATGTTGTCCAGACCACGGTCTGTGCACACTGCATGCATAATGGCCTATATAACGACGTTGTCCAGGCGATACACCACTTTCTGTGCCGCAGTCTGGACACTTACCTGGACCTAGGTACAGACAGCGGTCCTGACGAGTTTTGGTTGCCTTTCACCCAAAACGACACAGTTTCACTTTAGGCTTCATATAAATATACCATCTTCTTCCCAACTCATTTTGAGAGCTTCCTAACCTATTTTTGAGTGAGAGATAAGGTTCTTTAGTAAAAGAAGCTCAAAGAAGCCATTTTTACTCAACCATCCTAAAATTCCAAATCATCAAGCATCTTACAAGCATGAGTTTCTTGTGTGTTCATAACTAGGTATTCCTCACATGCTCTAAACTTTATGGTTTCATTACTAAGACATGTATACCTAGGGTTTTAGTCTTTATTGCATATTAATTGCTTGCTTGTATGTTTAATTGCTTTTATGACATGCTTGTGTATTGATTGTTGGTTGAGATGCATTAATTTGTGATAACTAGAATTTAGGACGATTTTACTCTTCTAGCTAATTCTTCTTGCCTTTGCATTTAGAACATTGATATCTAGGATTTGCTTTAATCATTATTAATCCTAGATAAGCATGAATGTTTTGACCTAGCATTTTTGCATATAGAATATTCTTGCATATTCACTTAGGTTGCCATTATCTCTTTATTATTGGTTAAGCTTGTGGCTATGTGATTAGTGCACAAGGTTTGTGATCCAAAATCACTATTAAGACCCGTTGGGTAGAGTGAAAGGGTTAGTAACTGGAGGGTTAGAGCGGAGGTCAACCTAGATTGTAAACTTTTACTTAATAGTGGATTTTGAGGATCAAGGGGTGGCGCTCTAAACATTCCGTGGTTTTTCCCATTTGGAGAGTTTCCACGTATATATTGCGTGTTGTTATTGTTTTATGTTTGTTGTCTTTTATTTGAACATTGGGGTAAAATTGTTAATATTGATTAATTCGCAAAATTGGTAATTTATTGAATTAAAATCTATTCACCCCCCCTCTAGATTATAGACACACACTTTCTAGGGAATTTCAATTGGTATCAGAGCCGGTGCCTAGATATACTTAGGTGATTCGTGCATTGTGTGTGTCTTACCTTGTGCATTTTGATTGTTTGATTTTGCTTCGTTATTTTTTCATTTCATTTGCATCTCTTTCATGACCCAAACACTATGAGTGAGTCTGGGATGAGTAAAGAGGGAGCTTCAAGCTTAAGACCACCTTTGCTCAATGGGGTGAATTATGCTGCTTGGAAGGGCAAGATGGAAGCCTATATTTACCAAATAGATGACCATGATTGGATGGCTATGGAAGACGGGTATACTCCTCTAACAATGACCACTGACAATAGTGGAGAAGCTCCTAAGCCCAAGTCTAATTGGAGTACTCAAGAGTTTGAAGCATCCAAGTGGAACAACAAGGCTATGCATGCCATCTTTTGTGCCGTGGACGATAATCAGTACAAGCTAATCCAAAACACTAGGATTGTAAACGAGGCTTGAGACATTCTTCAAACCGTATATGAGGGAACCGAGGTAGTCAAGGACTCAAAGCTCCAAGTCCTCTAAATGCAATTTGAGATGATTAGGATGGAGGAGCATGAATGCTTCAATGACTTCCAAGTGAAGTTGATGGATATTGTTAACCAAAGCCATCAACTTGGTGACCCATATTCGGATAGTAGAGTCAATTAAAAAATTATAAGGTCACTTCCATCAAGGTTTGAATCAAAGGTGACGGCACTTGAAGAGAATAATGAGTATAAGAATATAAAGCCAAGTGAAGTCATTGGAAGACTTCTAGCTTATGAGTCAAGATGGAATACCATTCCCACACCTCCGAAGAAGCAAAAGAGCATTGCCTTGAAGACCACTAAAGTTGAAGAAGAAGAGGAGGACTCATATAAAGAAATGGCCCTCATGGTTAAAAGATTCAAGAAATTTATAAAGTTTGGGAGGAAAGGATTTGGGGTCCAAGGGAAAGGAAGTGAAAAAGAAAAATCCTTTCAAGAAGATGGAAAAGTCTCAGAAAAGTGACTCCAAGAAGGGCATTCAATGCTATGAATGCAGTGGTTTTGATCAAATCGCTCCAGAATGTGCAAATTTGAAGAAGAAGAAGAAGAAGGAGAAAGGGAAGGAAATGACGGCTACTTGGAGTGATAGTGAGGACTTAGAAGAGGAAGAAAAATCTTTGGATGATAAAGATAGAGTTGCCAACTTCATTGCCTTCTCAACATCTCATAATGGCAAGGAAGTTGTGAGTGATAAGGAAGAAATAAGTGACTCTAGTGATAAAAGCACCTCTTCCAACTCTAGATTTGATATTGATGAGGAAATGGACTATGTAGACTTTATGAAGTTTTTTAAAAAGTCTAGATTGAAAAAGAAGAAAGAGATTCAAGAGTTGAAAAATGAGAACCTAGAGTTGACTTACAAGATTACTCACTTGTGTGAGAAAGTAAAGAGTGGAAAAGAGTTAGAAGAGAGTTTGAAGTTGGATCTTGTGATCACTAAGAAGAGTGAAGAGAACTTAAAGGATGAGCTTAGGGAAGCGAATGAATTAGTTGCCAAGATGACATCCGAAACCGAGAGACTTAACAAGATGCTATAATGTTGGAAGAGTCCTAGTGATAAAACAGGCTTAGGATATGTGGAAGGCAAGGATGCCACTTCCTTGAAGAAGACCATCTTTGTTAAGAGTCAGAAAGATAAAGAGACTCAAGGTTCACACCAACAAATGAGTTCGAATGAAGTTGGAGAATCATTAAAGCAAGCTCAAATGAAGGCTCAAACAAATTCTCAAGCTAAAGCTCATCCACCAAAAGCTAGAACTCATCAAACAAGGCCTCAACTTCCAAGGAGCTTTCAAAGTCAACAAAGGAGTTTTAACCCATAACCAAGAAGATAAGCAATTTTGGCTCAATCACAAAGGTTGTTTCAAAGAAGAGATTCAACATAACACCAAAGGACAACTCAAAGGAGAGAGAAGTCTTCCATGCTTGTACAAGTATATGGTATGAATTCTTACTTTACTCTCATTTGTCATTATTGTGGTGTTGAAGGTCACATAAGGTCGAGTTGTTTTAAATTTATTTAGTTGTGTCGTTTTGAAAGCATGATTGAAAAGAATAGGGCTAGAGTAAATATGCATGTGCCTAGGAAATCTGGAATTAATGATCCTAGGAGAAATATGATGACTATGACTCCTAGAAATGACAATGTTGCTACTAGGTGGACTAGACCAAATGAGTATGTTTTCCATGTGAACCAAGTGGCGTTGAAGGCAAAAGCCTCTAATATTTGGTATCTTGATAGTTGGTGTTCAAGGCACATGACCGGAAATAAGAGTTTCTTTGAGACTCTTGTTATGAAGGATGGTGGATTTGTCACCTTTGGTGATGGTTCACGAAAGAAGGTTTTAGGAAAAGGGAACATATCCATCTCCAATTTGCCCTCCTTACCTAATGCTCTTTATGTAGATGGCTTGTAAGCAAATCTTATTATCATATCACATTTAAGTGATGAAGGGCTTTTGGTCATGTTTGGTAAAGTTGATTGTTCAATTTTGAGAGAAGATGGACAAGTCCTAGTGAAAGGTAAGAGATCAAGTGACAATTGTTATTGTCTTGATTCCAATGAAATCTTGTGTAATTTGTCTAGTGGTGATCAAGTTGAATTGTGCCATCAAAGGTTAGGTCATATGAATTTCAAAGACTTGAAAGTTCTTGAGAGGTTGAAAACTGTGAGAGGCCTTCCTAAGTTTGGAAATAGGATTGAGGGAGTTTATGGACCTTGTCAATAAGGAAAGCAAACTAAGAGTATGCATTGATGGTTTTTGGTGGTTGACCCTATATGGGGAGCTCAAGCAAAGATAACGAACTTGCATCTTAATAAGTAAATAATTGTTCAATTTTATGCTCTTTAATTAATTGCTTGAGTATCTTGGATGCATATATTATTATATGAATTTTCATTCAATAAGTGTGTTTTTGCCTTATCTGAAATGCATGTCTCATTTGTGTTCAAACATGTATTTTTGGACTATGAAATTTGATAGGGAAGTACATTTGATTGACCCAAAGTTTATCTCTATGTTTATGAAAACTTGATCTTGACATGCTTAAAGTGTTATGCATGATGAATTTATTGAATGCTTACAAAATGGTTGCAAATATGTGTGCAAGTGACTTTTGAGACTTCATTCAATAAGGATATTGTATCCATTTCTGGGATTTTCACATTCATATAGTCTCTCTCACTTTACTTATTGAACAAGGCTACTATCATACGGGCATCTTGCCCGGAAAAATCTAATAGGGCGCAATAGTTGCTCATGTCTTGTTCAACTTGTAAAGTTTGATAGTTTTTTTTTTAGGTTAAAATATATCTTGTTTTCCATTGACAATTTGGTGCAAATTGGTTTGACTTCTCTTGGAACCTCATGTGTTATTTTCTTTTGCCAAATACCATGCTTTTGGAAGTTGATGCTGCATGTACTTCATTCAAGGCAATCTTTTGCACATTTTCCAATCAATAAAAACTTCCATGAATTTCTCTCTCTCTTAATTAACCTACATAAAGTTGTTGTATATGATTATGCATTTACATTGTAAATATCTCTCTTTGCTAAAATGTCCCGGTTGGGGAATACTCCTTTGCCTATCTTGTGACAAAAAGGGGGAGTAGTATTGGATTTAGGAGAAGAGCGTTTGCTATGTGCATTGTTGATTGCATGTTACTTGTTAATGCAAATTGCCATTGTTTTTATTTATCTTGATCCCTTTCATACACTTGTCTTGGAAAGTTTAGTTCTTTGTTTTGTAGGGATGATCATTCTACAAGAGATGAAAGATTTGAAGATTTAGCTTTAGGTATTTCTTGTAATATAGAATGTTATTTTTTTTGTTGACCTCTTGTTGTTTCTTGTTGTTTCTTGTGAGGATAATTTTGTGAATGAGTGGTTTTGTCACAAAATAGCCAAAGGGGGAGATTGTAAGTTCATCGGTGTTTGATTGGCTTATTTCGTTGACAACCACTTTAGGGATCTATATGTAATGGTAGTTTAGGGCTTCAATGTTCGTAATGAAGCTCAAGCATCAAAGGTAAAATCACTTGCTTAATTTTCATTGAAGAGGTATTAGTGCACACACACACTCATGCATTTTCTTTTAAATATCTTGCTTGCATGCTTATTTGCCATTTTGTGTGCCTTGTGTGTCTTATTTTTATTTGAGTGTTGAATGTACGTTTGTGCCTTAAAAAAAGAGGATTTTTTCCTCTATACTGTGGCCTAGACCACTCTCTATGCAGTGCCCTCGTCGCGGCCTGCACAACGGTGTTTACCAGAGGATGCCCGCTGTGTCAACCGCGGTCTGTGCTTATTGCCTACGCCGCGGTCTCCCAAGCGGAGTTTCACAGATGATGCATGCTGTCCAGACAGCGATTTGTGCACACTGCATGCACAACGGCCTACAGAGTTGCGTTGTTCAGGCGATACATCGCTCTCTGTGCCGCGGTCTGGACACTTACCTGGACAGCAGTACAGACAGCGGTCCTGACGAGTTTTGGTTGCCTTTCGCCCAAAACGACACAGTTTCACTTTAGGCTTCATATAAATATACCATCTTCTTCCTAACTCGTTTTGAGAGCTTCCTAACCTATTTTTGAGAGAGAGATAAGGTTCTTTAGTGAGAGAAGCTCCAAGAAGCCATTTTTACTCAATCATCCTTAAAATCAAAATCATCTAGCATCTTACAAGCATGAGTTTCTTGTGTGTTCATAACTAGGTATTCTCTACATGCTCTAAACTTTATGGTTTCATTACTAAGGGTTTTAGTCTTTATTGCATATTAATTGCTTACTTGTATGTTTAATTGCTTTTATGACATGCTTGTGTATTGATTGTTGGTTGAGATACATTAATTTGTGATAGCTAGAATTTAGGATGGTTTTACCCTTCTAGCTAATTCTTCTTGTCTTTGCGTTTAGAACATTGATATCTAGGATTTGCTTTAATTGTCATTATTAATACTAGATAAGCATGAATGTTTTGACCTAACATTTTTGCATATAGAATATTCTTGCATATTCACTTAGATTGCCATTATCTCTTCTTTGTTGGTTAAGCTTGTGGCTATGTGATTAGTGCACAAGGTTTGTAATCCAAAATCACTATTAATGCCCGTTAGGTAGAATGAAAGGGTTAGTAACTGGAGGGTCAGACGGGAGGTCAATCTAGGTTGTAAACTTTTACTCAATAGTGGATTTTGAGGATCAAAAGGTGGCGCTCTAAACAGCCCGTAGTTTTTCCCATTTGGAGGGTTTCCACGTATATATTGCGTGTTGTTATTGTTTTATGTTTGTTGTCTTTTATTTGAACATTGGGGTGGAATTGTTAATATTGATTAATTCGTATAATTGGTAATTTATCGAATTAAAACCTATTCACCCCCTATAGGTTATAGACACACACTTTCTAGGGAATTTTACCCATTTTTCTTTGTTTTTTTTTTCCGTTTTTTGTTTTTCTCGGTTCCCCATTTCACATTTAACTAAAAATTACAAATTAAACTAAAAAATTAAACATTCCATTACAAATACAAAATAAAATTCATTAATGTAGTAAAAATAGTAAATGTGTATATATACTTAGGGTTTCAAAGAATAAAAAAAAGATATAAAAATTATATATTATAATTATATTTATATATGTTTGGGGGAAATGGGAACGGGGAAGGGTCCAACAATACCTATCCCCCCCCCCCCCCCCAATTTCCCCATATTTTCCTAAAAAAAATCACCAAATGAGGATGGGGACACGAGGAATTGTGGCCCCGGGGAAAAGGTTACATCTCTAATCCCATAGTTGCTTTTAATCTAATCGAAATTCTTTGTTAGAGTCGTCAGTATGATGTTCACATGGCTAGGTTCATCAATAGCCCCGTATTGACCTCTGTCGTGTTGAAATGGGACATCATGCTCAAGATATGTTCACTAACAGATGCACCCTCTTTCATCCGAGCAAGCCTTGCAGAATGAACAACTTCGTGCCGCTTTTGCTTAGAGGGATGCTAGAACATAGCCTACAATGACTCCATGATTTCGAATGATGTAGCCATTGCTTCATGCTTTGTAACAAGCACTTTTGTCATACTAGCTAACAGATAAGTTCAAGCCTTCCCATCAGATTACATCCATTTCCGGTATGCCTCACGAACATTCCTTTATAAGCATAAACTTTAGGTCTTTTGTTGCCAAGATTGCATTGATATTATTTTTCCACTTACTATAGTTTTCTCCAATTAATTTGTCATTAACAAGGATTTGTAATAGTGCAGAAGACAATGCGGGAAAAACCATAAATAAACAATTCATTCAATCATAAATTTAATTCACACGTAAATGTTTGGTGTAAAATTAAATATGATGCCTGAACAAATTTAATGAACAAGAAAATCCCTAAAAACTGTTTCTATACCACGACAATCTAACATACCTTAAGCAAGTGCCGCCTTAGGGTCGGTCAAAGTCTAAAATGTTGGATCGAGACATTCTCAACCAAAAGATATATCAGAATAACTCTTATTCCTCTATCATTCAACCATCATTTATTTCAGTCAGGTTTATAATTAACAAATTTAATTAAAACCTTGTGACTGTAGCCCACCATTTCAGATCTCTTAAGCTTAACTTGAGAATTGCTGTCTTAGGGTCGGTCAATCCCAAAATACACTCAGAAACCATATCCGTTAGGAAGTTAACCTTGGTATTGACTCTCATGGAGACCATCCTAGGCAGGATGAAAACAAATGACAAGACCCACCCCGACTCCTCTCTTGAGTATGAAAGAGGCCTTGTGGGCTGTACTTTTACTAGCATGATAAAAGAATTTCGACTAAAATTCCATAGAAAATACTTGCTTTTAAACATAAAAAAAATATAAGGGAAATATTGAAAATATTGGAGAGTACAAAATGTACATAACTGCAAGTCCTTTATTGCCTTTTTCGTTCATTACAAAAAGTTGTCAAAAAAATGACCGATCGGACCAAAAACCGACCACCTTTAAAAACTAACCAGTCAAAATCCTGACCAGGAAACTGACTAGACCTAGTAAGAAACAAACCACGGCCTAGCAAGAAATCTACCACAGCCGAGTAGGTCGACCACACCTCAAATTATGTCGACCATGTCGACCACACATCTCAAAATATTTACATAAAAATTAAAATGTATGACTTTTATGCTTCATGATGTCATCGAGTGGCCCACCTCAAAACTTTTGAGTCCGCACAACCGAGCAGCTACCTGGAAATGTATTTTTAAAGTAAAAGGATGAGTGTTAACGCCCATTGAGTGAATGAAAACTTTTAAAAATATTTCTAAACAACGATTCAATATGCATCTAGTAATATATAATATATCATTTCATCATGTCAAAAGATTTCCATAGTAAAAGATAATATATCTACGTTCATACTTAATAACTGAATGCATCTCTTTTCTGAATAAGAATAAGATAATTTATAAAATCTTAATTTGCACAAAATTAGTACCCATGGATATCTTCAATACGTAAGCCGAATTTCTTCGTGCAAATACAGAGTCGGGAATAACTTCTGGTCAAACACGTGAAGAGCGACTAAATACTTTTTTACATCTGGTCATACACGTGCAGAGCGACTCATCTGACATACACATATGTAGAATGGCGGCAAAATCCAACAATAATCATAACCGGGGAAGGGTACAGACATGGTACTTTTGTAAAAATCATAATCTCTTCTTGATATTAATAAAAGTAATAGCTAATATTTCTGAGTGCTGAAAATTCAAACACGATTAAATGCTTAAGGCTGACCTAGGGGGGATGAATAGGTTAGACACCTTTTTCGACTCCCTTTGAAACAAACAAAAGTTTGTCCCTCTAGATTGCTTGTATCACAATATATATATATATTAACTAAAAACAATTAATCAATATATAAACACAAGTAAAGTGTGATACAAACAAGTAATTGTAACACATACACAATCTATATTACAGAAATGAAGTCAACATATATAAAGAGTTCTATCCACAATACAAATATTAGAGAGACAGAGATAGAGAAAAATTGACACAAGATATAATGTGGTAAACCTTCAAAGAGGAAACATCCACGGGCTAGCAGCCACCGGCAAACAAAATCCACTAGTAGATAAGACAAGTACAATCTCTCAAGTGACATCTTCACCTAGAAACTACCCTCTTATCCTACTCTAGAAGTTGTCGCCCTATGCTCAACAATCCGAGGTCTCACACCTCTTGTCAAGACTTTCTCGCTCACCTTATCTAAATCCTCAAGACCCAAGGCAAGACTTCTTGCTTAACTAAGTCCTCACGACTCTAGTCAAGATTTCCTCGCTCATCTATCCGAGTTCTCCCAACTCTATGCAAGACTTCTTGCTCGACTATCTGGATCCTCACGACAGCCAAGACTTCCTTGTTCGACAATCCAAGGCCTCACGCCTCTTGCCAAGACTTCTTGCTCAACACCATAAGTCTCACACCTATTGTCAAGACTTCCTTCTCACAAGGCATCTAAGTGATCATGAATGTAAAATGCAAACAAGCACGCAACATAGAATGCTATGATCAACAAATCCTATGGAAAATAATAGACATGAGCATGAATGCACAAAACAAATATTGTCTAGTCAAACATGCATGTATAATCAATCTAGATCATATAAAATATGTTCAACATTAATCACAATCTAGATACATGCATCTATCTAAACTTGAATCACAAGATATGATCAACAAATCACAAGATCATTTTTAAATCACACAAACCTAAAACATGCTAAAATCATATGACAAAGTCAATTAGATTTAAGCTAAAGTTCTAGAGCATATTCCTAAGCATAGATTCAACAAATCACATGAATAACTCAAAAGAACATAAGCACATGTATTATATGAGAAATTTGGCCAAGAGAACCTAATACATGTGAGGAACTATTTTTCTCAAAACAATCAATCAAAGATCATCACATAGTCCTAGAATCAAAGCTAGCACAAAACAATCCCAAACATGTGATAACATAGGCAAAATCAAAACCTAACTAGACATGTATGATTTCAATTGAAATTCAATCTAGCTTTGAAATTATTAAAAAATCAAATCAAAATACTCACAATATACAAATATATGTTAAAGAAGAAAACCCAAGAAAATTGACCAAGTTTTAAAAGAAAACTTTGAGAGAAAATCAATACCTTAGTTGATTTAGGTGCAGTCCGGTTTTTGTATGATTAGACACCAAATACAGCAGAAAAACTATCTCAAACCTTTAGAGAAAAGATGGAGGATGAATAGATGAACACTGTAAACTTTGAATCACTCAAATCAGAGTTCAAATGAAGAAGTTATGGTGTTTGTAAGGTGAGAAAATTTAGAGAGAATTTCTGCACACTTGTTTTAAATTTCTTCTTAGAATGAAATGTGAGAGGGAAAGAGTTTATAAAGGAGTGGGAAACTTAGACATGTGAAATGACCAAGAGGGGCAAGAAGAGGCCAAGCAAGCTTCCTTCCCAAGATGGCACATGGGCATCTCGGGGAAGCAAGCCTTCTGCCACGAGACGGCCACGCGCCATCTCGGGAAAGAAGTCCTTGCTTGCTTCTTTCTCCTCCAACCTTCCTTCGCGTTCTTCGACCGTTCACCGGCCTCCGAACTCAGAATTCGAATCTGTTTATGGATTACGAACCATAGCTCTCACACAGACATGGAAATATAAGATAATCAACCCAGAAAATAATAATTCAAGTCGATATATGAATACGAAGACATTGTATGTAACATGAGTTGAAAGTGTAGTATCTTTTGACTTAAAACATGAAATCAATAGTATGAGTAACCAAAATGTCCGGAACTCAATCAAGAATGATTTAAGACTAAATTCAAGTTCAATATCCATGAATTACAAGCATATACACACACAAACACATTTCACACTAGAATGCAAACTACATAGAGATTGTTTCCAATCATGCATATTCCAAAACATGTTATTTCCAAACCAATGCATGAGCATTCATCTTCAAGTGTGTGAATGTGTTATACATGGTGCACAACGATACAGGGACACATATGAATGAATTGTATATGTGTGCCCATAATGGTGCACAACGATGCAAGGACACAAATGTATGATATGTGTGTGTCTGCCTAAGCCTTGTAAGAGAAAGATAAGGTCTTAGTATACCTTTGTAGAACCAAATTACATCATTTCCCTTTGAAGACTTGAAACTTGCTTTGACTTGTTGTTTCTTCTTTCTTGAAGCTTGAATCATCATGAATTTAAACAACTAAATCATTACAAGTAAACATCATTTTAATATGGAATTAATGCCAATACAAACTAAAACCTAACAATCTCTCCCTTTGGCAAATTCCATGTCAAAACACCTATACATTTACTACAAATATAAAAATGAAGATAGGTCACAAAATCACTCCCTCACATTACAATGAGTAAGATTCCTATAACTAACCTTCACCAACTCTTGAACTTCATCTTGATCTTCTCTTGAAGAAACCGACAAATCATCTTAAAGCACAATGCATATACAAGAGAAAAACAACAAATGACAACATATAATATGGATACGAATTTACAATCAAGTCCACAAATATATGTATCTCTCCCTCAATACATGCCAAATACAAGAATTCTTAACCAAATCTTAAGACTAATTATTACAAGCCATTGAAAATTTAAAAGTTCACAAAAACAACATAAAAAGGAAAATAAGTAACTAGCAACTCTTAACAACTCTTTCTCCTCCTTTTTGACATGAAATGATGCCAAAAGGTAAGAAACATACCATGAGACTAAAATACTAGCTACTAGATCCACCAAAGAAAGATGTGCGTGTAGTTGACCTAACATAATGCTTGAGAGGTGGTCTTGAACTTGATGCAATACACTCATCCAACTCTTTTATTCTAGCATCTTGTTTATCATCAACATTCTTCTTCAAATGTAAAGCCCAATCCGGAAGAATGTTTATGCTAGTCTCTTGACAATCAACTTGTGAACTACTAAATAGTCCAAAAGTATCACATGTCTTACCCTTATCCTTATATGACATGTATGACACACGTTTATCACTATATTTTTCTAAGGGTTGTACCAACATATCATCTCCACTACTTTGAACATCACGAGCTAAACACAAATAAGTTATAAACCCTGGTAATGCAAGCTTCTTATCTCCTTTAGTTGAGAATGCCACATTATCTAAGTAAAACACAAGCAAATCCTCAAGGTTTATAGGTTGATTAGTCACCAAGGCATATACTATTTTGATCTTGTCTTTATTCAACTCGGTTGAATTCGAAGATCCAATAATATTAGTGCAAATAAAAAAAATGCCAAAATGCACTAGCCTTAGTTAACTCATGTTGACTAATATATGCTCTACCTTTCCACTCAAAAGAAGCATTGTCACATTGAGTCCTACCCATGATATTAAGATTCTCAATGACATCAACATCTAGAAAGTTCGAATCAATATCACTAGATAGCCCCAGAAACTTGTTAATGTTTAACCGGTTAACTCTAAACACAACACCTCTAATCTCCATCAAAGCATCCAATAAGGTGGCAGTCTCTCTATATTCATGATAAAACTCTTTAACAAGAGTATCATTCACTATTCCTAGCATGCTCACCCAAGATTCCCAATTCCTATCCTTAATGCATTTAAGAACATAAGAATCTTTACATTTACCTAAGTCAATGCCTCTCTCTTGAAATATATTCTGAGTTCCAAAGATCCCTAAATCCTTTGACCTTGAAGCTTTGGATCCCTTTGAGGTAGATTTGGCTTTCACAATGGGATTCGATTGATTTCCACTTCCGGTAACTTTAGTTCTTCACATTAGTTCTTGTGAAATACAATGCTATATACATACAACAAAAGTGAGTGAAAGACAAAACACGCATATTAGTCACAAATATATAAATACAATGACATATGACTTAAAAATGAATCATCATGCAAGACAAAGATAGTGAGTAATATCTTACAAGTATCATTAAGTCAAAATATGTCAACATGTAACAAAATTAAGCATGTGAACATATCATAAAAGAGAACAATGTCTAGCATACAATGCTCCCCCTTGATAAATGCTATAACTAAAATCAATAATAGCATAGAGTTCACAAAGACGTTCACACAATCACACATTCAAACAATTTGAAGAAATATCAACAAAATAAGCTTCATATGCTAAGAGAGATACGCAAAGATTTTTTCAAGTTCTCTCATAATTCTTCAACAATTGCAAAGATATCATCATACTCATAAACAAAGTGTGTGTGTGAGAGATATGCTTCAAATATATATCAAGAAGTAGTTTGATAATCAACATGCAAACAATTTCCAACGACTATTCATCTTAAGCTTTTTCCATAAAAAGTCAAACCGATTATCATTCGGAATTTTTTGCTATTAAGAGAATAGATTTCAACATATGAGCATGTGTGTGCATGTGGCTCGCCATCCCATTTCTGTTTTTCAACCCGAGCTCATTTGATTTTAAACTAAACTCCTTTTTAATCCTTGCCCTTTTTCTTTTTAGGCTTTGAATCAAAGATTTTTTTTATGAATTCCTTTCAAGACTTCTTTGATTTTTTTTATTTTTCTTACATAAACAAAATTCACTTCATGACGGCTTTCACTCATCACAATGATGTAGCTCTTTCCAACATTGGATAGCTTTCAACACCAATGTGTGTAGCCCTTTTCATGAAGGTGCTCGTTCAGTTCTATGTAATTGCCGAAGCAAAATGGATACTGACCATAGGTCATTTTAAGTGTACTTAAGCACAAAAACTTTAAGGTGTATCCAATGTTTACATATTAGTAAACTCAACCTACTAGCGAAACATATAAGAGAAGCAAGGTGTAATTTTAGAAAACCAAGATTTTATGGCTCATAAGCACATGATCTAAGAGCAATAAGTAGAGACTTATTCAAGATCATTACTTCTCTAATGACTAGCTTTCAAACAATATGAAGCTCATAATTTCAAAAATAATGCCACTCAATATACTATACACAAACAATCATCAAAGTTAAGATCAATGTGAACAATATCACTATTAGATCCTAAAATAGCAAATGTCAATGAAAACCATGTGTATGCCATACAAAATTCTCTAATATGACATAATATGAGATGTATGTTAAAAATTGAGTCAAAAGATGAATATCTAAGAGAACATGCATTAGAGTATAGAGATACCTTATTGCACATTATATTCACCAAATATCATACTTCCGCCCTTTTTATAAGCACTCTTGCCTTGAATGTCCTCATGACACCAAGTTGACGATGTTTCACAAAAAGAGTATAAAAAGCATAATATCTCAACTCAATCAACACATATAACAAAAGAACTTTTTCAAAGTTAATCAACAAATTTTGACTATCATAACAAACATGATGTGAGATAACCAAGTTCATATCAATACATGGAGTATTCAAATCTAGCAAACAAGAATTCTCAACACAATCGATATATAGCCTCAAAGCTATCTCACATGTGCTCCTTATTTTAGTGATAAGAGCACTCACCCTTAAACCACGTATTCTTGGTGTACCTACACAAACATTTCCAATATCATCCTTGACAACAATGTTAAATCTAGAGTAAAGTCCTTCAATGACTTGATTAACAAGAATATCATTAACACACACTTCCTTAACATTTTCAACACAAGCTTTGCCAAGTTGAACAAGAGTAGTATTCTTTCTACCCCACTACATTTTCTCATGCTTAGCAATATTATCATGTTTCTCAACTCTCAAAGTCTTAGCATGTTCTAGTTGAAGTTTAATCTCCTTATCTCTAGATTCATTTCCTAATATGCATTTTTCAATATATTTATAACACCTAGGCTTAATGTGACCTATTGTGTGACAATAATGGCAAATTGGAATACAATATGAGATTGTACCTTTTGGAGTTGAACTAGTTTCACTGGGAGTTTGCAAATATACATTGTTCACCAATATCGTCTTGGCTTTTGATCTTCTCTTCTTGTGTGGTTTGTTATCAATCATGACTTCATCAAAGTGTGTAAGAAGTGGTGCTTCCAAGTGCTCCTCTTCAACTACCAAGTCATCTTCACCACTATGAGAGTTAACAAGATTCCTAACACTAGACACACTAACTGAATCATTCACTAAGTCCTTGATAGCCTCCTTAGTTGTGTCTATCTCTTCCATGAATTCTTGTTCTCTCTTCTTCAAAGAAGATATCACATTATCCTTCTCAAGGTTTATCATTTCAAGTTCTCTAAACTTCTTCATAATATCAACTTTCTCACCAAGAAGTCTACGAGTAACAACCACAAACTCATCTAGTTGCTTCTTGATCAAATCATCCTACTTAACTACTTCTCTTTGAGCACTGTCTCTATCTTTTTCAAGCTTTTCTATATTTTTCAACAACTCAAGATTAGTAGGAATAGAACTAGAGCTTCCAACATGATTTGCATCAAAGTTCCTGTTCAAAGATATTATCTAGTGAAGAATGAGAAGCCGTTAGAGCTATAAATTTGCTCACCAACTCTTCATCACTTGAAGACTCACTACTAGAGCTCTCATTGTCACTAGAATTATCATCACTCAAAGTAGCCGTAAACACTTTGCCTTTCTTGTCTTTCTTAGATGGCTTTTTGGTGCACTCACTAGCAAAGTGACCAAAACCATGACAATTATAGCATTGAACCTCTTTCTTTTTCATGGCTTGACTATTCTTCTCAATCCTTAGAGTTGATATTCTCTTGACACCTTTTTCCTTAGAAGACTTGCCTCTAGGCTTAGCATTCTTCTTTATAAACTTCTTGAACCATCTAACCAAAAGTGCCATCTCTTCATTTTCATCATCACTCTTCTCCTCAATAACATTGAGAGCGATTCCCTTACTTTTCATCTTTGGCTTCAAGCACATCTCATAAGTTTGGAGAGACCCAAGCAACTCATCGATATTCATACTATCCACATCCTTGCTGTCCTCAATGACCGTCACCTTTGATTTGAATCTCTTAGGAAGAGACCTAAGGATTTTCCAATTTAAACGCTCTTTTGAGATAGATACTCCAAGTGCTTGACATTGGTTAGCTATGTTAAGAAGCCGGAGTTTGAAGTCTTCGAACTTTTCTTCTTCACTCATACTTAAACCTTCAAATTGTGATGCCAACATTTAAAGCCTCGATTTCTTCAGCGCTAAGGTTCCTTCATTAGTAACTTGGAGAGTATCCTAAGCTTCCTTTTTGGATTCAATATTTTGAATGTAGGAGAATTGATGCCCATCAACTCCTCAAAAGATGGCATTCATAGCACGATGGTGCCATTTAGCAACCTCAAACTCATTCGTTGTCCATTCACTCCTTGGCTTGAGTATCATGTTTTCATCCTCTTGAACCTTGGTAGGAGGACTATAACCTTCTTCCACTACCATCCAAGCCCTTTCATCAATAGAGCGGATGTAGACTTTCATCCTCAACTTCCAATACCCATAGTTAGTGCCACGAAGTAATGGTGGCCTAGTATTTGAGGCTCCTTCCGCCATTACATCATCTTGTAAACCCATGACTTCGAATGCCTTGCAAAAACCGTGAATGTATCACCCCGGACTCACACTAAGTGCAATCTAGTGTCCTGCTTTGATACCAATTTAAAATACAAACACAGTTAAATGCTCAAGGCTAACCTAGAGGGGGGTGAATAGGTTAGACACCTTTTTCGACTCCCTTAGAAACAAACAAAAGTTTGTCCATCTAGATTTTTTGTATCACAATATATATATTAATTAAAAACAATTAATCAATATATAAACACAAGTAAAGTGTTATACAAACAAGTAATTGTAACACATACACAATCTATATTAAGAAAGGAAGTCAACATATATAAAGAGTTCTATCCACAATACAAATATTAGAGAGATAAGGATAGAGAAAAGTTAACACCAGATATAACGTGGTAAACCTTCGAAGAGAAAACATCCACGGGCTAGCAGCCACCGACAAACAAAATCCACTAGTAGATAAGACAAGTACAATCTCTCAAGTGACCTCTTTACCTAGAAACTACCCTCTTATCCTACTCTAGAAGTTATCACCCTATGCTCAACAATCCGAGGCCTCACACCTCTTGTCAAGACTTCCTCGCTCACCTTATCTGAATCCTAATGACCCAAGGCAAGACTTATTGCTCAACTAAGTCCTCAAGACTCTAGTCAATAATTCCTCGCTCAGCTATACGAGTTCTTCTAACTCTAGGCAAGACTTCTTGCTCAGCTATCCGGATCCTCACGACCCTAGTTAAGACTTCCTTGTTCGACAATCCAAGGCCTCACGCCTCTTGCCAAGACTTTTTGCTCAACACCATAGGTCTCACACCTATTGTTAAGACTTTCTTCTCACAAGGCATCTAGGTGATCATGAATGCAAAATGCAAACTAGCACGCAACATAGAATGCTATGATCAACACATCCTATGGAAAATACTAGACATGAGCATGAATGCACAAAACAAATATTGTCTAGTCAAACATGCATGTATAATCAATCTAGATCATATAAGATATGTTCAACATTAATCATAATCTAGATACATGCATATATCTAAACCTGAATCACAAGATATGATCAACAAATCACAAGATCAAGTTTAAATAACACAAACCTAAAACATGCTAAAACCATATGACAAAGTCAATTAGATTTAAGCTAAAGTTCTAGAGCATATTCCTAAGCATAGATTCAACAAATCACATGAATAGCTCAAAAGAACATAAGCATATGTATTATGTGAGAAATTCGTCCAAGAGAGCCTAATACATGTGAGGAACTATTTTTCTCAAAATCAATCAATCAAAGATCATCAAATAGTTCTAGAATCAAAGCTAGCACAAAACAATCCCAAACATGTGATAACATAGGCAAAATCAAAACCTAACTAAACATGTATGATTTCAATTGAAACTCAATCTAGCTTTGAAAATATTCAAAAATCAAATCAAAACACTCACAATATACAAATATATGTTAAAGAAGAAAACCCAAGGTAATTGACCAAGTTTTAAAAGAAAACTTTGAGAGAAAATCAATACCTTAGTTGATTTAGGTGCAGTCCCGTTTTTGCATGATTAGACACCAAATACAGCAGCAAAACTAACTCAAACCTTTAAAGAAAAGATGGAGGATGAATAGATGAACACTCTCAATTTCAAATCACTCAAATCGGAGTTCAAATGAAGAAGTTATGGTGTTTGTAAGGTGAGAAAATTTAGAGAGAAAATTTCTGCACACTTGTTTTAAATTTCTTCTTAGAATGAAATGTGAGAGGTAAAGAGTTTATAAAGGAGTGGGAAACTTGGACATGTGAAATAACCAAGAGGGGAAAAAAGAAGCCAAGAAAGCTTGCTGCCCGAGATGGTGCATGGGCATCTCGGGGCAGCAAGCCTTCTGCCTCGAGATGGCCACGAGCCATCTCTGGAAAGAAGTCTTTGCTTGCTTCTTTCTCCTCCGACCTTCCTTCGCGTTCTTCGACCGTTCACCGACCTCCGAACTCAGAATTCGAATCTGTTTATGGATTACGAACCATAGCTCTCACAAAGACATGGAAATATAAGATAATCAACCCAGAAAATAATAATTCAAGTCGATATATGAATACGAAGACATTGTATGTAACATGAGTTGAAAGTGTAGTATCTTTTGACTTAAAACATGAAATCAATAGTATGAGTAACCAAAATGTCCGGAACTCAATCAAGAATGATTTAAGACTAAATTCAAGTTCAATATCCATGAATTACAAGCATATACACACACAAACACATTTCACACTAGAATGCAAACTACATAGAGATTGTTTCCAATCATGCATATTCCAAAACATGTTATTTCCAAACCAATGCATGAGCATTCATCTTCAAGTGTGTGAATGTGTTATACATGGTGCACAACGATACAGGGACACATATGAATGAATTGTATATGTGTGCCCATAATGGTGCACAACGATGCAAGGACACAAATGTATGATATGTGTGTGTGTGCCTAAGCCTTGTAAGAGAAAGATAAGGTCTTAGTATACCTTTGTAGAACCAAATTGCATCATTTCTCTTTGAAGACTTAGAACTTGCTTTGACTTGTTGTTTCTTCTTCCTTGAAGCTTGAATCATCATGAACCTAAACAACTAAATAATTACAAGTAAACATCATTTTGATATGGAATTAATGCCAACACAAACTAAAACCTAACAAGTGCTAATATAAACATAAAACATACTTAGTTCTCTGTATAATCACCATAAATCATTAAAAGAAATAACATATAAATGATTTGCAGCAATTAATCTTAAGCATAAAACTGGAAAGTTTTGAGTTAAAAACGAAACTGAAAACTTAATTCACTCATAACTTAGACGTCAAGCTTAGTTCGGACCAAGTATGATAGGTTCCTCTACTTCGTCTTCTTTCGCTAACAATCACACAAAATTCAATTAGATACTGGAATTCAAAGAAAAATCAACTGAAAATCTACAATATCATAAAAGACTCCACTGACTTCTCTTTCTTTTTCTTCCTTCTCTTTCCTTTCTTCCGCTCGATTCTACTGCTTTCTAATTGATCATGTTTATCCTCCTTTATATACGTATGGAAAGACACAGCTGAAGTTGTGAGCTAGTTAACTAAGCTCACAACTGTCTATCAACTATATAGACAACCAATGCTTACTCACAAATTCACTTTTCATTTCACATATATCCTTTTTTTTTTCAAATTGGGCTTTAGTGGGGCTAAATGATTTAAATGTTACAATTCACCCCACCGCATAAGAATTTCATCCGTGAAATTCACTTACCTAACCGAAATAGATAGGGATACTGATTTCGCATCTTATCTTCATGTTCCCAAGTCTCCTCTTCCGTTGCATGAGTTCTCCATAACACCTTTACAAGAGGAATAACCTTAGTACGTAACACTTGTTCCCTTCTGTCTTGAATCTCAATAGGTTCCTCTTCATAAGTCAAATCTTCTCTTAACTTCATTGGTTGCTTGGTTAAAACATGTGTTGGGTCAACTATATATTTTTGAAGCTTAGAAACATGAAATACATCATGAATTCTTGAAAGCGCTGAAGGTAAAGCTAAACGGTATGCCACTGCTCCCACTCTGGCAAAAATCTCATACAAACCAATGTATCACGGACTTAACTTCCCACATCTTCCAAATCAAAGTATACCTTTCCAAGGTGAAATTCGTAAGAACACATAGTCACCCAATTTAAATTCAAGTTCCCTTCTCCGCTTATCTGTGTAGCTTTTCTGCCTATCGTGAGCAACCTTTAATCCGTCTTTGATGATTTTGATCTTTTATGATGTGACTTGATCAAGTTATGGACCTAACAACTTTCTCTCACCTACTTCATCCCAACATATTGGTGCTCTGTATTTTCTCCCATACAAAGCTTCATAAAGCGCCATTTCAATGCTAGCCTGATAATTGTTATTGTAGGAAAATTCTATCAATGGTATATGTACATCCCAACTTCCTTTGAAATCCATTACACAAGCCCGAAGCATATCCTCTAATATCTGAATATTACGCTCCGATTGACCATCAGTCTATGGGTGAAAAGCAGTACTAAAATGCAGTCTAGTTCCTAGAGCTTGTAATTTAGGCCAAAATATAGATGTAAACCGAGGATCTCTGTCTGACACTATAGATACCGGTGCGCCATGAAGACAAACTATTTCATCAACATAAAATCTGGCTAATCTGTCAAGAAAGTAAGTAATACCGATTGGCAGAAAGTGTGAAGACTTTGTAAGTCGATCAACGATCACCTATACACTATCGTGACCACTCTGACTACGAGGAAGTCCTACCACAAAATCCATGGTAACATGTTCCCATTTCCATTCGGGAATAGAAATAGGTTGTGAAAGTCCTGCTGGTTTCTGATGCTTTGTCTTGACTTGCTAACAAATCAAACATTTAGAGACAAATTCTGCTATCTCTCTTTTCATACCTTACCACCAGTATTGCTCTTTCAAAGTACGATACAGTTTAGTACTTCCTTGATGCATTGCATAAGCTGAAGAGTGAGCCTCCTCTAAAATTTCATTCTTGAGTTCCTTAATGTTTGGTACACAGAGTCTATTACCTAGAACTAATGTACCATCACTTCCCACTACAAAATCAGCTCGTAAGTTTTTCTGCACTTCTTCCTTCAATTTAATTAAATAAGAATCTTGAGTTTGTAATTCTCGTATACGATCAATCAAAATAGTTCAAACCTGAAAAGTAGCCAGTAATGCTCTGAAATCATGTGCTTCTAGCTTAACTCTCAATATTCTTAATTCAGCTAATAATGGGAGGTAAATCATCTTTAAATGAGCCATAGAACTTGAATACTTTCTACTGAATGCATTTGCCACCACATTTGCCTTACCATGATGATATTCAATCGTACAGTCATAATCTTTAATCAACTCAATCCATCTTCTTTGTCTCAAATTTAGTTATTTCTGAGTGAAAAGATACTGCCAGCTTTTATGATCTGTATAAATCTGACAAGTGACCCCATATAAGTAATGCCTTCAAATTTTCAATGCAAACACCACTGCAGCAATCTCTAGATCATGGGTTGGGTAATTCTGCTCATGCTTCTTTAATTGTCTTGATGCATAGGCTACCACTTTCCCATGTTGCATTAAAACTCAACCAAACCATGTTTAGATGCATCATTGTAAACAACAAATCCATTCCTTCCGGTTGGAAGAGCAAGTATTGGAGCAGAAGTCAATCTCTCCTTGAGTTCTTGAAAACTCTATTCACAAGCTTCTGACCATTCAAACTTCACATCATTCTGAGTTAATCTTGTTAATGGTGAAGCTATCTTAGAAACTCCCTCTACAAATCTTCGATAGTAATTTGCTAAACCCAAGAAACTTCTAATTTCTGTCACACTAATTGGTCGTTCCTAATTCACTATAGCTATAACTTTTTTAGGACCAACATAAATACCATCACCAGAAATCAGATGGCCCAAAAATGTAACTCTATCAAGCCATAATTGACACTTACTAAATTTGGCATAAAGTTGATTCCCTCTCAAGACTTGTAGAATAATTTCTAAATGCTCTGCATGCTCCACCTCATCCTTAAAATAAATCAAAATGTCATCAATGAATACAATAATAAATTTGTCTAGATAAAGATGAAATACCCTATTCATCAAATCCATAAAAGTTGTTGGAGCGTTGGTTAGTCTAAAAGGCATAACTAGAAACTCATAATGCTCGTAACGAGTTCTGAAAGCAGTTTTTGGTATATCACAGTTTCTAATCTTCAATTGATGATAACCTGTTCGCAAATCTATCTTGGAAAACACATTTTCTCCCTGAAGCTGATCGAATAAGTCATCAATACGTGGGAGTGGGTATTTATTACGTACCGTTGCTTTATTCAATTGCCGATAATCGATGCATAAACGTAATGTTCCATCTTTCTTCTTAACAAACAAAATCGGCGCTCCCCATGGTGACACACTAGGTTTAATAAAATTCCTGTTCACCAATTCTTCTAATTGAATATTCAATTCTTTCAATTTGGTTGGAGCCATTATATAAGGTGGAATAGAAATTAGAGCTATGTCCGGAACCAAATCTATCATAAACTCAATGTCTCTATCTGGTGGTAATCCATGAAGATCTTTAGGAAATACGTCTAGAAATTGTCTTACCACAGATATATCTTCTAACTTCACCTTACTATCTTGAGTATCAATTACATAAGCCAAATATGCTAAACATTGTTTCCTGAGCAACCGTCTGACAGTAATTGTAGATATAACACAAGAAGGAAGAATCCGATGTTCACTATAAAAAATAACATCCGACTCTCCTTGAAGTGTAAATCTTACCTCTTTTCTAAAGCAATCTACTGTAGCATGGTGTGTAGCAAGCCAATCCATTCCCAAAATAACATCAAAATCACATATATCAAGCGGAATCAAATCAACATGTAGCTCATGCTTACCAACTATAACCTTACTGTTTCTATATATATTCTCAACCAATAAAGATTCACCAGTAGGTGTAGGCACTACCATACTAGAATCTAGTGGTCTTAATTCTACATCCGCATACACCATAAAAGATCGAGATACAAAGGAATGAGTAGATCCAAGATCAATGAGAACATGAGCATCGTGGCCAAAAATTGTTAACATACCTGTAACGACATCTGGAGTGGTCTCGGCATCTTGCTGAGTCATAGAAAAAACTCTTGCTTGAGTACGAGGTTTACCCGACTGACCTCTCTGTTGGTTGCCTCCAACCCCTGCCGTACTAGCTTGGGTTTTCCCTGTAGTTGTAGATCCTCCCGCTTGAGATCCCTTTTGTCCTTGAATCTGACTAGCACCACTTTGTACTGGTTGAAAAACTATATTTCTCTCTTCATTGCCTCCCTGGACTAACTCGGGGCTATCTCTTTTTAAATGTCTAACCTACCCACATTGATAACAACCTGATCTCCCCCAAATAACACTTACCATCATGGTGCTTTCCACAAGTCTGACATAGAGGACGCTTACCTCTACCTATACTAACACTCTGTTGACGACTACCCATTGGTTGTTGGACTGAGGCTTGGCTAGAACCAGGTCCACGACTCCATTGATAGTTACTAGCCAGACCTGAAAAACTACATGTTGCCCTAGGCATTTTGCTATAAGAGCCTTCTGCTGACCATTTACTACGCTTTTGTTTCTGTTGTTCAAACCTGCGAGAGTCACTAAGGCCTCTCTCCACTCTCAATGCAGATTCAAACAACATACCAAACTCAACATGCCTAAAAGTAGTCACTATTGTTTTAATTTCCATCGAAGTCCATCTTCAAATTTTCTGCAATTATTTTCTTCATCAGCAACTACATACAGAGCAACCCTCGAAAGTTCTGTAAATTTCTTCTCATACTCTTCTACTGTCATAGATCCCTGCACTAGTCTGAAAAATTTAGCTCTTTTCAAATCTTGATAGAAACGAGGATAATAACGATCATTAAACTGCTTCTTAAAATCCTCCCAAGTAATTCCTTCAGAAGTTCTTCGTTGAACTGAGGCCCGCCAATATATGCTTTTTCCTTTAGCAAAAACGTGCAAAAGAGACCTTCTGTTCATCTGTGCACCTCATAACTTCAAATACATGTTCTATTTCATTCTATCAAGAACTAGCACTATCTGGATCTCTAGTTCCATCAAAATTCGTAGCTCCCAACTTACGTGCACGCTCAATAGAATTCTCTAGCACTCATGTTTGGTACTGAACCATGGCAGTCAACAGTTCTACAATTCTATCCATTGGTTCCTCCCAAGGTTTTGGTACATGAGGTTGAGCTATAGGTGGGTGAGGGTATGATTCTGCCTCATTTTCACCTTGGTTACAACTCCTCTCTCCTAGATCAGCTACCGGTCTTGTGCGTGGGCGGCAAACTCGATGCATGATGCTGTTACAAAATCAAAGTTATGCTTAAATGTATGAAGCTAAATGCAAACAATTATTCTGTAGTCTAAGGAATTATAAACCGTGCTCTGATACCAAGTTGACAAGACCCACCCCGACTCCTCTTTTGAGTACGAAGGAGGCCCTGTGGGCTGTACTTATACTAGCATGATAAAAGAATTTCGACTAAAATTCCATAGAAAATACTTGCTTTTAAACATGAAAAGAATATAAGGGAAATATTGAAAATATTGAAGAGTACAAAATATACATAACTGCAAGTCCTTTATTGTCATTTTCGTTCATTACAAAAAGTTGTCAAAAAAAATGACCGATCGGACCAAAAACCGACCACCTTTAAAACTAACCAGTCAAAATCCCGACCAGGAAACCGACCAGGCCGAGTAAGAAACCGACCACGGCCGAGTAGACCGAGTAGGCCGACAACAACTCAAATTATGCTGACCATGCCAACCACACATCTCAAAATATGTACATAAAAATTAAAATGCATGACTTTTATGTTTCATGATGTCATCAAGTGGCCCACCTAAAAACTTCTGAGTCCGTACAACCCAGCAGCTACCTGAAAAAATATTTTTAAAGTAAAAGGATGAGTGCTAACGCCCAGTGAGTGAATGAAAACTTTTAAAAATATTTCTAAACAACTTTTCAATATGCATCTAGTAATATATACTATATCATTTCATCATGTCAAAAGATTTCCATAGTAAAAGATAATATATCTACTTGCATACTTAATAACTGAATGCATCTCTTTTCTGAATAAGAATAAGATAATTTATAAAATCTTAATCTGCACCAAATTAGTACCCATGGATATTTTCAATACATAAGCCGAATTTCTTCATACAAATACAGAGTCGGGAATAACTTCAGGTCATACACGTGCAGAGCGACTCAATACTCTTTTACATCTGGTCAAACACGTGCAGAGCGACTCATCTGACATACACATGTGTGGAATGGCCCCAAAATCCAAAAATAATCATAACTGGGGAAGGGTACATACATGGTGCTTTTGTAAAAATCATAATCTCTTCTTGATATTTATAAAAGTAATAGCTAATATTTCTGAGTTCTAATATAAACATAAAACATACTTAGTTCTCTGTATAATCGCAATAAATCATTAAAAGAAATAACACTTAAATGATTTGCAGCAATTAATCTTAAGCATAAAACTGGAAACTTTTGAGTTAAAAACAAAACTGAAAACTTAATTCACTCACAACTTAGACGTCAAGCTTAATTCATACCAAGTATGATAGGTTCCCCTACTTCTTCTTCTTTCCCTAACAAGCACAAAAAATTCAATTAGAAACTAGAATTCAAAAAAGAATCAACCGAAAATCTACAATATCACAAGAGACTACACTGACTTTTCTTCCTTTTTCTTCTTTCTCTTTCCTTTCTTCCGCTCGATTCTACTGCTTTCTAACCGATCATGTTTATCCTCCTTTATATACGTATGGAAAGACACAGCTGAAGTTGTGAGCTAGTTAACTAAGCTCACAGCTGTCTGTCCACTATACAGACAACCAATGCTTACTCACCAATTCACTTTTCATTTCACATCTATCCCTTTTTTTTCAAATTGGGCCTTTATTGGGCCTAAATGGTTTAGGTGTTACAACAAATCTATCTCGAGGCCCCACTTGAACCCCACGGTGTTGAACTAATGATGGAGACTGTGGGTTATAATGTCATATATCTCTCTCCCACTCACTATTTTAGAGTTAGGGTTTTCAATTATTAATGCACATAGATATTACTAAGATTAAATGACTAATTTCAATCTAGATGTCTAGGGCATAACAAATTATTATAATCTTATTTAAATGAACTATTGCGATTATTAACTAATTGAAAATCCAATTCATTATTCAAATTCTAATCTATGTAACCAATTTTACTGAAACTAGAATTATTTAGTACGATTTATCAACTTTTAACTATTAAAACTAATCACATTATTAGGTCCAATTATATTAGGGCTTTAATCTAATTAAACCTAATATTAAGTGACAGACTGAACAACTAATCTAACTAATTAAGCAATTTAATTAATAGACTAGTTATTAATGAGAGTTACTAAGTTTTTACTCTAAAAAACTAATATCATTATTTAATAGCCAATTATGTGAATTACACTAATTTTTAATCAATTAAAAAAATATATAAAAACACATAATTATCAATGGCTATTATGCATGTATGATATATGCAAAAAAAAAAAAAAAATCATGTGTATGCACACCTATTCTAAATAACATGTATATGCATGATAATGCTTTAATTATCTCATAATAAAAAGCATACATGTGTTGACCGAGTACAATGGGTTATTTAACATAAAAAAAAAATGTCTAATTACGAAAGTTACCCAATGTATTCCTTAGTTGTCAAGTAATTCCAATATTCTTCAAGTTTTTTTGGGTTCTTTTTATTCTAGGCTTTTAACTAAGTCCAACTTGATTAAATAGGATTATTTTTTAAAATATCATGACCCAGCTCATGAATCAAACCTAAAGCCCATGTGTTACTCTAACACTTATTTGAGGTCCAATGCATATATATATCCAGCCCAAAATCCTTTTTGAATTCTGAAACCCTTTGTACCATACAATTAATGATCAACCATGTTTATACAAAAAATGTAAACATAATACAATCATTAGAAAGTGCCTACAAAAACCATACATGCAAATCAAAGAATTAAACAATGGAAAAAGAAACTTTTATTCTTATATATTGTATAATAAGGTTCTGATACCAATTGTAGAAACCTAGATTCACGTTGCATAGCGGAAATGAGGTTTTAAAAATTTTATGCAACTTATAAACCGTATACAACATATAAGAATATATAAAGATAGATTTAGATCATACCCTTGATGCTAACTCTTCCATTTCTTTAAGCTTTATTCTGATTACGAACTACCAAATCTTTCTTGCTATGTCCCGCGATCTGGTAACTATGTGTGGGTATGTCACGATCTTCTAGGAACTAAGAGGATGTAGAGGCTTGAAGAAAGAACTCTTTCTTTTTCTTCTCTAGCAAATTCGGCCACACCAAGCAAGAAGATTTTTTTTTTCTTTGGCCGAAACCTTCCTAGACTTTCTAGGGTTTTGTTTTTTTGTGTTTTGAGTTTAAAGAATCACAATTAGTCTCTTATATCCTTGATATGTAACTATATCTATATATATATATATATATATATATTTAAAACTAGATACAAATCATTTTCCAAATATATATTCCCGTATATTAAAAGAATAAATAGTATTTAAGTGTCCTAGGTAAATTAGGATTCTAACTCTCACATAACTCTAGTTGATTTGAAAATAAACACTTGACTTTTCAAAGCATAAAATAATCTAATTATTTTATCTTTGTTTCAGTCTAGATTTAAACCTACAACCCCCACTTAATAAATAATCAATAATTAACAATTATTATTTTATTAATTAAATAATCTAATTGTATAATTAATTTTATTATTAATATATCAATTAAATAATCTCATTATTCAATTAATCTCTGAATAAATATGTGTCACTTACGTAATACAATTAATTGGACAATCCAATTAATTAACCTTGGCACCTGTTACCTTTAATCAATCGGACTACCAAGAAGACCTAATGGACCCACAATTTTGAGCTCCAATAAAACATAGAAATAATTAATTAAACTCTTTAATGGATATTTCATGAGCATTAAAAATCGGAGTTATTCCACTACAGACCCGAGGCTGCACTCTCGTAACTGTAGATGTATTACACAAACTGAAATTACAGTTGTTCATCGATATATCTATTACATGGGAAGCCCTCTAACTAGGAAAAAACCCACGGGACTAATCTTGCTAGCAACTTAGTCACAAAAATCCATTATATGATAGAGTAATTTATGTTGGAACCCCGTTCATCGGTCACGCAGCTGAAATGAGTTTTAAAAAAAAAAATATACATATCGTAATCTGTATCTGGGACCAATGAACTTGGGATCGTATTTATTTTCGAAACAAATACATATAAAAATTATTACACTAATAAAATATATATGTAAATACATGAAATTGTAATTAATAATAAAAAAGTAGATTAATAAGCTTACCAACGTTTGGAGGCTCATTCACTTTTCAATATGCTCCTAGTCTGTAACACTGATCTTCATAGCTATTCCCGGGACTAGTAACTGCGTGTGGCGCGTCACGGTTCTTAGAAACTTAGGATGTAGGGTATAGAGAAAAACAAATGAAGAAACTATTTCTTCTTTAAAAAAAAAACTACCTAGAACAATTCTAGTAGTTAAAAAAATAGTTTTTTTTTCTTGGTACAATGACTTGCACACACTTTGAACCTTTTTAAAAAAAAAATCTCACGCACCTTATGTAATCAGGTAAGGCAATAAGGTTTTTTTTTTCAATATATATATATAAGCTGTGCGTTTTCACGCACAACACCTACTTTTTTTTTACAATATATATCACATATAATTTTTTTTTTTTAAATATGATCAAATTTAATTTGATTTTTTAAAAAAACTTTCAAATAAAAATATCTCATATCTTTTATTTGATTTTAATTTTGAATTCAAACTATTTAAATTTAAATATAAAATATTTAATTTAATAAAATAAAATAATCACATTATCTTATTTTATTCAAAAATAAATATCAACATACACCCTCCATGTAGTGATTAATAACATAATTAAATAATCTTATTATTTAAGTTATTTAATCACCATTATCCATTAATTAAATAATCTCATTATTCAATTAATTCCAGAATAAATACGTGTCACTTTCGTAACACAATTAAATGGACAATCCAATTAATTAACCGTGACCCTTGTTATCTAAATCGATCGGGCTAGTAAGGGGACCTAATGGACCCACAGTATTTTGAGCTCCAAAAATCCTCGAAATCATTAATTAAACTCTTTAATTAATATTCTTTGATTATTAACTTCGGTGTTATTCCACTAAAAACCCGAAGCTGCACTCTCTCAACTGTAGACGTTTACACAGACCGATACAACTCGGTGTCCATCGATATAGCTATTACATATGGTGTGATCCTCCACAGTAGTTCATAATTAGAGTTTGGTCATAATGTCTGTTATACCCCTCTAATTACATATATCCTTTAAGTACCATTGATTCTATAATAGACAATAAATCTTATTTCCTCACGGAATTAGGAGAGCGCTTATATTGTCCAAGCCCCGAATCAACCCTTAAGGGAACTACCGTATACTTCTCACAAGAAGGAGTGGATTCCACTATTGTGTACAAACCTTCCCAGCCACAAGCCAAACCGTAATCCCAACATACGGAGTATATTGTTCAGGAAATGCATCTAACGTCACCCATGGCATATCAAAGATCACGATCTAACCTGAAGGAGTCGATAAGACACTCAAGATTAAGATCACCCATATATAGCCATCATTAGTTGATATATATGAATCTCATCGGTAAACGGATCTTGGTGTGAGATTCATATAGATCATAGCCCAGGCCTATATGATCACATCACACAAGGTGCCTCAATTCCCATATCTCATATGAATGATTCAGGATAGAATCACTGTATATTATGGAATAAACCGCAACTATAGATTAACCATAAATAAAGTACCCAGCTTTATTTGCTATCTATGGACTCTTTAGAATGCACGTCTGTTACTGTATTCATCCGTATATGACACTCATATACACAGTTCGAGAATACATCCGGCAATCCAGGATGTTAATATGTACATAAGTTTATAAAATAAATAACATAATAGAATGAATTGAACCATTCTTTTTTATTTACTTCATAAGTCCATTTACAAGTTATATGTTTAGGGTATAAACCTCAACAATCTCCCACTTGCACTAAAGCATGTGAGGCATGTCTCGTAACCCTAGACCATCTAGGTGACCTGCAAACACTTTAGCCGATAAGGTCTTCGTAAATGGATCAGCATGATTGTCTTGTGAGGCTATCTTTGTGACGATCACATCTCCTCTCTGTACTATCTCTCTAATGAGATGATACTTTCTCTCTATTCCCTCTCTTATGGCTTCTTAGTTCTTTGGAATTATCCACAGCACCACTGTTATCACAATAAAGTGTGATAGGCTTATCCAAGTCTGGAACAACTTCCAGATCACTCAAGAACTTACAAAGCCAAATAGCATCTTTAGCAGCTTCACAAGTAGCTACATATTCTGCTTCCATGGTGGAGTCAGCAATGCAAGATTGCTTGATACTTCTCCACACAATGGTTTCACCACCCAGGGTGAATACTGATCCAGACGTGGATTTTCTAGAATCCTGTTTGACTAAAAATCAGAATCCGTGTATCCGAATGGGATCAAATCCTGTCCGAAATATATTAGTATATAATTTCTCGTTCTCTGAAGATACTTGATAATAGTCTTGACAGTAACCCAATGATCCAATCCTGGGTTGGACTGGTATATGCTGACTACTCCCACTACATAGCAGATGTCCGGTCTCGTGCATAACATAGCATACATGAGACTACCTATTGCCGATGCATAGGGTACATGTCTCATATCCTCAACTTTTTGAGGTGTCTTAGGACACTGTTCCTTAGACAAGTGAACTCCATGCCTGGAATGTAAATTATCATTCTTAGAGTTCTGCATCGAAAATCGCATAAGAATCTTATCGATATATGATGCCTGAGATAGTGCTATAATTTTGTTCTTACGATCCCTTATAAGTTGGATCCCTAGAACATAACTTACCTCTCCCAAATCTTTCATTTGGAATTGGCTAGCCAGCCAGCCCTTTACATCTGACGACACTCCCACATCATTCCCAATGAGTAGGATATCATCTACGTATAGGACAAAGAAAACTAATTTCTTATCAATGATGCGCTTGTAGACACAAGGCTCATCGACGTTCTGCTCGAAGCCATAGGTTTTGATCACATCATCATACCTAATGTTCCAAGATCTAGATGCTTGCTTAAGTCCATAGATGGACCTTTGCAGCTTGCAAACCTTTTGCTCTTGATCTGGAGACACGAATCCCTCTTGTTGCATCATATAGATGCTCTCATCAAGATTGTCATTCAAGAATGCAGTCTTGATGTCCATTTGCCAAATTTCATAATCGAAATAGGCAGCAATGGATAAGAGAATCCTAAAAGACTTAAACATGGCTATTGACGAGAAGGTCTCTACATAATCGACCCCCTCTTTCTAGTTATAACCCTTGGCCACCAGCCTTGCTTTGAAGGTCTCTACCTTCCCGTCTACTCCTCTCTTTCTCTTGTAAATCCACTTACACCCAATGGGTTTTACCCCATCCGGTAAGTCTACAAGATCCCAGACTGAGTTAGAGTACATGGACTCTATCTCGAGATTCATGGCTTTAAGCCATTCCTCTGTATCAGGATCTTCCATTGCATTCTTAAATGTAAATGGATCATCCAAACTATCAGTAGAGACAACACCTTGTCCCTCACCTATAGCTAAATAGCATTCAGGTTGTCTCACAACCCTCTCACTACGTCTAGGTTGTAGTGTATCCTGATCAAGAACCACCTAACTCTCAGATGTTTGTGGATCAACAACTCTTGTTGATGAAGCACTAGTCTCACCATGCTCCAACTCATTTAATACAATCTTGGAACGAGGTTTATGGTCACTAATGCAATTGTTCTCAAGAAACGTTGCATTTGTCGATACAAATACTTTGTTATCTTCGGGACTATAGATGTGTCCACCTCTGGTCTCCTTGGAGTATCCTACAAACAGGCAGACAACAGACTTGAAGTCTAGCTTTCTAGTTATGTTCTTCAGCAAGTGTTCTGGACACCCCCGTATACGAAAATATCACAAACTAGCTTTAAGACCATTCCACAACTCTAGGGGAGTCTTAGGAGCAGATTTGGATGGCACCATATTCAAAATATATGTTATAGTTTGCAACGCATATTCCCAGAAGTAATTTGGTAATGATGAGAAACTAATCATAGATCTCACCATTTCCATTAGGGTTATATTTCTTCTCTCCGCTACACCATTTTACTGAGGTGTACCGGGAGCTGTGAGTTGGGAAACTATCCCATGCTCGACCATGAAGACTTCAAACTCTTGGTCAAGGTACTCACCTCCACGATCCAATTGTAGTGACTTGACAGTCCTACCTAATTGATTCTCAACTTCAGCTCAGAATTCTTTGAACTTTTCAAATGTTTCTAACTTTCGTTGCATCAGGTAGACGTATCCATATCTTGAGTAGTCATCCATAAAGGTGACATAATACTCATAACCACCACTAGCTTTAACATTTATTGGTCCATAGACATCTGTATGTATAAGCTTTAGCGGTTCTTTAGCTCTAAGTCTTTTTCCAGTAAAAGGTCTCTTAGTAATCTTACCTTCCAAACAAGATTCGCAGACAGGCAAGGTGTCAACCTTTAACTCACTTAAAGGTCCGCTTTTTACTAATCTGTCTATCCGGTCAAGGTTGATATGACCAAGCCTTAGATGCCAGATATACGTATCATTATCTGGAGAAATCTTATGTTGTTTAGTTTTTGGTTTTTCAACTTTAAACATTTCGGTGTTAAGTAGTGTAGTATGTATTAACGGTCTTAACACATACGTATTGTTTTCATTAATTCGTGAATAAATATTCAGACCATTCTTTCCAATAATAACAGACTTATTATTAAAAGAAACAGAATATTTTTGTTCTAACAACTTAGAAACGGAAATCAAATTTCGTGTAAATCCAGGAATATAAAATACATTGTCCAACAATATATAATTATTACAAAAACGTAATCTAATTAGGCCCACTGCTCGTGCCGACACGCCATCCCCTGACCCCATACGCATTGAGAAGGCTCCCTCCTTTAGCGATGTTCAAGAATCAGTCCACTGCAAAGAAGAACAAACATGATTAGTGGCCCCCGAATCAACTATCCAAGGTGAAGAATCATCTTCCACTAAACAAGATTCAAGAACAAGTAAATCATATTTACCTTTTCATTTTCTTCTTCTTGGCAGCCTCCTCTAGATATTGAGGACATTTCCTCTTCCAGTGTCCGACCTTGTCACAATGGAAACATTTTCCCTTGCCTTAGTTAGTGGAGACGCCCTTGCTATGGGCTTTCTTGGGTTTGGGCTTATTCTTTACCTTCCCAGTGGACCTCTTCCTCTTCTTATTATTAGAGGAAGATGGTTCGGTAACATTTGCCTCACCGGTCTTGCCTTTGTTGTCCTTAATCAAGGACTCAAAGGTAGCGAGCTCATTGAGCAACTGTGTAAGACTGAACTTTAACTTGTTCAGATCGTAGTTGCTTTTCAACTGATCGAAACTCTTCAGAAGAGTAGTCAGTATGATGCTCACTTGGCTGGGTTTGTCAATGTCCCCGCATTGACTTCTGCTGTGTTGAAGTATGACTTCATGCTCAGGACATGTTCCCGAACTGAAGTACCTTCCTTCATGCGAGCGAGCATAGCGGAACAAACAGCTTCGTGTCGCTTTTGTTTGGAAGGCTGCCCGAACATAGCTTGCAATGACTCCATGATTTCAAATGCTAAAGTCATTGCTTCGTGCTTTGTGACAAGCACGTCTGTCATTGATGCCAATAGATATGTTCGGGCCTTCTCATCAGATGAGACCCATCGTTGGTATGCCTCACGAACAGTTCGTGTGGCATTGGCAGTAGACGCTGGAGGGCATTCCTCCGTAAGCACATACTTGAGGTCTTTGGTGACCAAAATTGCATTAATGTTTAGTTTCCACTTTGTGTAGTTATCACCAGTTAATTTGTCGTTTGCGAGAATTTGAAGTAATGCAGAAGACATTGCTGAAATAAATAAAACATTCATTCAGTCATTTATTTAAAACAAGTGTGAGTGCTTTGGTATAAATTTAAACACAATGCATGAACATGTTTAACGAACTAGAACTACCCTAAAAAATAGTTACTATACCACGACAATCCAATATACCACAAAAAAGTGTCGCCTTAGGGTCGGTCAAATATTTGCATGTTGGACTGAGACATTCTCAATCAAATGATATTCTAGAATAACTCTTATTCCATATCATTCAACCATCATTTATTCAGTCATATTTTTAATTAACAAACTTAATCAAAACCTTCGTGAGTGTAACCCACCATTTCAGATCTCACGAGCTTAACTCGAGAATTACCGTCTTAGGGTCGGTCAATCTCGAAATACCCTCAGAAAACTTATATGTTAAGAAGTCAACCTTGGTATTGACCTTTGTGGAAACCCTCTCTAGGGAGGACGAAAGCAAAGCCGTCACGAGGTCCCCACTCGAATCTCACGGTGCTGAACTAATGATGGAGATCGGGAGATATATATGTCATATATCCCTCTCCCACTCACTATTTTAAAACTAGGGTTTTCTATTATCCGTTAATGCACCTAGACTCTATAGGATCAAACGTCTAACTTTAATCAAGTTATCTAGTGCATTAACTAATTCATTATTAGAAACAAATTCTAATTAACTAATAAATTATTAATGATTTTTAACAATTAAAAATCTAATATATTAGTGAATAATCTAAGTCTTTGTAAACTATTTACTAAGCTCAGATTATTATGAAAATGTTTACCAAGTTTTAACTATTAAAACTCTAACACAATATTCGGTTAATTTATAATTAGGCAATTATTCAAATTAATCCTATTTACTATAAACGACCCTATTAATCTAACTTATTCAACTCTTTAATAACTATTAATGAGAATTACCAAGTTTTTTAACAATTAAAATACTAATCTCATTTTTATAGCCAATTTATGTATTTACCGATTTTAATCACATTAAAAAATATACATAAAATATCAGACTATGATGCATATATGACATATGAAATATATTTGTGTAGGCACATCTAATCTAAATGACATACGTATGTATGACAATGCTTTTATCATCACATAATATAAAGCATACATGAATTGACCGAGTACTGTGAATTATTTAACCTAAAAAAAATAGAATCTAAAATTACAAAAATACCCCCAAGGCATTCCTTGGTCTTCTTGTAATTTTTGAGTCTTACAGTCTCTTCAGGTCACTCCGATTCATCTCATGAATCATTCTTCACGATTTTTCTAGGTCTTCAATATAGGTTACATTTTTTTTACAATACAATTACGGTAGCAAAAGGTAGCAAAAAAAATGATACAACACATAAACCCTAAATCCACAGTACCATATAATTAACGATCAATCATGTTTTTTATAAATTAAAAAATTTAATATACATACAAAAACATCATACAGTCAATTTAAATCGTGCCTACACAATCATACATACAGGAGCATCGAAAACAATTTCTTGTTCCGAAAATAAAAATGGCTCTGATACCAATTGTTTGACCCCCGTTCACCGGTCACGCAGCGGAAATGAGTTTTTTTTTTATACAGATCGTAATCTGCATATGGGACCAGTGAACCTGAGATCGTATTTATTTTTGAACAAATACATATAAAAATTATTACACTAATAAAATATATATGTAAATACAGGAAATTGTAATCAATAATAAAAAAGTAGATTAATAAGCTTACCAATGTTTGGAGGCTCCTTTACTTTTCAATATGCTCCTGGTCTGTACCACTGATCTTCCTAGCTATTCCCGGGACTAGTAACTGCGTGTGAGCGCGTCACGGTTCTCAGAAACCTAGGATAGAGGGTGTAGAGAAAAACAAATGAAGAAACTATTTTTTCTTAAAAAAAAACCTAGAACAATTCTAGTAGTTAAAAGTAAAATAGTTTTTTTTTTCTTGGTGCAATGACTTGCACACACTTTGACCATTTTTTTTTAATTCTCACGCACCTTATGCAATCAGGTAAGGCAATAAGGTAAGGTTTTTTTTTTCAATATATATAAGCTGTGCGTTTTCACGCACAACACCTTTTTTTTAACAATATATATCACAAATATATTTTTTTAAAAAAAAATCTTATCAAATCTAATTTGATTTAAAAATAAAAAAAAAACTTTCAAATAAAAATATCTCATATCTTTTATTTGATTTTAATTTTGAATTCAAACTATTTCAATTCAAAAATAAAATATTTAATTTAATAAAATATTTAATTTAATAAAATAAAAAAATCACATTATCTTATTTTATTCAAAAATAAATATCAACATACACCCTCCATTTAGTGATTAATAACATAATTAAATAATCTCATTATTTAAGTTATTTAATCACCATTATCCATTAATTAAATAATCTCATTATTCAATTAATTCCCGAATAAATACGTGTCACTTTCGTAACACAATTAAATGGACAATCCAATTAATTAACCGTGACCCTTGTTATCTAAATCGATCGGGCTAGTAAGGGGACCTAATGGACCCACAGTATTTTGAGCTCCAAAATCCTCGGAATCATTAATTAAACTCTTTAATTAATATTCTTTGATTATTAACTCCGGTGTTATTCCACTAAAAACCCAAAGCTGCACTCTCTCAACTGCAGACGTTTTTATACAGACCAATGCAACTCGGTGTCCATCGATATAGCTATTACATATGGTGTGATCCTCCACAGTAGTTCATAATCAGAGCTGGGTCATAATGTCCATTATACCCCTCTAATTACATATATCCTTTAACTAACATTGATTCTCTAATGGACAATAAATCCTATTTCCTCACGGAATTAGGAGAGCGCTCATATTGTCTAAGCCCCGAATCAACCCTTAAGGGAACTACCATCTACTTTTCACAAAAGGTGTGGATTCCACTATTGTGTGCAAACCTTCCCAGCCACAAGCCAAACTGTAATCCCAACATACGGAGTATATTGATCAAGAAATGTATCTGACCTTACCCATGGCATATCAAAGATCACGATCTAACCTGAAGGAGTCGATAAGACACTCAGGATTAAGATCACCCATATATAGCCGTAATTAGTTGATATATATGAATCTCAACGGTAAACGGATCTCGGTGCGAGATTCATATAGATCATGGCCCAGTCCTATATGATCACATCATACAAGGTGCCTCCATTCCCATATCTCATATGAATGAATCGGGGTAGAATTACTGTACATTACGGAATGGACCGCAACTATAGATTAACAACAAAAAAAGCACCCAGCTTTATTTGCTATCTATGGACTCTTTAGATTGCACGTATCTTACTGTATCCATCTGTATATGACACTCATATACACAGTTCGAGATTACATCCAGCAATACAGAATGTTAACATGTACACAAGTTTATAAAATAAATAACATAACAGAATGAATTGAACCTTTCTTTTTATTTACTTCATAAATCCATTTACAAGTTACATGTTTAAGGTATAAACCCCAACAATTACATACTAAGTTGACAACTTAGTAACTCTTCTCATGGATCGTAACTTAAACCTATCTATCTACATGCCTTTTATAATGACTCTTAACATTTACTTGTGCAACTACCACATGTAGCCACTAGACTTGGACTCAATGAAAAGAATTGATGTATAAGTAAACATGTATGAATGCTCAATGCAAATATGTGCTAGACTAACACAAAATTCTTAACTACATGTGAATATGAATACCTAACAATCCTAGTTATTCGTTAACCCCTTACAATCACCACAACTTCAAAGACTAAGCATTAAAGATGTTGTCTTGGTAATAAAAGAAGAACAATAAATAAGATGGATTGTTGTTCTTACCTACCAAGTGAAGATGTAATGAGGGCCCATGCTTAATGATGCCTTAAATGCACATGAATGGGGAATGGAGAAGTTAAAATTGGTTTCCTAAACCTTTCTCTCTCGAAGAACTCAACTATCTCACAATATTTCTGAAAATTAGATTTCTTATCAAACAAGATGGCGTCTTGGACTATCTATAGGATTCTCATGAAATTATGTTGTTTTGAGAAGAACTGTTTTTTGTGGTCAACATTTAAGGGTTGACTAAGACGAAAAACAACAGTGAAAATGGAAGATCAAGTGACGTCTAAATTTTGTAGTCCAGTTTCGCGGTCCATCATGGCTAAAAACTGACCGTAAAATCAATAGAGAAAAATTCATGCATGTATTTCACTGTTTACCATGACAAGACCAAGACAACAAAAACATTTGGAAGGGTTTCTGAGGTGTCTGTCTAATGGTGCACCAAGACAACACTTGGACCGTGAAATCCACTAGAAAGATTTTCATGATGCATGAATACGACACCTGGAATGTGAAATCCAATGGAAGGATTTTCATTGTTCATTATGACGATACCAAGACCATGAAAATTAGAAGAAGAGGCATTCTCAAACAATCTAACATACTAACCTATATGCATGATGTGCAAGTGTAAAATTGGTATGATGCATACTAAAATTATAAGAAATACACAAATGAACAAATTGTGTATGTGTGTGTACCTAATCTCTTCAAGAGAATAAGTTAATTGATATACCTTTGAAGCTCTTGTTCCTGAAGCTTTGAGATGCTAGGAAGATTACCGATCACAATCACACTATTGGGCATATGAAGATCCTCATCGACTCATTACTAAAACATCCTAATGTTGTTTGTCAAATAAATAAGCCAGTCACAAAATGAAGGACCTTACATTCTCCCCATTTGGCTATTTCGTGACAAAACCACTCCTCACAAAATAAATGAAAGGAAGCTATTGTCAATGATTGTTCTCACCACATTACAAAGCGATACCTAAAGATCTAAATTTTCAATGTCTTCAATCTCTTGAGCACACATGTGAGAAATAATAGTAAGCAACTTTCCAAGACAACAAGTACATGTGAGATTATCACAAACAATGCAAAATATGCATGCTCTCTCTAAATGAGTTACTCCCCCTCAATATGTAGCTAGCCCTCTTAAATGCACAAGGACATACAAATTTATTTACTCCCTCTAATTCTCAAGACTACTCCCTCATTTTGTCATGAGATAGACATAGCTTTCCAATTCAGGTTGCTTGGCAAAGAAAGCTACTCATAAGTCAAGATGTATAATCATATAAACAAATTTTAAGTTATTGAGAGAGATTCAAGGAGATTTTATTCGGAAAAGTTATGTGTGTGGAAGTTTTGCTCGACATGTAATACAACCATTATCAAGCTCATGCATGAGAATAAGTCAAAGCAATAATCAAAAGGATTTCCAGTTGAAGTCAAACAAATTTAAACCATTTTATTATGATTAGTACATATATATATATATATCAAAGCATTTGTGTGCAAAGTGATCTAATCACATCAAATATATATATCAACTTTATTCGTTGCAAGACAACTTTTTTTTTCAAAATTTGAGGTATTATTTAACAATGCATCATAACACATCATCAACAAAAAAAATTCAACCAATTCTGTTTTTATCCTTTATAAACAAATAATACATGTATTTATATTTTTCATGCAAAAGTGACTCTATTGGTGGCTTACACTCGATTTCACATGGGTAGCTTTTTCCTACATTGGGCAACTGCACTCCATGTGCCAGTAGCCCTTTTTAAAAGAGAGCTTAAGAATGCATATCTTAAGAATCATGAATATGGAGAAAAATTTAAGGTTAATCAAATGTACTATCAAAAAGAATATTTCTCAAATAGATAGACATACTTGAGCAAACATAGAAAACATGCATTAAAATAAGGGGTCAAAAAATTATTGGCACTATTTGAGGGGGATGTTGTGCAAATATCACCACTTTACTAATGTATGTTAAAAGGCACCATTTAACGTGTTCAGAAGAAAATAACCTGAAATATTAAAACAGAGATGAATTTGTCGTTTTCTAAGTCAGAGAAAAGCAACAGTCAAACCGACGGGAAACTAATCAACAGTGAAGTGACCAGAATGAGATTACACGAGAACAACTGCGATTGAGAAAAGTAAGATTATTTTATTTTCATCGTTTTTGTTGTTGTTAACTTGCATTACATGTTAGAATTTAGTTTTGTTGGTAGGAATTGTAGAAACCGGTTAAAAAAAAGATGTTAGGATGATTATGGTTTAGGTTAGGGTTTGTAATTTGGTTGAATATCAGTTGAGGAAGATGAAATCTGTGTTATCGAGACTTTTTGCAAGAGAATCGAGCTTATTTGTTATTGAGTCGAGCTTTTTTTTTCGTGAAAATTAGGTTTTGGTAAGTCGAGCTTATTTTGTAATGTTTCGAGCTTTTTTTGAATAGTATTGAGATTTTTTGAAAGGCATCGAGCTTTTTTTAAAAAGGAATCGAGCTTTTTCAATATGGTCGAGCTTTTTTTGAATTGGATCGAGTCTTTTTGAAAGGGATCGAGCTTTTTTGAAAGGGTTCGAGCTTTTTTAAAAAGGATTCGAGCTTTTTTCAATAAGTTTGAGCTTTTTTTGAATTGGATCGAGCGTTTTTGAAAGGGATCGAGCTTTTTTGAAAGGGATCGAGCTTTTTTGAAAAGGATTCGAGCTATTTTTTTCGTTGGACGAGCTTTTTCATCATTACAACAATCTTTTTTTTAATAAATATAGTTTTTCTTACATAGGATCGAGCTTATTTGTTCATAGGATCGAGCTTTTTTCAAAATTTTTGTGAATTAATTAGGTTTTGGTGGGTCGAGCTTTTTTTATATATAAGGGTTCGAGCGTTTTCTGAATAGGATCGAGCTTTTTTGAAAGGGATCGAGCTTTTTCACCATGGGATCGAGCTTTTTTTACATAGGATCGAGCTGTTTTTACATAGGATCGAGCTATTTTGTTATGGGATCGAGCATTTTTTCATAGGATCAAGTTTTTTTTAAAAGGATCGATCTTTTTTGTCCTACGATAAAGCTTTTATGTTATGGGATCGAGCATTTTCGTCATAGGATCGAGATTTTTTTGAAAAGGGTCGAGCTTTTTTCTACTGGGATCTAGTCTTTTTATTTTAGGACCGAGCTGTTTTTACATTGGATCAAGACTTTTTATTTTGGTTACGAAATTTGTTCTGTTTAATGATGTTGTATTTCTGTTACATTGCAGATGAGAAATAGGTTGAGGGATTCGCTTAAAACTACAGAAAGAGACTGGTACAAGGACAAATTGACTCGACATAACCATTTTGATGCCCTTGGCCATATAGACGATGCGCTGAACTGTGTCCCTGTAGAATTTGCAGATGAAGATCAGTGTCAGTTCATGGCGTCATGTTTCGGGCATTTTCTGACGATGCATCGGGAGATGAAGTTTTCAGGTGGTATTATCCATCGGTTGCTTTTGAGGGAGCTGCATCATAACGTCCCAACAGATGAGATGCAGTTCATGTTAGGGAACCAGTCGATGAGGTTTTTGAAGGTGGAATTTTTCCTGTTTACCGGACTACGGTTTGGAGTTGTACCTGACACGACTAAGTGTGCAGCAGTGGAGAATGGCATACATTAGCGGTACTTTCCTGGAGCCGATACGGTGTCGTTGGAGGAGATTAAGGGTGTTGTCACCGGCACAGAGTTTGAAAATGTGTACGATACTGTCAAGCTCTGCCTCATATATATATGCTGAACTGGATACTGATGGGGGTGGATGAGAGATTCAAGATTCTAGTTTGGAAGTTTCGGCTGGTTGAGGATCTCGATGCGTTTGACGCGTTCCCGTGGGGTGTCCACGTGTACAGACATTCTATTTACTCATTCAAGCATGCGTTTGACGGGCGACGAGAAGGGTTCGAGTGACGCCAGTAGGAAAAGGGCAATGACGTACACACGGTGGAGACCTACAACATATACTGTCTATCTCACGCCGTATTGGTAAGAACTTCGAACTACAAATTGTATTTTATTGTTGGTGTCCTAAATATTATGGATACTTATCGTACTTATCTTTAATTCAGATATTTGCTTTGGAGGTGATCCCCGAATTGGCCAAAAAGAGTTCGGTGCCGGAAGGGTTACTGATCTGACTCCCCGTATTTTGAAGTGGGAGTTGACCAAACAAGCGAGAGGGAAGAAGCTGGCAAAGATTTTCAAAGCCAGGGTATGTATTTAATTTGTTAATCTTTTTATTAGTTAGTATTTGTACAATTACAATGTTCTAACTAATATTTCAGATGTTTTTGAGGAAGGAACCGGTGCCGACACCAGCTGAGAGACAGGCACCATACTATGCCTGGCTAAACGAGGGGGTAGCCTGTATGTAGAAGATGACATGGATGATATGCTGCCTCCGATCCCTGATCTGACTACCTTTAGGGGGATCAATGGTACATAGGGTGGGGGTTCAACAGACAGGACCAGTGACAGTGAGGGATCTGAGCCCGTTGCTGAGGATTTAAGGCCCAGTGATAGTGGTGGATATGAGACAGACCCTCAACGAGAAAGGTATAGGCATATGCGGGTTCGGTTTACCACCTCCGGACATGGTACATCTGTAGGGGATTCCCGTGGGCCCGTTGGACGTGATGAAGAGGTAAGTTGAAAACAAAGTTTAGTGTTTTTTATTAACAAGTGTTGATAGTTTTGTACTGACAATGTAGACGTGATTTTAAGCTCCGTAGGCATATATGTTGAACAATATGCGTGAAGCCCTCTGGAGGAGTGAAGAGGATTGACAGCGTCAACACTTAGAGTTGGTGGATATAATCCGGAAGAGTGATGAGGATCGTCAGCAACAACACCGAGTGTTACAGGATATGATCTGGGGGCTTTAGGGTTCGACCATGCGTACACACGGGTATGGCCCCCCACCTCCTAATCCAGACTTTAGTCCCGGAGGTTCGACTGATAAGTATACGGGGAGGACAGACATGACAACTGGACGTAGTCAGAACCAGCCTACCGGGTGGTAGGTTCGAAGAGGCAACTTCAGTCGCATACCAGTGACAGTAGACTTGGTTCACGTACAACAGTCGGGTCGGAGCCCCTAGCTGTCATATCCGGGTCTACCCAGGCTTAGCGGTTCTCCCCATCTCCCAGCATATTGATCCCCCCACCTCTCAGCATATTGATTCAGCCACAGCGGTCCCCTCCCCCACCCAACACATCTGTGATGTCGGCTCGGTCCCCTCTCTCACACCCAGGACGTCTGCGATGTTGGTGCGGTCCCCTTCCCTACCCACCATGTAGACCCAGGCTCAACGGTCCCCTCTACCGGCCATTAAATCGAAGCATTTAGTTAAGCGCGGATGGCAATTGATGAGCCCTTACATAGATCCATGCCATCCAAAGAGGTTGAGGGCACGACCCGAGTCCATGGAACACATTTTTGACCCCCACGAACTAGTGGACGCTGACCAGCTTGCGGCATACAAAGCCTCTAAGAGGAACATCAACGGGGAACTGTTAGTCCAACTTCTTCTAATAAAAATGGTTGTATATTTAATGTTTATTCAAATTTAAGTAAAGCTAAGCTAATTCAATCATTAAACAGACGTGATGTGGACGTTCTAGCACCAGTAGATGCCGAATGGTTCATGCGTATGCAGGGCAACTTCATGGACTTGGAGGACATGGTACGTACTTACGTGATTTTCATATTAACGTCTGTGTAAGTAATGTTGTATTGTCAACAATTACGGTGGTTTTATTGTTTGTCAGCATATGGACGCATATCTCCATATTCTTCGCAAGCGTCAGCGAGGATTTCCCAATGTGTACAACCAGAGGATTAATGTGTTGGATACACAATTTTATGTAAGTAGTTATAAATTTTTGGAATCAAATCACATTTTATAGTTTTGTATTATTAATACAATATTGTCAATGCTTGTATGTACAACCACTTATGTTGTACATATGGGAGAAAATAATGCCTCGTGATTCGCACGGGGATGTGACCACAGTAAGGTGGAATGTGTTACAGTCCTGATGGTTGGAAAAGGATCTTCTGACGGTCCGTGGAGCAACCATGAGTGGAAACCGCCCATGGCACGAGGTTAACCTGGTAAGTGTTAAACGATGGAAATGATTTAAAATATAATTTGTTCGTATATCCTGACCTAACACCGTATGCATACTATTACAGGTCCTGATTCCGTGCAATGTTGGGGGCCAACATTGGCTGGTGGTGACCGTCGACCTGATTCTGGGGAAGATTGACATTTTTGACCCCTGGAGACAGGAAGTCCCTTATTATATCAGGCACCAGCAGGTACGGCCATTACAGTGGTTTTTACCCTCGATGTTGAGTGATGCGGGGTTCCATACTGCACGACGAGGTGGTCGTTGAGCATTCCCCTAGAAAATAAGCCCTTCTCAGTCAGCCCGGTGCTTACTTCTACAGTCCCCCAATAAAAAAAATCGTAAGACATTCTATTTCATTCACATGGTTAGATATTCTTTAAGAACGATTTCTAACGGTGTTTTATGTATCCAATTGCAGAGGTAAATGTGGTCCCCGTACTTTGAAACTTATCGAGTACTTACTGGCGAGTCGAAGGCCTTTTGTTTTGTCAGAGGACGACATGGAGATCATTCGGGAGAAAATGATTGTGGAGACTTTTGGTAACTCTAGGCCCGCCTAGTCATTGGTTGTATATTACCATTTTTTATGTACAAAGACATGTAATTAATTCATGAATATTAATTCATTCATTATTCATTCATTCATTAATATTAATTCATTAATTATTTATTCATTAATATTAATTCATTCATTAATAAGTAATTATTGCAATTCCAAATGTTTACAATGTGATCAAAACTTTATCATTCATTCCCTATTAGAGTCAATGTTAGGGCACGTCTGTTTGTTGTGTCCAATTGAATGGCAGATGCTACACTTGCGGCAATATTTATCGAGAACACCTCTGCTTGGACCTTCATTAATCATAGGTGGATTAGAACATCTCTTGGAATTATGCCCTGGTTGTCCACATCTTCTACAAGATTGTGTAGTTGTCTTCTCCGAAGACGAGACATGGTGACCCGCCCTCAGGCGTCCTGCTTGTCTCCTGGAGTTTGGATTCAAAATCACCCTCTGGGCAATGTCAGATGGCACAACCTAAGTGGAAGGATGACCCACCAGTATAATAGGAATCGAGTATGTGTCAATAAGTGTCTGTCTCTTGTAGTAGTCTGTACACAAAGTTGTCAAGTCCAAGTTTCGCTCCCTGAAAAAAACATTGAAAACGATCAGCTTCATGTTTCACTAATAATCACCTCACAGTACAGCTTAAAAGTAATGTACTGTGCCACCGCAAGAGCGTGAGAACATGGAAAATGATCTATTTGGAATTGTTGCAAGTACAAGTCTTCCGGGCTAAGTCAACAGTCCATTATTTTCCTGACCGCTTGACCGAAAAAATATTCCAACCTACTGGATTTATGGTCAAAAAACCACACTTCTCCACACGTTTTAAGAGCACAAGATGTGATGCGTCGGTCAACTGATGACGCATGGTTTGTACAGCTCTATAGCGATCGTGAAACCACCATTGCAGCATATTCCTTATGAACTCAGCCAGAGTCAACATAGACAGTTGGCGTGCAAATTTTAGGCATGAGTTTATGCATTCTACAGCATTTGTTGTCATTACCATGTACCTTCTTTTTGGGCAGTGTACATGGGACCACTTGTGTGGACCGGTATCAATTACATAATCATATGCATTCTGGTGCAAGTTTCTTAACTCTTCCATATGCCGGCTATATTCGAATTCTGTGTATGCGCGGGCTGCTTTGTCCATTATTGCGGCAACATCTTTCCTATGAAATCGCTTCTTAATATTTTTAGCAAAGTGCCAGCAACATATGGTATAGGTGGCATAAGGGAACACTTTAGAAATCCCTGCTTCAATGCTTGCATGCCTATCAGAAATGAAAACTAGCTAATCAATATGACCTAGGGCACCCTTCAAGCAATCCAAAAACCATTCCCATGAAAGGTTGTTTTCTAAGTCGCCGTACCCAAAAGCAATTGGATACACCTGTTTGTTCCCATCTTGTGTTGTTGCAACAAACATTGTAACCCGGAATCGTCCCTTCAAATGGGTACCATCAATGGCAATGACTGGACGCATACACATTCGGAATCCTCTAAGTGAGGCACCAATCGATATGAAGAAGTACAAAAATCTACCATCTTCATCGCACTGTAAGTCAGTGATTGTGCCGAGATTTTGTTATTTCAAAATGTAACCAAATGATGGAAGCAGTTGGAAGGTTTCCTCATGCGTTCCATATGTCAGTGACAACGCATAATCAAGGGCGGCGTATGCCTTATTGTACATGATTTGGATTCCATACATTGATTTCATGTCGGCAATTAAGTCCTTTAAATGCATTAGTCGACCATCTTGTTGTTGAAGTCTAGGTGCAATAACTTCTCCAATTATGACTGCACTAGCTTGTCAGTGCCGGCGGTGAATTTCCTCTAACAGACAAGTGTGTTTGTTGACAAAACTTCTTACTTGAAAGTATGTTCCTTCATCTCTCCTCACCGCTCTTAACTTCCACGTACAATTTCCCATCAAACAAACTAGATGTAATGTTGTCTTATTGAACCTTTTCATCTTCCACTTGAAGTTCTGCAGCATTGTAAAATTGCCTACTAGTCTCTTCAAATCCTTTTTTGTTGGAAAAAATTGCTCTTTTATATATCATGCTTGTAGGTTCATCTTCAACCAAGTTCCTGCTTACACTCATACCAAACGAGTATGATTCTGCTCCTAGAATAACCCATGTTGTGGTATTATCAATATCATCTAGAGTTACATTAGCCCGGACCTCAGAGGTCCCAGCTATATCGGGTGCACTGAAACTAAATCTGTGTACATGTCTTACACGTCTTTCCGTTTGGACAGGTTCTTCATCATTCTGATTGTCCTCTACATTTTCTATAGAATTGAAATTGCCCTCATTATCCACCTCATGAATCACCCCAACATTCAGTGTTGTATTCTGCTCATTGTTGATGTCGTTGTAGATCTCATTGTATTGGTGGTTGTACTGTCTACCATTCATCTCAATTTGACAACCAAATACATCGTCGAATTGAGGTCCCAGTAAATTATCATGGGCGCTACTTCCGGTGGGACAGCACATATATTTTCCCGACCATCAATCCCACTTCTTTCAGTGAACAACTGGTTGCTTCCGCCTGATAATCGAAATTGTTGGGTGTTATCACGATCAGGGATATCTTCACCAATGACACCTCCTGCTGGCCTCTCGATTAGACTAACACATACTTGAGGGATCACCCTATCTTCCCCTAGCATAAACTGAACATCATCATTGTTTCTTATAAATGTACGACATGTAGTCCCATGAACAATTGATAGAGACTGTAGATCAGCATTGTATTTGTTCTCATCAAACTTCACAATGGTTTGCACGATTGACACCAGTTCGTCGTAACTCAAATTCTTTGACAAATACAAACCTTGGTTATTGGAACCTAAATACCTTTGATTTCTGTCGGGTAACTGCTTCCATCAACCATTGTAAGATATGACTATTCTCACCCTATCCATTGTCCTGTCAAAACCATCATCAAAAACCATTATTAAGAAATAAATATTTAATATTAAATTTACAATTATAAAGGATTAAACAAAAATCAAAAGTGTAAGCGATCAAGCATTTTTTTTTACTAATCGAGCTTTTTTTGTACATGCTCGAGCCGTTTTTGTACATGATCGAGCCATTTTTATACATGTTCGACCTTTTTCTAACGGGATCGAGCTTTTTTGGTTCAAGACCGAGCTCTTTTTGTACATCATCGAGCTTTTTTTCATATGGCTCGAGCTTTTTCAAATATGGCTTGACCTTTTTATTTTAGGGATTGAGCTTTTTTGTGAGGAATCGAGCTTTTTTGTAAGGGATCGAGCTTTTTTTGTACGGGGTTGAGCTTTTTTTGTGAGGGATCGAGCTTTTTTTATCAAGGATCAAGCTTTTTTTTAGGGATCGAGCTTTTTTTCTAAAGGATCGAGCTTTTTTTTTGACGTATCCACCATCTATTTTTTGGATCGAGCATTTATTTTATGGATCGAGCTTTTTTATAATTTGATCGAGCTTTTTTTCAAATGTTTCGAGCTTTTTTTCAATGCTTTCCATCTTTTATATCCAAGATTTTAAATTTGTTTGCACCACTTCAACTCAACCCGGCCAAATATATATACAAAAAAATATGCATTCATGTTCATTCATTATTTTTTAAAAGTTTACAACTCCCAGATATAAACAAAAAAAATTGAGACAACATGTTCATAAATGTTCATACAGTGTTATACCACACAGAAATACAAGAAAAAATGGAAATGAATTTCGGAAATATTAATTTATATTCTTGTGCAATATCTGGAATGGAGCTCGTTTTCTGAAGAAAAAATAGAGTAGTTGATTGATTTTCAGACAACTTTTTTGGACGACAGCTTTTAAAGAATAAAGAATCGATTATTTAAGGGCAATTTCGGTAGCTCACCATAATATGTGCCTTTTAAACTTAGCTTATTATAACTGTGACATCACCGCAACGGACCAAAAAAAAGGTGACATTCCTTACCATTTCCACTTAACATAATTGGCAAACATGCACGGTATCATAAAAAAACATTATTCAACATTATTTACCATGTAACTCAAGCAATCACAAAAGAGAAAAATATCAATTAACCTTTGGCATACAAGAATTATGCAAGCTTGCTTATATTGTTTGAGCTCCTTTTGCTTGAGCTCCTCTTGTGGGGTCAGTCCTACCATTTCAAGGCATATGATAAATCCCAATAGACCTACTAAGTCTTTTAAACCTAGTTTCATCAAAGGGTTTAGTAAACAATTCTGCTAGTTAATCATTAGTCCCTATATGTTCAAGAACCATAATATTATTTTCAAAGTGACGACGGGTATCTATATGTTTTGTCATAGAGTGCTGCGTAAGATTATTAGAAATATTAATTGCACTCATATTATCATAATAAAGAGTTAGAGTACCTTGATTAAAGTCGTAGTCCACAAGCATTTGCTTCATCCATAGGAAGTTGCGTGCATGCACTCCCCGTGGCTATGTACTCGGCCTCGGCTATGGATAATGAGATGGAGTTTTTCTTCTCACAAAACCATGAGACAAGGTTGTTCTCAAGAAAGAAGCAATTGTTGTTATGTTCTTCCGATCATTCTAATTCCATTCCCAATACATATCATTAAATCCCACCAAGCTAGAATTGGTGTCAAATGAGTACCATATCCCGCAATTAGAGGTCTCATTCACAAAATCGAGTGATTCTTTTCACAACTAAAATATATGAATCCTTGGGATCTATTTGGTACCTAGCACACACACTCACACTAAAGGCTATATTGTTCATACTTATGATCAAGTAAAGCAAGTTACCAATCAAGTCACGATACAAGCTTTGATCAACATTTTTACCACTAGTATCCTTGTTTAGCTTCAAAGTTATGCTCATAGGTGTGTCACAATGTTTGGCATTGAAATGCCAAACTTTTTGACCTTTGCATATTTGGCTTGAGATAGAAAAATCTTATCATGCATTTTCTTAATTTGCAAATGTAGGAAGCAAGTCAACCATACTCATATCAAATTCATTAGACATAATGTCTACAAATTATTTGACCCTAGAGTCATTGATGGAACCAAACACAATATCATTAACATAAATTTAAGCTATAAAGAGCTCATCTTTGTCATGCTTGATGAAAAGTGTTTTGTCATTATTACCTCTTGATTAATTATTGCTAACAATGAATTGAGTGATGTGCTCAAACCAAGCCCTCGGTGCTTGTTTCAACCCATATAATGCCTTCATGAGGTGATAGACATGTTTAAGGAGTTGTGGATCTGTATTCCCTTTTAGTTGTTCAACAAACGCTTCCTCATGCAAATAGCCATTTAAAAAGACACTTTTGACATCCATTTGAAAAAGTTTAAACTTGTAAACAAAAGAAATGGACAAAAGAATCCTAATGGACTCTAGAACGAACAACAGAAGCAAAAGTCTTTTCTAAGTCGATACCTTCTACTTGGGGTGTATCATTGTGCTGCAAGTCTAGCCTTGTTTCGTACAATGTTACCATTCTCATTGGATTTATTTCAAAAGATCTATTTAGTGCCTATGACATTGATGTCCTTAAGCATATGAACTATGAAAATACAAACACGATTAAATGCTCAAGGCTAACCTAGAGGGGGGGGGGGGGGGGGGGTGAATAGGTTAGACACCTGTTTTGACTCTCTTAGAAACAAACAAAAGTTTGTCCCTCTAGATTGCATGTATCACAATTTATATATTAATTAAAGACACTTAATCAATATATAAAACAAGTAAAGTGTGATACAAACAAGTAATTGTAACACATACACAATCTATATTATAGAAAGGAAGTCAACTTACAAAAAGAGTTCTATCATTAGTATTCAATTAACAAATACAAATACAAGAGAGATAGGGATAGAGAAAAGTTGACACAAGATATAACGTGGTAAACCTCCGAAGAGGAAACATCCACGGGTTAGCAACCACAGGCAAACAAAATCCTACTCATGAAGATGTTACCCTCATGCTCAACAATCTGAGGCCTCACAACTCTTGTCAAGACTTCCTCGCTCACTTTACCGGATCCTCACGAACCAAGGCAAGACTTCTTGCTCAACTATCCGAGTCCTCCCGACTCTAGTCAAGACTTCCTCGCTCACCCTTCTGGATCCTCACGAACCTAGGCAAGACTTCTTGCCCCACTATCCGAGTCCTCCCGACTCTAGCCAAGACTTACTTGCTCAACAACATAGGACTCACACCTATTGTCAAGACTTCTTTCTCACAAGGCATCTAGGTGATCATGAATGCAAAACGCAAATAAGCACACAACATAGAATGCTATGATCAACACATCCTATGGAAAATACTAGACATGAGCATGAATGCACAAAACAAATGTAGTCTAGTCGATCATACATGTTTAAATCATCTAGATCATGTAAGATATGTTTAACATTAATAATAACCTAGATACATGCATATATCTAAACTTGAATCACAAGATATGTTCAATTAATCACATAATCAAGTTTAAAATCACATAAACCACAAACATGCTAAAATCATATGACAAAGTCATTTGGATTAAAGCTAAAGTTCTAGAGCATATTCCTATTCATGGATTCAACAAAACACATGAATAGCTCAAAAGAACATAAGCACATGTATTAACGTGAGAATTCAGCCAAGAGAGCCTAATACATGTGAGGAACTATTTTTTATAAAATCAATCAATCAAAGATCATCAAATAGTCCTAGAATCAAAGCTAGCACAATACAATCTCAAACATGTGAAAACATAGGCAAAATCAAAACCTAACTCGACATGTAAGATTTCAATTGAAACTTAACCAAGCTTTAAAAGAATTCAAAACTCAAATCAAAACACTCACAATACACATATATAATTTGAAGAAGAGAACCTAAGGCAATTGACCAAGTTTTAAAAGAAAACTTTGAGAGAAAATCAATACCTTAGTTGATTTAGGTGCAGTCCCATTTTTGTGTGTTTAGACTCCAAAAACAGCAATAAAACTTACTCAAACCTTCAGAGAAAATATGGAAGATGAATAGACAAACACTTTAAACTTTGATACACTCAAATCGGATTTCAAATGAAGAAGTTATGGTGTTTGGAAGGTGAGAAAATGTAGAGAGAAAATTTTCTGCACACAAGTTTAAATTTCTTCTTAGAATGAAATGTCTGAGGGAAGAGGAATATAAAAGAGAGGGAAAATTGGGCATGTGAAATGAACAAGAGGGGAAAGAATCAGCCAAGCATGCTTTCTGCTCGAGATGGAGTGTGGGTATCTCGGGGCAGCAAGCCTTCTGCCCTGAGATGGCCACGTGCCATCTCGGATAAGAAGTGTTTTGCTGTCTTCTTTCTCCTTCGACCTTCCTTCGCGTTCTTCTACCGTTCTCCGACCTTAGAACTCGGAATTTGAATCTGTTAGTGGAATACGAACCATAACTCTCACACAGACATGGACATATAAGATATTCAACCCAAAAAATAATAATTCGACTCGATATATGAAGACGAAGACAATGTATGCAACATGAGTTGAAAGTGTAGTATCTTTTGACTTAGAACTTGAAATCAATAGTATGAGTAACCGAAATGACCAAAACTAAATCAAGAATGATTTAAGACTAAAATCAAGTTCAATATCAATATTATACAAACATATACACAAACAAACACAATTCACACTAGAATGCAAACTACATAGAGATAGTCTCCAATCATGCCTTTTCCAAAACATGTTATTTCCATACCAATGCATGAGCATTCATCTTCAAGTGTGTGAATGTGTTATACATGATGCATAACGATGTAGGAACACATATGAATGAATTGTATGTGTGTGCCTATAATGATGCACAACGATGCAAGGACACAAATGTATGAATTGTGTGTGTGTGCCTAAGCCTTGTGAGAGAAAGATATGGTCTTAATATACCTTTGTAGAACCATATTGCATCCTTTCTCTTTGAAGACTTTGAAATTGCATTGACTTGTTGTTCATTCTTATTTAAAGCTTGAATCATCATGAATCTAAACAACTAAATCATTACAAGTAAACATCATTTTGATATGGAATTAATGCCAACACAAACTAAAACCTAACAATCTCCCCTTTTGGAAAATTCCATGTCAAAACACCTATACATTTACTACAAATATAAAAATGAAGATAGGTCACAAAATCACTCCCTCACATTACAATGAGTAAGTTTCCTATAACTAATCTTCACCAACTCTTGAACTTCATCTTGATCTTCTCTTGAAGCAACCTGCAAATCATCTCAAAGCACAATGCATATACAAGAGAAAAACAACAAATGGCAACATATAATATGGATAAGAATATACAATTAAGTCCACAAATACATGTATCTCCCCCTCAATTCATGCCAAAATACAAGAATTCTTAACCAAATCATAAAACTAATTATTACATGTCATTGAAAGTTCAAAAGTTCACAAAAAAAACATACAAAGAAATTAAGTAACTAGCATCTCTTTCTCCCCTTTTTTGACATGAAATGATGCCAAAAGGTAAGAAATATACCACAAGACTCAAATACTAGCTACTTGGTCCACCAAAGAAAGATGTGTGTGTGTAGTTGATCTAACATAATGCTTGAGAGGTGGTCTTGAACTTGAAGCAATACACTCATTCAACTCTTTTATTCTAGCATCTTGTTTAACAACTATAGCACTAAGTTCATCAACCTTCTTCTTCAATTGTAAAGCCCAATCAGGAAGAATGTTTGTGCTAGTCTCTTGACAATCAACTTGATAACTACTAGATAGTCCAAAAGTATCACATGTCTTACCCTTATCCTTATATGACATGTATGACACACGTTTATCACTATACTTTCCTAAGGGTTGTACCAACACATCATCTTCTCTACTCTTAACACCACGAGCTAAACATAAAAAAGTTGTAAACCCCGATATTGCAAGCTTTTTATCTCTTCTAGTAGAGAAAGCCGCACTATCAATATAAAGCATAAGTAGATCTGCTAGGTTTTAGTTTATGTAGGCATGAATTCCATATCAAAATGATGTTTACTTGTAATGACTTAGTTGTTCAGGTTCATGATGATTCAAGCTTCAAGGAAGAAGAAACAATAAGTCAAAGCAAGTTCTAAGTCTTCAAAGAGAAATGATGCAATTTGATTCTACAAAGGTATAGTAAGACCTTATCTTTCTCTTACAAGGCTTAGGCCCACACACACATATTATACATTTGTGTCCCTGCATCGTTGTGCACCATTATAGGCACACAAACACATATCATACATTTGTGTCCCTGTATCGTTGTGCACCATTATAGGCACAAACATAAAATTCATTCATATGTGTCCTTGCATCGTTGTGCACCATGTATAACACATTCACACACTTGAAGATGAATGCTCATGCATTGGTTTGGAAATAACATGTTTTGGAATATGCATGATTGGAAATTATCTCTATGTAGTTTGCATTCTAGTGTGAATTGTGTTTGTGTGTATATATATTTGTATAACATAGATATTAAACTTGGATTTAGTCTTAAATCATTCTTGATTGATTTTCGGTCATTTCGGTTACTCATACTATTGATTTCAAGTTCTAAGTCAAAAGATACTACACTTTCAACTCATGTTTCATACATTGTCTTCGTCTTCATATATCTGGTCAAATTATTATTTTATGGGTTGAGTATCTTATATGTCCATGTCTGTGTGAGAGTTAAATTTTGTAATCCATAAATGGATTCAAATTCTGAGTTCGGATGCCAGAGAACGGTAGAAGAACGCGAAGGAAGGTCGAAGAAGAAAGAAGCAAGCATACACTTATTTCCCGAGATGGGGCGTGGCCATCTCGGGGCAGAAGGCTTGCTGCCCCGAGATGCCCACGTGCCATCTCGGGCAGCAAACTTGCTTGGCTTCATTTTTCCCCTATTGGTCATTTCACTTGTCCAAATTTCCCACTCATTTATAAACTCTTTCCCTCTCACATTTCATTAAAAGAAGAAATTCAAATCAGTGTGTAGAAATTTTCTCTCTAAATTATCTCACATTCCAAAACCATAACTTCTTCATTTGAACTCCGATTTGAGTGATTCCAAGTTGAGAGTGTTCATCTATTCATCTTCCATCTTTTCTCTAAAGGTTTGATTTAATTTTACTGTTGTTTTTGGTGTCTAATCATACAAAAATGGGACTAGACATAGATCAACTAAGGTATTGATTTTCTCTCAAAGTTTTATTTTAAAACTTGGTCAATTGCCTTGGGTTTTCTTCTTCTACATATCTTTGTATATTGTGAGTGTTTTGATTTGTGTTTTGAACAATTTAAAGCTAGATTGAATTTCAATTGAAATCATTCATGTTGAGTTAGGTTTTGATTTTGCTTTTGCTTATGTTATCACATGTTTGGGATTGTATTGTGCTAGCTTTGATTCTAGGACTATTTTATGATCTTAGATTGTTTAATTTTGTGAAAAATAGTTCCTCACATGTATTAGGCTCTCTTGGCCGAATTTCTCACATAATACATGTGCTCATGTTCTTTTGAGCTATTCATGTGATTTGTTGAATCTATGATTAGGAATATGCTCCAGAACTTTTGCTTAAATCTATTTGACTTTGTCATACGATTTTAGCATGTTTTTGGTTTGTGTGATTTAAACTTGATCTTGTGATTTAGTTATCATATCTTGTGATTCAAGTTTAGATCTATGCATGAATCTAGGTTGTGATTACTGTTGAACATATCTTATATAATCTAGATTGATTACACATGCATGATAAACTAGACTATATGTGATTTCTGCATTCATGCTCATGTCTAGTATTTTCAATAGGATCTTTTGATCATAGCATTCTATGTTGCGTGCTTGTTTGCGTTTTGCATTCATGATCACCTATATGCCTTGTGAGAAGAAAGTCTTGACAATAGGTGTGAGCCCTATGGTGTTGATCAATAAGTCTTGGCGAGAGGTGTGAAGCCTTGGGTTGTCGAGCAAGGAAGTCCTGGCTAGAGGTGTGAAGCCTTGGATAGTCGAGCAGGAAGTCTTGCCTAGAGTTGGGAGAACTCGGATAGATGAGTAAGGAAGTCTTTACTAGAGTCGTGAGGACTTAGTTGAGCAAGAAGTCTTGCCTTGGGTCGTGAGGATTCAGATAAGGTGAGCAAGGAAGTCTTGACAAGAGGTGTGAAGCCTCAGATTGTTGAGCATGGGGCGGCAACTTCTAGAGTAGGATAGGAGGGTAGTTTCTAGGTGAAGAGGTCACTAAAGAGATTGTACTTGTCTCTAATATTTGTATTATGGATAGAACTCTTTATATAAGTTGACTTCCTTTCTATAATAAAGATTGTGTATGTGTTACAATTACTTGTTTGTATCACATTTTACTTGTGGTTATATATTGATTAATTGTTTTTAATTATTATATATATTGTGATACAAGCAATCTAGAGGGACAAACTTTTGTTTGTTTCTAAGGGAGTCGAAAAAGGTGTCTAACCTATTCACCCTCCCCCCCCCCCCCCCCCTTTCTCGGTTTTCCTTGAGCATTTAACCGTGATTGTATTTTCAATTGGCATCAAAGCAAGACACTATATTGCACTTAGTGTAAGTCCGGGGTGATACTTTCACGGTTTTTGCAAGGCGTTTGAAGTCATGGGTTTACAAGATGATGTAATGGCGGAAGGAGCCTCAAATACTAGGCCACCATTACTTCGTGGTACTAACTATGGGTATTGGAAGTTTAGGATGAAAGCCTACATCCACTCTATTGATGAAAGGGCTTGGATGGTAGTGGAAGAAGGTTATAGTCCTCCTACCAAGGTTTTAGAGGATGGAACCATGATACTTAAGCCAAGAAGTGAATGGACAACAAATGAGTTTGAGTTTGCTAAATGGCACCATCATACTATGAATGCCATCTTTGGAGGAGTTGATGGGTATCAATTCTCCTATATTCAAAATCTTGAATTCACAAAGGAAGTTTAGGATACTCTCCAAGTTACTAATGATGGAACCTTAGCGGTGAAGAAATCGAGGCTTTAAATGTTGGCATCACAATTTGAAGGTTTAAGTATGAGTGAAGAAGAAAAGTTTGAAGACTTCCAATTCCGGATTCTTAACATAGCTAACCAATGTCAAGCACTTTGAGTACCTATCTCAAAAGAGCGTTTAAATTGGAAAATCCTTAGGTCTCTTCCTAAGAGATTCAAATCAATGGTGACGACCATTGAGGAAAGCAAGGATGTGGATAGTATGAATATCGATGAGTTGCTTGGGTCTCTCTAAACTTATAAGATGTGCTTGAAGCCAAAGATCAAGAGTAAGGGAATGGCTCTCAATGCTATTGAGGAGGAAAGTGATGATGATAATGAAGAAATGGCACTCTTGGTTAGAAGGTTCAAGAAGTTTCTAAAGAAGAATGCCAAGCCTAAAGGCAAGTCTTCTAAGAAAAAAGGAATCAAGAGAATATCATCTCTAAGGATTGTGAAGAATAGTCAAGCCATGAACAAGAAAGAGGTTCAATGCTATAATTGTCAAGGTTTTGGTCACTTTGCTAGTGAGTGTACCAAGAAGCCATCTAAGAAAGACAAGAAAGGCAAAGTGTTGGCGGCTACTTAGAGTGATGATAATTCTAGTGACAATGAGAGCTCTAGTAGTGAGTCTTCAAGTGATGAAGAGTTGGTGAGCAACTTTGTAGCTCTAACGACTTCTCATTCTCCACTAGATGTTAGTAGTACAATATCTTTGAACAAGAACTTTGATGCAAATCATGATGGAAACTCTAGTTCCATTCCTACTAAACTTGAGTTGTTGAGTAAAATAGAAAAGATTGAAGAAGCTAGAGATAATGCTCAAAGAGAAGTAGTTGAGAATGATGATTTGATCAAGAAGCAACTAGATGAGTTTTTGGTTGTTACTCGTAGACTTCTTGGCGAGAAAGGTGATATTATGAAGAAGTTTAGAGAACTTGAAAAGAAAAACCTTGAGAAGGATAATATGATATCTTCTTTGAAGAAGAGAGAACAAAAATTGATGGAAGAGATAGACATGGCTAAGGAGGCTATCAAGGACTTAGTGAATGATTCGGTTAGTGTGTCTAGTGTTAGGAATCTTGTTAACTCTTATAGTGGTGAAGATGACTTGGTAGTTGAAGATGAGCTCTTGGAAGCACCACTTCCTACACACTTTGATGAAGTCGTGATTGATAAGAAACCACACAAGAAGAGAAGATCAAAAGCTAAGAAGAATTTGGCAAACAAGGTATCTTTGCAAACTCCTAGTGAAACTAGTTCAACTCCAAAAGGTACAATCTCATCTTTTATTCCAATTTGCCATTATTGCAACACAATATGTCACATTAAGCCTAGGTGTTATAAATATATTGAAAAATGCAAATTAGGAAATGAATCTAGGGATAAGGAGATTAAACTTCAACTTGAACATGCTAAGGCCTTGTAAGTTGAGAAACATGATAATTTTGCTAAGCATGAGAAAAAGTTGTGGAGTAGAAAGAATTCTAATCTTGTTCAACTTGACAAAGCTTGTGTTGATAATGTTAAGGAAGAGTGTGTTAATGATATTCTTGTTAATCAAGTCATTGAAGGACTTTACTCCAGATTTAACATTGTTGCCAAGGATGATATTGGAAATGTTTGTGTAGGGTACACCCAAGAACAAGTGGTTCAAGGGTGAGTGCTCTTATCACTAATATAAGAAGCACATGTGAGATAACTTTGAGGCTATATATCAATTGTGTTGAGAATTCTTGCTTATTAGCTTTGAATACTCCATGTATTGATATGAACTTGGTTATCTCACATCATAATTGTTATGATGGTCAAAATTTGTTGATTAAATTTGAAGAAGTTCTTTTGTTATATGTGTTGATTGAGTGGAGATATTATGCTTTTTATACTCTTGTTGTGAAACATCGTCAACTTGGTGTCATGAGGACATTCAAGGCAAGAGTGCTCATAAAAAGGGCGGAAGTATGATATTTGGTGAATATAATGTGCAAAAAGGTATCTCTATACTCTAATGCATATTCTCTTAGATATTCTTCTTTTGACTCAATTTTTGACATATATCTCATAACATGTCATATTAGAGAATTTTGCATAGCATACATATGGTTCTCATTGACATTTGCTATTTTAGGATCTAATAGTGATATTCTTCACATTGATCTTAACTTTGATGATTGTTTGTGTATAGTATATTGAGTGGCATTACTTTTGAAAATATGAGCTTCATATTCTTTGAAAGCTACTCAATAGAGAAGTAATGATCTTGAATAAGTCTCTACTTATCGCTCTTAGATCATGTGCTTATGAGCCATAAAATCATGGTTTTCTAAAAATTGCACATTGCTTTACTAATATGTTTTGCTAGTAGGTTGAGTTTACTAATATGTAAACATTGGATACCTCTTGAAGTTTTTATGCTTAAGTACATTTAAAATGACCTATGGTTAGTATCCATTTTGCTTCGGCAATTACATAGAACTCAACGAGCACCTTCATGAAAAGGGCTACACACCTTGGTTGTGAAATCTATCCAATACTGGAAAGAGCTACACCATTGTGATGAGTAAAAGCCGTCATGAAGTGAATTTTTGTTTATGTAAAAAAAAGGAAAAATCAAATAAGTGTTGAAAGGAATTCATAAAAAAAATCTTTGATTCAAAGCCTAAAAAGAAATGGAGGAAGGCTTAAAAAGAAGTTTAGTTGAAAATCAAATGAGCTCGGGTTGAAAAACAGAAATGGGATGACGAGCCTCATGCACACACACGCTCATATGTTGAAATCTATTCTCTTAAAAGAAAAAATTCCGGATGATAATCGGTTTGACATTTTATGGAAAAAGCTTAAGATGAATAGTTATTGGAAATTGTTTACATGTTGATTATCAAACTACTTCTTGATATATATTTGAAGCATATCTCTCACACACACACTTTGTTTATGAGTATGATGATATCTTTACAATTGTTGAAGAATTATGAGAGAACTTGAAAAAATCTTTGCGTATCTCTCTTAGCATATGAAGCTTATTTTGTTGATATTTCTTCAAATTGTTTGAATGTGTGATTGTGTGAACGTCTTTGTGAACTCTATGCTATTATTGATTTTAGTTATAGCATTTATCAAGGGGGAGCATTGTATGCTAAACATTGTTCTCTTTTATGATATGTTCACATGCTTAATTTTGTTACAGGTTGACATATTTTGACTTAATGATACTTGTAAGATATTACTCACTATCTTTGTCTTGCATGATGATTCAATCTTAAGTCATATGTCATTGTGTTTATATATTTGTGACTAATATGCTTTTTTTGTCTTTCACTCACTTTTGTTGTATGTATATAGCATCTTATTTCACAAGAGCAAATGGGAAGAACTAAGGTTACCGGAAGTGGAAATCAATCAAATCCTATTGTGAAAGCCAAGTCTACCTCAAAGGGATCCAAAGCTTCAAGGTCAAAGGATTTAGGGATCTTTACAACTAAAAAGATATTTCAAGAGAGAGGCATTGACTTAGGTAAATGTAAAGATTCTTATGTTTTTAAATGCATTAAGGATAGAAATTGAGAATCTTGGGTGAGCATGCTAGGAATAGTGAATGACACTATTGTTAGAGAATTTTATCATGAATATAGAGAGAGTGTCACCTTATTAGATGCTTTGATGGTGATTAGGGGTGTTTTGATTAGAGTTAACCCGGTAAACATTAACAAGTTTCTTGGGCTATCTAGTGATATTGATTCAAACTTTCTAGATGTTGATATCATTGAGAATCTTAATATCATGGGTAGAACTCTATGTGACAATGCTTATTTTGAGTGGAAAGGTGGAGCATATATTAGTCAACATGAGTTAACTAACGAAAGTGCATTTTGGCATCTTTTTATTTGCACAAATATTATTGGATCTTCGAATTCAACCGAGTTGAATAAAGACAAGATCAAAATAGTATATGCCTTGATGACTAATCAACCTATAAACCTTGGGGATTTGCTTATGTTTTATTTGGATAATACGGCTTTCTCAAATAGAGGAGATAAGAAGCTTGCATTACCGGGGTTTATAACTTCTTTGTGTTTAGCTCGTGGTGTTCAAAGTAGTGGAGATGATATATTGGTACAACCCTTGGAAAAGTATAGTGATAAACGTGTTTCATACATGTCATATAAGGATAATGGTAACATATGTGATAGTTTTGGACTATTTAGTAGTTCACAAGTTCGATTGTCAAGAGACTAGCATAAACATTCTTCCGGATTGGGCTATGCATTTGAAGAAGAAGGTTGATGAGCTTAGTGCTATAGTTGAAAAACAAGATGCTAGAATAAAATAGTTGGAGGAGTGTATTGCTTCAAGTTCAAGACCACCTCTTAAGCATTATGTTAGGTCAACTACACGCACATCTTTTTTTGATGGATCTAGTAGCTAGTATTTGAGTCTCATGGTGTGTTTCTTACCTTTTGGCATCATTTCATGTCAAAAAGAGGGAGAAAGAGTTGTTAAGAGTTGCTAGTTACTTAGTTTCCTTTTTATGTTGTTTTTGTGAACTTTAGAACTTTAAATGGCTTGTAATAATTAGTCTTAAGATTTGGTTAAGAATTCTTGTATTTTGCATGTATTGAGGGGGAGATACATGTATTTGTGGACTTAATTGTATATTCTTATCCATATTATATGTTGTCATTTGTTGTTTTCTCTTGTATATGCATTGTGCTTTGAGATGATTTGTAGGTTGCTTCAAGAGAAGATCAAGATGAAGTTTAAGAGTTGGTGAAGATTAGTTATAGGAATCTTACTCATTGTAATGTGAGGGAGTGATTTTGTGACCTATCTTCATCTTTGTAATAGCAGTAAATGTATAGGTGTTTTGACATGGAATTTGCCAAAGGGAGAGATTGTTAGGTTTTAGTTTATGTTGGCATGAATTCCATATCAAAATGATGTTTACTTGTAATGACTTAGTTGTTTAGGTTCATGATGATTCAAGCTTCTCGGAAGAAGAAACAACAAGTCAAAGCAAGTTCTAAGTCTTCAAAGAGAAAGGATGCAATTTGATTCTACAAAGGTATATTAAGACCTTATCTTTCTCTTACAAGGCTTAGGCACACACACACATATCATACATTTGTGTCCCTGCATCGTTGTGCACCATTATAGGCACACACACAAATATCATACATTTGTGTCCCTGCATCATTGTGCACCATTATAGGCACACACATACAATTCATTCATATGTGTCCTTGCATCGTTGTGCACCATGTATAACATATTCACACACTTGAAGATGAATGCTCATGCATTGGTTTTGAAATAACATGTTTTGGAATATGCATGATTGGAAAATATCTCTATGTAGTTTGCATTCTAGTGTGAATTATGTTTGTGTGTGTATATGTTTGTATAACATGGATATTGAACTTGGATTTAGTCTTAAATCATTCTTGATTGAGATCCGGTCATTTCGGTTACTCATACTATTGATTTCAATTTCTAAGTCAAAAGAGACTACACTTTCAACTCATGTTTTATACATTATATTCGTCTTTGTATATCGAGTTGAATTATTATTTTTTGGGTTAAGTATCTTATATTTCCATGTTCGTGTTAGAGTTAAGGTTCGTAATCCGTAAACAGATTCGAATTTCGAGTTTGGAGGCCGGACAACGGTCTAAGAACGCCAAGGAAGGTCGAAGGAGAAAGAAACAAGCATACACTTCTTTCCCGAGATGACCGTGGCCATCTCGGGGCAAAAGGCTTGCTGCCCCGAGATGCCCATGTGCCATCTCGGGCAGCAAACTTGCTTGGCTTCATTTTACCCCTCTTGGTCATTTCGCTTGTCTAAGTATCCCACTCCTTTATAAACTCTTTCCCTCTCACATTTCATTAAAAGAAGAAATTCAAATCAAGTGTGCAGAAATTTTCTCTCTAAATTTTCTCACTTTCCAAATACCATAACTTCTTCATTTGAACTCTGATTTGAGTGATTCGAAGTTGAGAGTGTTCATCTATTCATCCTCCATCTTTTCTCTGTAGGTTTTAGTTAATGTTGCTGCTGTTTTTTCTGTCTAATCATACAAAAACGGGACTGCACCTAGATCAACTAAGGTATTGATTTTCTCTCAAAGTTTTCTTTTAAAACTTGGTCAATTGCCTTGGGTTTTCTTCTTCTACATATCTTTGTATATTGTGAGTGTTTTGATTTGTGTTTTGAGTACTTTCAAAGCTAGATTGAATTTCAATTGAAATCATTCATGTTAAGTTAGGTTTTGATTTTACCTATGTTATCACATGTTTGTGATTGTATTGTGCTAGCTTTAATTCTAGGACTATTTTATGATCTTTGATTGTTTGATTTTGTGAAAAATAGTTCCTCACATGTATTATGCTCTCTTGGCCGAATTTCTCACATAATACATGTGCTTATGTTCTTTTGAGCTATTCATGTGATTTGTTGAATCTATGATTAGGAATATGCTCTAGAACTTTTGCTTAAATCTATTTGACTTTGTCATATGATTTTAGCATGTTTTTGGTTTGTGTGATTTAAACTTGATCTTGTGATTTTGTGATCATATCTTATGATTCAAGTTTAGATTTATGCATGAATCTAGGTTGTGATTATTGTTGAACATATCTTATATAATCTAGATTGATTACACATTCATGATAAACTAGACTATATGTGATTTCTGCATTCATGCTCATGTCTAGTATTTTCCATAGAATGTTTTGATCATAGCATTCTATGTTGCGTGCTTGTTTGCATTTTGCATTCATGATCATCTAGATGCCTTGTGAGAAGGAAATCTTGACAATATGTGTGAGATCTATGGTGTTGAGCAAGAAGTCTTGGCAAGAGGTGTGAAGCCTTGGATTATCGAGCAAGGAAGTCTTGGCTAGAGGTGTGAAGCCTTGGAGAGTCTAGCAAGAAGTCTTGCCTAGAGTTGGGAGAACTCAGATAGGTGAGCAAGGAAGTCTTGACTAAAGTCATGAGGACTTAGTTGAGCAAGAAGTCATGCCTTGGGTCGTGAGAATCTAGATAAGGTGAGCAAGGAAGTCTTGACAAGAGGTGTGAAGCCTCGGATTGTTGAGCATAGGGCGGCAACTTCTAGAGTAGGATAGGAGGGTAGTTTCTAGGTGAAGAGGTCACTTGAGAGATTGTACTTGTCTTATCTACTAGTGGATTTTGTTTGCCGGTGGCTGCTAGCCTGTGGATGTTTTCTCTTCGGAGGTTTACCACGTTATATCTTGTGTCAACTTTTCTCTATCCCTATCTCTCTAATATTTGTATTGTGGATAGAACTCTTTATATATGTTGACTTCCTTTCTATAATATAGATTGTGTATGTGTTACAATTACTTATTTGTATCACATTTTACTTGTGGTTATATATTGATTAATTGTCTTTAATTAATATATATATATATCTATATATATATTGTGATACAAGCAATCTAGAGGGACAAACTTTTGTTTGTTTCTAAGGGAGTCGAAAAGGGTGTCTAACTTATTCACATGGGGGCCCCCCCCCCCCCCCCCCCCTCCCCCTAGGTTAGCCTTGAACATTTAACCATGATTGTATTTTCAAGATCCCCAAGGTTTATAGGTTGATTAGTCACTAAGGAATACACTATTTTGATCTTGTCTTTATTCAACTCGGTTGAATTCGAAGATCCAATAATGTTAGCGCAAATGAATAGATGCCAAAATGCACTAGCCTTAGTTAACTCATGTTGACTAATATAGGTTCTACCTTTCCACTCAAAAGAAGCATTGTCATAAAGAGTTCTACTCATGATATTAAGATTCTCAATGACATCTACATCTAGAAAATTTAAATCTATATCATTAGATTGCCTAAGAAACTTGTTAAAGTTTTCCGGGTTAACTCTAAACGCAACACCCCTAATCTCCATCAAAGCATCCAATAATGTGGCACTTTCTCTATATTCAAGATAAAACTCTCTAACAAAAGTATCATTCACTATTCCTAACATGCTCACCAAAGATTCCCAATTTCTATCCTTAATGCATTTAAAAACATAAGAATCTTTACACTTACCTAAGTCAATGCCTCTCTCTTGAAATATCTTCTTAGTTCCAAAGATCCCTAAATCTTTTGACCTTGAAGCTTTGGATCCATTTGAGGTAGACTTAGCTTTCACAACGGGATTCAATTGATTTCCACTTCCGATAACCTTAGTTCTTCCCATTTATTCTTGTGTTATAAGATGCTATATACAGACAACAAAAGTGAGTGAAAGACAAAACAAGCATATTAGTCACAAATATATAAAAATAATGACATATGACTTACGAATGAATCATCATGCAAGACAAAGATAGTGAGTAATATCTTACAAGTATCATTAAGTCAAAATATACCAACATGTAACAAAATGAAGCGTGTGAACATATCATAAAAGAGAACAATGTCTAGCATACAATGCTCCCCATTGATAAATGATATAACTAAAATCCATGATAGCATAAAGTTCACAAAGATGATCACACAATAACACATTCAAGCAATTTGAAGAAATATCAACAAAATAAGTTTCATATGCTAAGAGAGATACACAAAGATTTTTCAAGTTCTCTCATAATTCTTCAACAATTGCTAAAATATCATCATACTCATAAACAAAGTGTGTGTGTGAGAGATATGCTTCAAATATATATCAAGAAGTAGTTTGATAATCAACATGCAAAACAATTTCCAATAAAGCTTTTTCCATAAAAAGTCAAACCGATTATCATCCGGAATTTTTACTTTTAAGAGAATAGATTTCAACATATGAGCGTGTGTGTGCATGTGGCTCGTCATCCCATTTCTATTTTTCAACCCGAGCACATTTGATTTTCAACTATACTCCTTTTTAAGCCTTCCTCCTTTTCTTTTTAGGCTTTGAATCAAATATATTTTTTATGATTTCATTTCAACACTTCTTTGATTTTTTCTCCATTTTTTTTAAATATAAACAAAATTCACTTCATGAAGGCTTTCAATCATCACAATGGTGTAGCTCTTTCCAACATTGGGTAGCTTTCACAACCAAAGTGTGTAGCTCTTTTCATGAAGGTGCTCGTTGAGTTCTATGTAATTGCCGAAGCAAAATGGATACTAACCATAGGTCATTTTAAATGTACTTAAGAATAAAAACTTCAAGGTGTATCCAATGTTTACATATTAATAAACTCAACATACTGGCAAAACTTATAAGAGAAGCAAGGTGTAATTTTAGAAAACCAAGATTTTATGGCTTATAAGCACATGATCTAAGAGCAATAAGTAGAGACTTATTCAAGATCATTACTTCTCTAATGACTAGCTTTCAAAGAATATGAAGCTCATATTTTCAAAAGCAATTCCACTCAATATACTATACACAAACAATCATCAAAGTTAAGATCAATGTGAACAATATCACTATTAGATCCTAAAATAGCAAATGTCAATGAGAACCATATATATGCTATACAAAATTCTCTAATATGACATGCTATGAGATGTATATCAAAAATTGAGTCAAAAAATGAATATCTAAGAGAACATGCATTAGATTATAGAGATACCTTTTTACACATTATATTCACCAAATATCATACTTCAGCCCTTTTTATGAACACTCTTGCCTTGAATGTCCTCATGACACCAAGTTGACGATATTTCACAACAAGAGTATAAAAAGCATAATATTTCAACTCAATCAACACATATATCAAAAGAACTTCTCTAAAGTTAATCAATAAATTTTGACCATCATAACAAACATGATGTGAGATAACCAAGTTCATATCAATACATGGAGTATTCAAAGCTAGCAAGCAAGAATTCTCAACACAATTGATATATAGCCTCAAAGCTATCTCACATGTGCTTCTTATATTAGTGATAAGAGCACTCATCCTTGAACCACTTGTTCTTGGGTGTACCTATACAAACATTTCCAATATCATCCTTAACAATAATGTTAAATCTAGAGTAAAGTCCTTCAATGACTTGATTAACAAGAATATCATTAACACACTCTTCCTTAACATTATCAATACAAGCTTTATCAAGTTGAACAAGATTAGTATTCTTTATACTCCACAACTTCTTATCAAGCTTAGCAATATTTGAAATAATGTGTACAAGGTTATACTAAGCAACCCAAAGGGGGGGTGAATAGATTGTCTCTCACTTTTAACAAATCTTTCGAGACTAGTGACAAAACCTTGATAAGTATACAAATTAACATTTAACAAGATTGTTATGAGAAAATAATATATTCATGTATGCTCAAATCTCCACTCTTAGTCTAAAAAACATACAACAATAATCAATGTAACTTATGAACAAATATATTCAATGTAGACAAAATTCCATAAGTTGTACTTAGAGTATTACAATGCGATACTTTACAACTTGAATGGAATATCACAAGATACAAAGTTATCTAACATACACAAACAATATTGTGTAAGGAAGTCAACTTACATAAAGAGTTCTATCCATATTATTTGAATAACAAATACAAATACTAGAGAGTTAGGGATAGAGAAAAGTTGACACAAGATATAACGTGGTAAACTTCCGAAGAGGAAACATCCACGGGCTAGCAGCCACCGGCAAACAAAATCCACTAGTAGATAAGACAAGTACAATCTCTCAAGTGACCCCTTCACATAGAAACTACCCTCATATCCTACTCATGAAGATGTTGCCCTAATACTCAACAATCTGAGGCCTCACACCTCTTGTCAAGACTTTCTCGCTCACCTTATCCGGATCCTCATGACCCAAGGCAAGACTTCTTGCTCAACTATTCGAGTCCTCCCGACTCTAGTCAAGACTTCCTCACTCACCTATCCGGATCCTCACGACCCTAGGCAAGACTTCTTGCTCGACTATCCGAGTCCTCCCGACTCTAGCCAAGACTTCCTTGCTTGACAATCCAAGGTCTCACACCTCTTGCCAAGACTTCTTGCTCAACAACATAGGTCACACTCCTATTGTCAAGACTTCCTTCTCACAAGGCATCTAAGTGATCATGAATGCAAAATGCAAACAAGCACGCAACAAAGAATAAGATGATCAACAAGTTCTATGGAAACTAGAATTAATCAATGAGCACACCAAGTATATTTTTCTAGTTTATAATTCAAAAATGACACCACAAAAGATGATGCATGAGCATATGAAATGTATGGATTAGGTACACTCCATGAAGATCTAGACATAGACAATAAAGTTCACAAAACAAGATTGTCTAGATCTTATGCATGAATAAAAATCTAGAGCATGCCAAATTTCCAAACACATACTTTAAACCTAGATTTTATTCATGTTACTAAAGCTTGAAATAAACATGTTCATGAAGTACATATTCAAGACTTTAGTACTAACACAAAAATGCTAGAAACACAAGATATGATCAATCAAATCTCTAGCAATCATTTAGAGCATATATTCACAAAATAGTCAATTAAACTCTAATAGACTCTAAATATATAATCAAATGTGCTAATCCTAAATTTATTCAACAAATGAGTTCTAGCACATGATAAGACTATTAATCATAAAAATTAAGTCAATCAAAGCACAAATAGTCCTAGATAAGATGCTAGCACAATACAACTCACAATCATGTGAAAACATAGGTTTGATTGAAACCTAACTCACGATCAAGTTTCTAATTAAGCACAACTAGCATTTAATTGAAGATCTATCAATCATCAACATATGTTCAAGTCAAATACACACAAGTAGGAAGAAGACCCAAGGTATTTGAACATTAGAATCAAGGAAATCAAAAGATAAACAAATACCTTGAAAATTTCAAGTACAGTAACGAAAATGGTGCGATCCAAAAGAAATATTGAACAAATGACTTCAAAGTTGCTTGGAGATGATAGATTACTTCAATACAAAACTTCTCCAACTTGAATCACTCAAATCGGATAAGAAATGAGAGAGATATGGTGATTCAAAGTTGAGAGAAAAAACCTGGAAATTTTCTGCACTACATTTTCTTCTTCCTTTGAATGAAATGTGAGAGGGAAGGAGAATATAAAGGAGAGGGAAAATTGGGCATGTGAAATGCCCAAGAGGGGCAAGAATCAGCCAAGCATTCTTGCTGCCCGAGATGGCACATGGGCATCTAGGGGCAGCAAGCCTTCTGCCCCGAGATGGCCACGCGCCATCTCGGGAAAGAAGTGCTTTGCTGACTTCTTTCTCCTTCGACCTTCCTTCGCGTTCTTCGACAGTTCTCCAGCCACCAAACTCAGAATTCGAATCCGTTTGCAGATTACAAACCGTAACTCTCACACAGACATGGACATATAAGATACTTAACCCAGAAAATAATAATTCTACTTGATATATGAAGATGAAGACAATGTATGCAACATGAGTTGAAAGTGTAGTATCTTTTGACTTAGAACTTGAAATCAATAGTATGAGTAACCGAAATGACCGGAACTCAATCAAGAATGATTTAAGACTAAATCCAAGTTCAATATCCATGTTATACAAACATATACACACACAAACACAATTCACACTATAATGCAAACTAAATAGAGATAGTTTCCAATCATGTATTTTCCAAAACATGTTATTTCCAAACCAATGCATGAGCATTCATCTTCAAGTGTGTGAATGTGTTATACATGGTGCACAACGATGTAGGGACACATATGAATGAATTGTATATGTGTACCTATAAAGGTGCACAACAATACAGGGACACAAATGTATGAATTGTGTGTGTGTGCTAAAGCCTTGAAAGAGAAAATAAAGGTCTTAATATACCTTTGTAGAATCATGAAGCACTTTTCCCTTTGAAGACTTGAATTTGCTTGAATAATTTTCATTTCTTCTTTGAAGCTTGAATCATCATGAATCCTAGATAACTAAACAATACAAAGGAAATGTTGTTTTAATATTGAATAATGTCAACATAACTAACAAACCTAACAACATTATCATGTTTCTCAACCTTCAAGACCGTAGCATGTTCAAGTTGAAGTTTAATCTCCTTATCTATAGATTCATTTCCTAATTTTCATTTTTCTATATATTTATAACACATAGGCATAATGTGGCCTATTGAGTTGCAATAATGGCAAATTGGAATAAAAGATGAGACTGAACATTTTGGAGTTGAACTAGCTTTACTAGGAGTTTGCAAAGATACTTTGTTCACCAACTTCTTCTTGGCTTTTGATCTTCTCTTCTTGTGTGGTTTCTTATTAATCACAACTTCATCAAAATGAGGAGGAAGTGGTGCTTCCAAGAGCTCCTCTTCAACTACCAAGTCATCTTCACCACTATGAGAGTTAACAATATTCCTAACACTAGACACACTTACCGAATCATTCACTAAGTCCTTGATGGCCTCCTTAGCCGTGTCTATCTCTTCCATCAATTCTTGTTCTCTCTTCTCAAAAAAGATATCACATTGTCCTTCTCAAGGTTTATCTTTTTAAGTTCCCTAAACTTCTTCAAAATATCACCTTTCTCACCAAGAAGTCTACGAGTGACAACCACAAACTCATCTAGTTGTTTATTGATCAAATCATCCTTCTCAACTACTTCTCTTTGAGCATTATCTCTAGATTCTTCAAGCTTTTCTATCTTTTCCAACAACTCAAGATTAGTTGGAATGGAACTAGAGTTTCCATGATGATTTACATCAAAGTTCTTGTTCAAGGATATTGTACCATCAACATCTAGTGGAAAAGGAAAAGCCGTTAGAGCTACAAAGTTGCTCACCAACTCTTCATCACTTGAAGACTCACTACTAGAGCTCTCATTGTCACTAGAGTTATCATCACTCCAAGTAGCCGCCAACACTTTGCCTTTCTTGTCTTTCTTATATGGCTTTTTGGTGCACTCACTAGCAAAGTGACCGAAACCATGAAAATTATAGCATTGAACATCTTTCTTGTTCATGGCTTGACTATTCTTCTCATTCTTTGGAGATGATGTTCTCTTAACTCCCTTTTTCCTTAGAAGACTTGCCTCTAGGCTTGGCATTCTTCTTTAGAAACTTCTTGAACCTTCTAATCAAAAGAGCCATCTCTTCATTTTCATCATCACTTTCCTCCTCAATAGCATTGAGATCGCTTCCCTTACTCTTAATCTTTGGCTTCAATCACATCTCATAAGTTTGGAAAGGCCCAAGCAACTCATCGATGTTCATGCTATCCACATCCTTGCTTTCCTCAATGGTCGTCACCTTTGATTTGAATCTCTTAGGAAGAGACCTAAGAATTTTCCAATTTAAACGCTCTTTGGAGTTAGGTACTCCAAATGCTTGACATTGGTTAGCAATGTTAAGAAGCCGGAATTGGAAGTCTTCGAACTTTTCTTCTTTACCCATACTTAAACCTTTAAATTGTGATGTCAATATTTGAAGCCTCGATTTCTTCACCGCTAAGGTTCCTTCATTAGTAACTTGGAGAGTATCCTAAGCTTCCTTTTTGGATTCAAGATTTTGAATGTAGGAGAATTGATGCCCATCAACTCCTCAAAAGATGGCATTCATAGCACGATGGTGCCATTTAGCAACCTCAAACTCATTCGTTGTCCATTCACTCCTTGGCTTGAGTATCATGTTTTCATCCTCTTGAACCTTGGTAGGAGGACTATAACCTTCTTCCACTACCATCCAAGCACTTTCATCAATAGAGCGGATATAGGCTTTCATCCTCAACTTCCAATACCCATAGTTAGTGCCTCGAAGTAATGGTGGCCTATTGTTTGAGGCTCATTCCGCCATTACATCATCTTGTAAACTCATGACTTCAAAAGCTTTGCAAAAACCGTGAATGTATCACCCGGACTCTCACTAAGTACAATCTAGTGTCCTACTTTGATACCAATTGAAAATACAAACACGGTTAAATGCTCAAAGCTAACCTAGAGAGGGGGTGAATAGGTTAAACACTTTTTTTGACTCCCTTTGAAACAAACAAAAGTTTGTCCCTCTAGATTGCTTGTATTGTAATTTATATATTAATTAAAGACACTTAATCAATATATAAAACAAGTAAAGCGTGATACAAACAAGTAATTGTAACACATACACAATCTATATTATAGAAAAGAAGTCAACTTACATAAAGAGTTCTATCATTAGTATTCAAATAACAAATACAAATACAAGAGATACAGGGATAGAGAAAAGTTGACACAAGATATAACGTGGTAAACCTCCAAAGAGGAAACATCCACGGGTTAGCAACCACCGGAAAATAAATTCCACTAGTAGATAAGACAAGTACAATCTCTCAAATGACCCCTTCATCTAGAAACTACCCTTTTATCCTAGTCATGAAGATATCGCCCTCATGCTCAACAATCTGAGGCCTCACACCTCTTGTCAAGACTTCTTCGCTCACCTTACCGGATCCTCACGACCTAAGGCAAGACTTCTTGCTCAACTATCCAAGTCCTCCTGACTCTAGTCAAGACTTCCTCGCTCACCCTTCTGGATTCTCACGACCCTAGGCAAGACTTCTTGCTCGACTATCCGAGTCCTCCCAACTCTAGCCAAGACTTCCTTGCTTGACAATCCAAGGTCTCACACCTCTTTCCAAGACATACTTGCTCAACAACATAGGTCTCACACCTATTGTCAAGACTTCCATCTCACAAGGCATCTTGGTGATCATGAATGCAAAATGCAAACAAGAACGTAAAATAAAATGCTATGATCAACACATCCTGTGGAAAATACTAGACATGAGCATGAATGCACAATAAAAATGTAGTCTAGTCAATCATGCATGTTTAAATCATCTAGATCATGTAAGATATGTTCAACATTAATCACAACCTAGATACAAGCATAGATCTAAACTTGAATCACAAGATATGTCCAATTAATCATATAATCAAGTTTAAAATCACATAAACCACAGACATGCTAAAATCATATGACAAAGTCATTTAAGTTAAAGCTAAAGTTCTAGAGCATATTCTTATTCATAGATTCAACAAAACACATGAATAACTCAAAAGAACATAAGCACATGTATTAATGTGAGAATTCGGCCAAGAGAGCCTAATACATGTGAGGAACTTTTTTTCACAAAATCAATCAATCAAAGATCATCAAATAGTCCTAGAATCAAAGCTAGCACAATACAATCCCAAACATGTGAAAACATAGGCAAAATCAAAACCTAACTCAACATGTAAGATTTCAATTGAAACTCAACCTAGCTTTAAAAGAGTTCAAAACTCAAATCAAAACACTCACAATACACATATATAAATTGAAGAAGAAAACCTAAGGCAATTGACCAAGTTTTAAAAGAAACTTTGAGAGAAAATCAATACCTTAGTTGATTTAGGTGCAATCCCGTTTTTGTGTGTTTAGACTCCAAAACCAGCAATAAAACTCACTCAAACCTTCAGATAAAAGATGGAGGATGAATAGACAAACACTCTAAACTTTTAATCACTTAAAGTGGAGTTTAAATGAAGAAGTTATGTTGTTTGGAAGGTGAGAAAATGTAGAGAGAAAATTTTCTGTAAGTTTAAATTTCTTCTTAGAATGAAATGTTAGAGAGAAGAGGGATATAAAGGAGAGGGAAAATTGGGCATGTGAAATGACTAAGAAGGGAAAGAAGCAGCCAAGCATGCTTTCTGCCTAAGATGGCATGTGGGCATCTCGAGGCAGCAAGCCTTCTGCCCCGAGATGGCCACGCGCCATCTCGGGAAAGAAGTGCTTTGCTGTTTTCTTTCTCCTTCGACCTTCCTTCACGTTCTTCGACCGTTCGCTGGCCTCCAAACTCGGAATTCAAATCCGTTTGCAGATTACGAACTATAACTCTCACAAAGACATGGAAATATAAGATTCTCAGCCTTGAAAATAATAATTCGACTCAATATACGAAGACGAAGACAATGTATGCAACATGAGTTGAAAGTATAGTATCTTTTGACTTAGAACTTGAAATCAATAGTATGAGTAACCGAAATGACCGGAACTCAATCAAGAATGATTTAAGACTAAAACCAAGTTCAATATCCATGTTATACAAACATATACACAAACAAACACAATTTGCACTGGAATGCAAACTACATAGAGATAGTCTCCAATCATGCATTTTCCAAAACATGTTATTTTCATACCAATGCATGAGCATTCATCTTCAAGTGTGTGAATGTGTTATACATGTTGCACAATGATGTAGGGACACATATGAATGAATTATATGTGTGTGCCTATAATGGTGCACAATGATGCAGGGACACAAATGTATGAATTGTGTGTGTGTGCCTAAGCCTTGTAAGAGAAAGATAAGGTCTTAATATACCTTTGTAGAACCATATTGCATCCTTTCTCTTTGAAGACTTTGAACTTTCTTTAACATGTTGTTCATTCTTCTTTGAAGCTTGAATCATCATGAATCTAAACAACTAAATCATTACAAGTAAACATCATTTTGATATGGAATTAATTCCAACAAAAACTAAAACCTAACAAACTAGAGTCCAAATCTCATTTCCTTCGAATTGGTTTTGCTCTTCTTGTATGGCAGGAACCCAAAACTCATCATTCAAGGCCTTATCAACCATTTTGAGTTCAATTGGTTAGGTGTAACAAGTGTAGCTAATTGATTAGCTATTTGATGCATAGTCCTAACGCCCATATCGACATCTCCAATGATATCATTTTGATCATAAAGATGTCTAATCCAAGGAGCGGGTTCCGAAGGATTCAATGGTGTAACCCTTTCAATAGGTTGAGCATCCTCTTCACTTTGGCCTGACTTCACTTCACTTTTAAGCCTCACCGACATTCTCTAAATATAGATCATTAGCAAGATCATTATCCTCATTGTGGTCATGTTTATCATGCCTATAATTGTCAGTAAAAACATTAGATGGTTCTATAACACTTTGAGTCTTCAAAATGAAAACTCTGTAGGCTTTACTATTAATGGCATAGCCAAAAAATACGCCCTCTTAAACTCTTTGCATCAAATTTTTTAAGTTGATCACGGTCATTTAAAATGTAGCATTTGCTCCCAAAAGTGTTGAAGTAGCTTACATTTGGCTTCCTACCCTTTCACAATTCAAAGAATGTTTGTCTAGTGTTAGGTCTTAAAAACATATGGTTTCTAATATAGCAAGTTGTATTCACGGCCTCTGCCCAAAGGTTATGAGGAACCTTGTTATTAAGCAACATCACACGGGTCATCTTTTGCAAGTCCTCATTATTCACTTCAGCAACCCTTTTTTTTAGGTGTTTTAGGAGCAAAAAATTCATGAGAAATGTTTATACTATTGTAATATGACTCAAAGCATGAATTTTTAAATTCTTTCTCATGTTCACTCCTAATTATTTTAATGCTTTTAATGTGAGAGTTTTTCTCACTTTGAATTTTAATGCAACGTTTTCAATTTTTTAAAAGTTTCAGATTTTTCTCAAAGAAAATAAACCCACGTGTATCTAGAAAAAATATCAACACATAAATATATATTTCTTACCCTTTAGGCTTTCCATTTGTATTAGACCCATGAGATCCATGTGAAGAAGCTCTAACGGTTCTTTAGTGGCAAGGTGTTTTCCATTCATTTGTGTTCCTTTGGTTTTGTAAGGACCTTGATTTTATGATTGGCTTATTTCATGACAAACTACACCACATTGGGGATGATTGTGTAATGGGTAGCTTAGGACCTCAATGGTAAGCTTCCAAGCATTTCCATGACTTCAAGAGCAAAAGGTATATTCACTTGACTTTGCCACTTGAAGAGTTTAGGTGCACACACACACCTCATGCATGCTTTGTTGATCTTGCATTTGTGTTGGTATTATTTATATGTGTGCATCTCTTCACAATCACACTTGCACTTCATTTATAGATTTAAATGTGGTATTGTGTTGTGTTCGCGCTTGGATGATAGTGTGCTTGTTTTAGTGCGTTGAGTGACCATTTGAGAAGGTCTCATTCTTCTCTTGGTTTGGTTATATGGAGTACGGTGTCTAGTTTCAAAAGAGTGTATTTCAATGGTTTAAATGTTTTTCAAAAATGACCTTTGTATGGTCTTACGACCATATCTTTTTATACATTGATTTAAAATGAGTTTTTAAAAATTATGTAAAAACTAGACAGCCATACCTTTCCAATGGTATATTATTCGTAATATTTCATGACCATTTGGATTGGTTTTAAAATCTCCAAAGTGACCATAAAAACAGGGCATCTCTGTTGTTGTCCGTTTATGACCTTTGGTCACTCAAATGACCATAACTTTTTTCTACAGACGTTCAAATCTTGTTTTATAAATTGGAGTAGAAAGTATACTTCCATACCTTTCCAAAGGTATATTAAATGAAAGGTTTGGATGTCGTTTGGTCATGTTTTGGGTCACTTGAAGCTCAAGCTGTTGTGCTGTCGTGTTTTTCCCGAGAGCATAGCGACCTCAAGGCGACCTCACTTCCAGGTCACCCTAAGGTCTCTTCTAAAGCTCGAAAATCGATTTTTTCTCTCCTAAAATGTCGTAGTTTGATTTGATCATATATATACTTCATCTTCTTCCCCATTTCGACCTAGAACTCGGAATTTCCAGATCTTAGTGAGAGAAAGCACCAAGCTTGCTTATTTGACTCTCCAAACCCAAAACCCATCTCCATTTTGCATCATTCTTCATCATATGAGCATGGGTGTTCTTGGTTTCATGACTAGGTAAGTAAGAACTTCATTGAACATCTTTTATTGTTCTTCTTACTCTAAATTAGGTGTTTATTGCATGATTAAATACCTAGACTCTAGTTTATTTCATATATTTATGAGTCTTGATAACATGATTGGGTTTGTTTGTTGATAGCTAGCATTTATGACATATTTGCCCTCTAGCTTATTAGGTCATATTGATTGCACTTATTGACCATGCCATGTTTATTGACAACTTGTGTTGAAGTGGCTTTGTTTGATAACTAGATTGTAATATTGCATATTCATATCTAGTTAAGTCTTTATGCATTGCATTTAGACATTATTGATTAGGTCATATTAATTGCATTTGATGATTGCATCAATGACCATGCCATGCTTAATGATAACATATGTTGAAATGGTTTTGTTTGAGAACTAGGATATATTGTTGCATAACTATATCTAGTTAAGTCTTTATGAACATTCATTTAGATATTGATATCTAGGAATTGTACCTAGTGACATTCTTAAATTCCTAGATAAGCATTTAGTGTTGCCTAGCATTACTTGCATGCTTGAATATTTTATCATATTCACTTAGGTTGTGTTTGACTCTTCATTGAGGTTAAGTCTTGTGGCTTCGGTGTGAAGTTGCACAAGCAAAGGAAGTCTTGCAACCAAGGGTGGGTTGACAAGAAATTGGTCGGGTGCCACTGTAAAAGTCCCAAGGGGGTAGAGTAGGAGGCGTTCACACCAAGAGTAGTGTATTAGGGGATATCACTAGGGACTGAACCAAGAGTGGTGAGTGGCGGTGTCCATAGCATGAGGTTGTCGAGAGTGAGAGTCCGAGAATCACTTGATGGTGTAACCTTTTATTCATATAGTGGATTTCTATGACCGAGTGTGGCGCACTTAACAGCCCGTGGTTTTTCCCATTCGGAGGGTTTTCACGTATACATCTTGTGTTATTTATATTTCCGCACCATACACTTGATGTTGTATGTTTGTTTTATTGGGTGAATTTTGAATATTGACTAATCAAGAAAAATTTGTCATTGACTTGATTAAAGCCTTTTCACACCCCCCCCCCCCTCTCTAGGTTATAGACACACACGTTTTAGGGGATTTTCAATTGGTATCAGAGTTCGTGCCTAGATATACTTAGGTGATCTGTGCTCTGTGTGTGTCGTGCTTTGTGCATTTTTGTTTAGTGCTCGCATTTTGTGTCGTTGCATTGCATGTGCATTCATATAACCCAAAACACCATGAGTGATTTTGAGAGACTAGAGGGTGCTTTGATCTCTGAACCACCAATGCTCACCAAGGATAACTACTCCTCTTGGAAAGTGAGGATGGAAGTTTTTTTGTGTGACCTTGATGAGCATGTGTGGATGTGTGTGGAAGAAGGGTATTCACCTCCCATGGGGACACAAGAGAATGGGGCTTCTATGCCAAAGCCTAAGTCCAAGTGGACAGATGACGAACTCGAGGCTGTCGAATGGAACTCAAAGGGCCTCCATGCCTTATATTGTGCAGTGGGTGAGAGTCATGCAAAACTCATCCAAATAACTCAAGATGTTCGAGAAGCTTGGGAGATTCTAAGAATCATCCATGAAGGTACAGTTAAAGAAGAACACAAAAAATTAGGTACCTCAAAGATCAAGCTTAAATGTTTTGATTGTGGTGGCTATGGGCACATATCCACAGTTTGTGGAAACTCAAAGAGTAAGAGTTGAAGAGGCAAACCAAAGGCCTACTTTCGTAGTGAAAGTGAAGAATGCTCTTCAGGTTCAGAGGGATATGGAAGGAATCACATAGTCTTTCACGTTTTACATAATAACAACTCTAAAACGGCCACAAGGCACCCATCACTCAAGTTTGACATTGAAGAAGCTAGCTTAGATGATGATTACCATGAGAGCACAAGTGGTGGAAGCTTCAATAAAGAAAGTTCAAGCTCCAAGAACTTGAGTTGTGAAGGGTTTGATTATGAAGACTTCATCGAAAGTCTTCAAAGGTCCTTGAAAAAGAAAAATGAAGAAATCCAGGATTTGAAGATGGAAAATCTTCAATTAAGGACCAAGTTAGATGACTCATTGAAGATGGACATAGTTGATGTGTCCAAGTATGAGAAGGAGATTGATGATTGCCATCAAAGGATGAAGGCAATGAAGAATGAACTTGCCAACAAAGACAATTCCTTGAAGATCATCAAGGAGATTGAGATGAGGTGCCTTGGAGAACTGAATAAAGCCAAGGTCATGCAACCTCAAGCTCAAGGCAAGAAAAGAGCTTTACCTCCACAACATCCTAGGAGGAAGATTGATCTTGGAGAGACATCCAAGAATAGCCAAGTGAAGGGGCCAATAAAGAATGGAGCTAAACCTCAACAATCAAGAGCTTCACCTCTAAGCTTTCCTCAACCAAGGAGGTAAGCCAAGCAAGCTCAACCAAGGAAGCAATCTTCTCCAACTCAATAACAAAGGAACAAAGACATGGGAAAGCACCTTTGTCCTCACAAAGGAATGGTATGACCCCTCATTTATTCCTTCATGACATTTTTATGGTGTTGATGGTCATATTAGACCAAATTGCTTCAAGTACATTAACATGTGTAGAACTAAGAGCATGATTGAAAGAAAAAAGGATAGAGCCAATATACATGTGCCTAGGAAAGCTAGTGTTAATGATCCTAGGAGTAATATGATGATCTTGACCACTAGGAATGACAATGTGTCACCTAAGTGGATTATAAAAGATGAACCAACATTCCATTGTGCTAAGATTTCACCCATAGGCTCAACTAGGTCAAATGGACTTGGTAAGTCTATAGGGATTCATACCTCCCATTGACTTAGTTGGATTTGACCCCATTTGGGGAGCTCAAGCAAAGAGAGCGAATTTGCATGATTTGCTATAAGCAAAAAGTTAATTTGTTTTATGCTCTTTTGATAATTCCTTGAGATTCTTGGTTGCACATATATGCTTATCTGTTTTTTTTTAATAAGTGTGCACCATTACTTTGTTTGCAATCCATGTCATATTTATGTTCAAACATGTATTTTTGGACTAGGAGAATTAATTGGGAAAGTACATTTGAATGACCTATAATTTAGCTCCATGACATGTGAACTTGCTTTTTAATGACATGCTTTAAAATGATATGCATGAATTGGGTTTGATTGCTTTAATACAAATATGTGTGAGTGCAAATGAGAGGACTAACCGATAAGGATCTTGTATCCATGCAATTAATAAGGATTTTATATCCAAATTAGTCTTCTCTCTTTTCTTAATGGTGAAACAAGACTACTATCATACGGATAATTATCCAAAAAATCAAAAAGGGTGCAATAGTCACTCATGACTTGGTTTGCCTTTAAGGATCGATATAGTTGCTTTATTTTCAAAATTTTGGAAACTATATCTTGTTTGCATATGACAAAAGGGTATAAATTCGTTTGAATTCTTTCGAAAACCCTTTTGATGTTTGCTTTGCCAAATACCATTTGTTTTGGATTTGAATGCAATATGTCTTGCTTGCAAAGCATCCTTGTCACACATTTTTCTTTAAATCAAACTCCTTGAATCTCTCTTAATTACTTATGTTGCATAAAGTTCGTTTATATGATTATGCATTGTAATTGTGCCAATAGCTCTCTTTGCTAAAGCAACTCGATAGAGGAGCTCCTTTGCCTATCTCATGAGAAAAAAGGGGAGAAGTCTTGAGAAATATAGGGGGAGGATTGGTTATACTTTGGGGAGAGAGTTTGAGAGAGAGTAACCCATTTAGGGGGAGCATTGCATATGCATTTGTTTATATTGCTTTATTGAGTGCAATTGCTTTTTATGCTTGTTCACCTCACATGCACTTGTTCTTGGAAAGTGCTTCTTGCTATTGTGTGTAGGTACAATGATAATTCTACAAATAGATAGAAGATATTGAAGATTTAGATTGTAGGATCTCCTTTGTAATGTAGAACTAATCTCTTGGACAATAGCTTTATTTTTGTTTTGTGAGGATTTATTTGTGAGTGGTTGTTTTGTCATGAAATAGTCAAAGGGGGAGATTGTAAGGACCTTGATTTTATGATTGGCTTATTTCATGACAAACTACACCACATTGGGGATGATTGTGTAATGGGTAGCTTAGGACCTCAATGGAAAGCTTCCAAGCATTTCCATGACTTCAAAAGCAAAAGGTATATTCACTTGACTTTGCCTCTTGAAGAGTTTAGGTGCACACACACACCTCATGCATGCTTTGTTGATCTTGCATTTGTGTTGATATTGTTTATATGTGTGCATCTCTTCACAATCACACTTGCACTTCAATTATAGATTTAAGTATGGTATTGTGTTATGTTCGCACTTGCACGATGGTGTGCTTGTTTTAGCGCGTTGAGTGACCATATGAGAAGGTCTCATTCTTCTCTTGGTTTAGTTATATGGAGTAAGGTGTCTAGTTTCAAAAGAGTGTATTTCAATGATTTAAATGTTTTTTAAAACTGACATTTGTATGGTCTTGCGACCATATCTTTTTATACATTGAACTAAAATAAGTTTTGTAAAGTTCTGTACAAACTAGACACCCATACCTTTCCAAAGGTATATTATTCGTAATATTTCATGACCGTTTGGGTTGGTTTTAAAATCTCCAAAGTGACCACAAAAACAGGGCATCTCTGTTGTTGTCCGTTTCTGACCTTTGGTAACTAAAATGAACATAACTTTTTCTATAGATGTTTAAATCTTGTTTTATAAATTGGAGTAGAAATTATACTTCCATACCTTTCCAACGGTATATTATATGAAAGGTTTGGATGTCGTTTGGTCATGTTTTGGGTCACTTTAAGCTCAAGCTGTTGTGCTGTCGCGTTTTTCCCGAGAGCATAGCGACCTCAAGGCGACCTCACTTCCAGGTCGCCCTAAGGTCGCTTCTGACGCCCGAAAATCGGTTTTTTCTCTCCCAAAACGTCATAGTTTGATTTGATCATATATGTACTTCATCTTCTTCCCCATTTCGACCTAGAACTCGGAATTTCTAGATCTTAGTGAGAGAAAAAGTTCCCCTAGTGAGAGAAAGCACCAAGCTTGCTTCTTTGACTCTCCAAACCCAAACCCCATCTCCATTTTGCATCATTCTTCATCATAAGAGCATGGGTGTTCTTGGTTTCATGTCTAGGTAAGTAAGAACTTCATTGAACATCTTTTATTGTTCTTCTTACTCTAGATTAGGTGTTTATTGCATGATTAAATACCTAGACTCTAGTTTATTTCATATATTTATGAGTCTTGATAACATGATTGGGTTTGTTTGTTGATAGCTAGCATTTATGACATATTTGCCCTCTAGCTAAATAGGTCATATTGATTGCATTTATTGACCATGTCATGTTTATTGACCACTTGTGTTGAAGTGGCTTTGTTTTATAACTAGATTGTAATATTGCATATTCATATCTAGTTAAGTCTTTATGCATTGCATTTAGACATTATTGATTAGGTCATATTAATTGTATTTTGATGATTGCATCAATAACCATGCCATGCTTAATGACAACATATGTTGAAATGGTTTTGTTTGATAACTAGGATAAATTGTTGCATAACTATACCTAGTTAAGTATTTATGAACATTCATTTAGACATTGATATCTAGGAATTGTACTTAGTGACATTCTTAAATTCCTAGATAAGCATTTAGTGTTGCCTAGCATTACGTGCGTGTTTGAATATTTTATCATATTCACTTAGGTTGTGTTTGACTCTTCATTGAGGTTAAGTCTTGTGGCTTCGATTTGAAGTTGCACAAGCAAGGGAAGCCTTGCAACCAATGGTGGGTTGACAAGCAATTGGTCGAGTGCCACTGTAAAAGTCCTAAGGGGGTAGAGTAGGAGGCGTTCACGCCAAGAGTAGTGTATCAGGGGATATCACTAGGGACTGAACCAAGAGTGGTGAGTGGCGGTGTCCATAGCCTGAGGTTGTCGAGAGTGAGAGTCCGAGAATCACTTGAGGGTGTAACCTTTTATTCATATATTGGATTTCTGTGAACGAGTGTGGCGCACTTAACAGCCCGTTGTTTTTCCCATTTGGAGGGTTTCCATGTGTACATCTTGTGCTATTTATATTTCCGCACCATACACTTGATGTTGTATGTTTATTTTACTGGGTGAATTTTGAATATTGACTAATCAAGAAAAATTGGTAATTGACTTGATTAAAACCTCTTCACCCCTTCCCCCTCGCCCACCCCCCCCCCCCCCCCCCCCCCCCTCTAGGTTATAGACACACACGTTTTAGGGGATTTTCATGTTTGCTTGCCTTGTTGGCATGGAACACAAACCTCATCAACCTCCTTCCCAAGTTCAGAAAGTCTACTCACCACTTGATACTTATTAAAGATTCCCAAGTCTCGGTATATCATATGACTAAGCCTTTGATAACATAATTTAACTTGCTCATATTTGGTCAACTTACAAGAAACAACATCAATATCAAGGCAATAACAATTATCAGATGATCTATTGCCTTTCATGATAACTTGATCATTAGACTTCGTGATAGAGCATCCATTTAAGGGTATTGTTTGGGCTAATCTTATTCGGCCTAACATGTCAGCATAGAATCCGAAATTCACGGAATCAAATTTCCACGACATCAGTCCATGTTAGCTTGATATACCACACACGACAACGATGAGTTGAACAACAAAGAACAGGTTGCCCATAAAAGGAACTTGGTTGCCAAAGAACCCCAAAATTGGTGAATTGACACAAGCTTGCCGCCCATACAGCAAATGAAAAATGTCATTAATAACATTGGATTTCAGCATATCTTCCACATGATTCGGCCTTGGATTAGGCAAGATGATCACTAACAATTCATCAATTGACAAATCAAGTAATAAATGTGAAGATTCAATAGATTACTTCCACAACGAATGAAGATCCTTCCACCATGCACTATAAAAAAATGTCTATTAGCGTCCAACTATTTTCTACGGCTCTAATTACCGTCGGTGATTCAGCCTTTTTCGATGGGCATTTCAATATCGTCAAACGTGATGAAAATAAGTAATACCACATTTTTTACGGCCAAAGACTATAAAAAAATAGTTAAATAAACAATCGAAAATGACCCACAATGTCATTTTCGACGGCACTGTTTGTACCGTCGAAAATGACCCATATTTTTTACGACGCTATTTGTACCGTCGAAAATGATCCACATTTTCGACAGCACTATATGTGCCATTGAAAATGATGAATGAAGTAATATCAAATTTCTGACGACCCAATGGCCATTAGAAATAGTCGAATAAATTGGTACTATTTTTTATATTATTTGTTACGGTATTGTCATGAAATATATAATTAGTTAAATAGTATAATATTAATTAATAAATTATTATGGAATATATTTATGTAGTACATGATAATTTATATATTACATTAAAAATGACTTATAGGTAATATTTTAAATGCATCACAATATGTACTATTTTTTTAATAATTATATTTTTTAGCGAAATCACTCAATGAATTTTTTTCACCAAGTATTTTAGTTCAATTTTGAAATATCAATTAATTACAAAAAAAACTTAAGGACACATCGGGCTAAATTAATCAAGTATGAAATTTAGCAAAATTATCAGTAATTACAAGAACATTTAGTTATTTTTAATTATGTCTACTAAACATGACTATATTATTTATTTTTATAAAAAATGCTCTAAAATACTTTTTTTTAATACCTATTTGTATATTTTATAAAATAATTATAAATCTTTTTTGAAATGAGTTTAAATTATTAGTTAATAAAAATTATTAATTTGTCACTATAATGTTGATTATATATAAAATAAATCAATATGGATATAATATGCATTACCTGTTAAAATATGTAGTTGTAGCAAAATGGTAAAAATAAGTCATACTTTTCTATCAGATAAAAGAATATTTTAATAAAAATATTTAATTTGAAAAACAATATAATAACATATTGAATAGTATGCAAAATATAGATTCAATTGAATAATGTGTAAAATATATCAATATTTTATATATAAATAGTATACAAAATATATGAGATATAAAGTTATAGTATAATGGTAAAAGCAACACTTACAGACTAGCAACCTAACATACATCTGTATGTAATCTTATTTATATGAATAAGTAAGTTTATTCTTTAGCCTTCGCAGATGACCATTATTTTTAGTGATGAACGCACAAAGACTCGATTCTCTTAGGATCTCGTCTAACAATAATTTTTGCTTGCACGCCAAGGGTGAGAGCATCAACCTAACCCCTATATAAACACATGTATCAAGCAAAGAAAGTAGAGGCACCACAAGCAATACATCACTTGTAAACTGTAATCATTGTTTTCATAGTGAAGATCTCTCTTTCCCTGTTGTCAAGACGACTGTGGTATTTCCCTGTTTATGGTTTTCCATGTAAGAATCTTGGTGTCTCAATTATTTCTTATTAGTTTTTACATTGACTATTTATCTAATCGACTCACATTTAGAAAAGGCACGAATGAGATCACATCTCATTGGTTGATCCAGGCATCGATCAGTCGACCTGTTATTATCTAGGTTTAACTAAAAATCGACATCAACAGAAGATGTTTTTAAAAAAATCATTGTATGTCTTTTTGTATAATTTTAATAAGGAAAAAAATAATATTAAATAATTTAAAAAGTGGGACATAAATAGGTCATTTGAGGGGTGCCATTATATTCTAGTCACTTTTTTAGAAGAAGAAGGAAATAAAGAAGACCGATAGTTAAGAGAGACATAAGATATTTCTTGGCAATTAATCTTTGCTTTTATTGAATTCAAATGAGCCTTATATAGGCTTTACAACTAATAGTTGATTACAACTAACAACCTTAAAAACAAGGAACCAATATCCCTTTAACAACATGTTAACATCTACCAAGATAATGCTATCAGAAAAGGAACCGTAAAAGTAACCAATAAATCACTAATACAACTAACTTATTTGGGGCCTGACTTGGTCATCCTAACAGCTCACCAACGAGCTAAATAACATGCGTGATATGACTTGCATGGACCACATAGACCATATCATTCCTCACCCCTTGAAATCTCTTTGTCCTCAAAGAGAAACTTTGGGTACATCTTGGCAAAACGTCTTCGAATCTCCCAGGTAGCGTCCTCATGTAGAGCCCCTACCCAATTGACGAGTACCTCTTCCTTGGTCGATACCTATCTTTATGAATAACTCGTGAATCCAATGTTGCTTCTAGGTGAGGAAAGACCATCGAATCAGCATTTGTAAGAAAAAGATATGGTGATACGAAAACATCTGGACCCAAATGCATCTTTAGGAGGCTGATGTGAAAAACATCATGAATGAGGGAACCAGATGGCAATTCCAGTTAGTAGGTAACAACACCGATACGGGTGATTATTTTGTCTAACCCAAAGAAACATGGAGCTAACTTGACATACCCCCCGAAAAACTACCGATTGCTGATGATACGGACGTAACCTAAGATTCTCATAATCACCCACATTTAAGATAGTCTCTCTGCGATTTTGGTTTGCCTGTGACTTCATTCGGCCCCGAGCAGTAATCAAATTGTTATGTAGTTCACGCAAGATCTCCTCCTAAGTTTGTAGAAATTCATCCACTGCTTAAACCTTCGTAGTACCTGATACATATGAAATCAAAGACGGTGGAGGGGTACCATAAAAAAAGCTTCAAAGGGGGACATACAGATAGAAGTGTGAACGACAGTGCTGTAACTGTACTCTGCCCATGCTATCCAATCACTCCATTTTTTTGGTTGGGGAGAGGCGAAACAACACAAGTATTGTTCCAACGTTCGATTAACCACTTCGGTCTGTCCATCCGCCTGTTGATGGTAACTGGAGCTCATGCAAAGCTTAGTACCTTGTAATTGAAAAAGGTGTTTCTAAAAAGCACTGATAAATATTCAGTCTCAGTCACTTACAGTTGAAATTGGAACCCTTTGTCAAAGAACCACTTCACGTACAAAAGCCTTCAAAACCGATACAGCCGTGTAGGGATGCTTAAGTGGGATGAAATGTGCATATTTCGATAAAAGATCCATGACTACCATTATAACGGTTTACCTTTTGGACGGTGGAAGGTCGTCAATGAAAACCATTGACACCTCTGTTCAGACTTTCTCAGGCACAGATAACGGTTGCAACAAGCCTAATAGCCAAAACTTCTCAATCTTGCAATGATGACAAGTCTTGCAACAACGGATGAATTCTTTGATGGGGATGCGTATTCCAAGCCAGGTAAAACTACTTTTCAGCTGACTGAGTGTCTGGTGATATCCCAAGTGGCCGCTTGTAGGTGACGAATGCCCTTCTAATAAAATAACTGATAGTAGAGACGAAGTAGGACTCAATAAAAGTCTTCCATCTTTCATCTAAACCTCTTACCGTTTGAGATATCATGGTGGGTTCGAATTCTGAAACTGATCATAAAAGAGTCTTGAGCCATCTCATCCCATAATTTTTCAAACCATTCGGCCATAGGCAACGATATTGCAAGAAGTTAGAACTCGGTGACTCACGACAAAGCATTTGCCCCCTGATTTTCTTTTCCCTTCCGATATTGTATCGTATAATCATATACCATCAACATAGGCAACCAACTTCTCTGTATGGCATGGTGATTCTTTGCTCAAGTAGGAACTTCAAACTTTTCTAATTGCATTGAATGATGAAGGGTCGTCCCAACAAATACGGCTATCATTTCTGGACTTTCTTGACAATGGCGAGCATTTCTTTTTCAATTGTCGAAAGAGAGAGAGCCGAACCTTTCAATGCCTCACTAAAGAATGCAATTGGCAGACCATTTTAGGATAAAATTGCTCCAATTCCGATCCTCGAAGCGCCACATTCCACAATAAAATGACTGGAAAATTCTGGCAATTGTAGAACCGGTGTTACAGCGAGGGCTACCTTCACCCGCTCAAAAGCCAACTCTGATTCCATGGTCCAATGAAACCCATTCTTGGACAATAGGCATGTCAAGGGTGTTGCCATCTCACCAAAATTGTGAATAAACTTCCTGTAATAACCCGCTAAACCAAGGAATCTGTGAACTCCACGAGCTGAGGTAGGTACAGGCCAATCTATTACAGCTCAAATCTTTTAAAGGTCGATGGTAACACCTGCAAGTGAAATCAAATGGCCCAGATATTTGCCATGTTGTTCCTCAAAGTGCACTTGGATTTCTTTGTACACAAATGGTTAGTCGATAATATGTTCAAAAATGTTCATAGATGTTGTAAATGATTGATCCAAGTTCGACTATATACTAATATATCATTAAAAAAACTAACACAAATTGTCTGAGATGTGGTTGAAACAGGTCATTCATAAGGTTCTGAAATGTAGATGGCATGTTCGTTAATCCAAAAGGCATCACCTAGAACTCGTAATGTCCCTTATGTGTACGAAAGGTTATTTTATGCACATCTTCGGGCTTCACACTGATTTGATGCTAACCTGCTCGTAAACCTAGTTTACTTAAATATTTGTCTCCTTACAACTCGTCAAGTAACTCATCAATGATATGATTTAGATATTTGTCTTTGACGGTATTATTGTTCAGGACCCGATAGTCGATACAAAATTGCCAAGAACCATCCGATTTTTTATAAGCAAAACGGGAGAGGAAAAAGGGTTGTGGATATAGGGTATTAACTCGGAATTAAGAAATTCATGAACCATCTTCTCAAACTCCATTTTTTGATATCATGTATACCGATACGGACTCACACTGATATGGTCTTGCTTCGATTATAAGAGAATTTGATGATCATGTGGGCGCACATGAGGCAGTTGTGTTGATTCCTTGAAGACATGTGCGAATTCCACCAATAGGTGCTTAAGGTCAGCTAGAATGGTAAAGACCATTTGTGTACTTGCAACCATATGCAAAAAGAATCCTAAACCTGACGTATGCATGAGCTCTTTGTCTATGAGATGTGTTAACGCAGGATGCTTAAACCCATGGAATATATAAGACTGTCCATTATGTTTTAAAGTCATGGTGAGCTCGCGGTAGTCAGTTTCGATCAGTCCCAACATCTCCAACCATTGTACCCCTAACACTGCCTGACACGTTGCCATAGGTAACACATAGAAGTCTGCTTGAATCAAATGATTTTCGATGACCAGAGTGAGAGCCAAACATCTACTGGAACAATCAATCTTCTCTCTATTTTTTACCATGACCTGGAGAATTCTATCTCGAACTACCGGCAGGCCAAGTTTGGACACCATATATTGATCAAGGAAATTATGTGTACTCCCCCCGTCAATAAGAATTGTAATTCCCTTGTCTTTCAATTTACCTATTACTCGTAAGGTTTGCAGATGAATGGCACCTACCATAGCCTGAAAAGAAATTTCAGGAATGGTTTCTGAAATTTCTGTTACTAAACCTGGTTCGTCGGGTTCCATGTTTTCTTCCGATGTCACATCTTCAAGCATAAAGAGTTGCGGACGCTCACATCGATGGCCCGAGACAAACTTTTCATCGCAATAGTAGCAGATTCCTTTCTCTCTTCGAGTTTGCACGTATTGCCCTATAATCCGATGAATGGGAATTGAAGGTGCCATCTGTGTTGAAGCCATTTTCTGGATAGGATGGGGTCCAAAAATGTTGGTCAGTGGACTGTTTATAAACCATGATAGGGATGTGGCCAATTGTGGACGAAATGGAGGTCCTGTCTTCCGCTGATTACGTTTTTCGATTAGCAGTGTTACACTGATTGTGTCTGAGAGAGTCCGTGGCTGTTTGACTCGTACATCAAGTTGTACCCCATCTTGGAGCCATGCAATGAAACAACCAACAAGAAATTTTTTCGAAAAATTATTGATGCGGTGAGACAATTTTTCAAAAGACTCTTGATACGTAACGATTGAGACGGGGAAATGGCTTCGGACAGATCATTGTAATATATCGGTCCAAAGTGATGGAGTATTGCATGAGTAAATTCTTCCCAGGTTGTAGGGCCTATAAACTTAGTGTACCATCGAACCATTGTAGAGTGATGCCCTCAAGATGAAATGACGCCAGTTGAACTCGTTGAGGAGGATCGATTTGTTTGAATTCAAAGTATTGTTCCGCTTTGAATATCCACCTTGTTGGACCGTCGCGGCTGAATATGGGAAAGGATAATTTAAGTAGGATATTGTTTCGGTTTGGTATGGTACGGAAAGTTGTTGTGGCTAGTTGTTGTGGCTAGTTGGGTATTTGGGACGGTTGGTTGTGTATGGCCGTAGGAAGTCTCTGCTGGTGCTGGGGAAACTTCTCGTTCAGATCGGGCATTCTGGTTGGGTTGGTTGAGTCGAATAGCTTGGATTTTGGTAAGGAGGTTTTGCATGGTGGCGGTAACTTGAGTGAAATTAGTGTTGAGTTGCTGGTAATTGATATTTAGTTGTTCGTGTTGGTGGAATGGTATTGTTGTGGTCACTTGTGATGCACCTCTGAGAGAGAATTCCGAGCACAAACACAATGAAAGGAGAAGCTTTTCTATTTATCTCTCTAGATTTCTTACACCACTCCACACTTTTACAACACAAACTTCATCCCTTTATATAGGAAAATGAGATGATAAAAAAAAACAAAAAACAATAAAAGCAAAACAGCTGGTTGATGGCAGTTGGGGGTTGGTTTGTTGAAATTTTGGATGGTGGTTGGAGCCATGTGATGGCCAGTTTCTAGAAGAGTAGTGGGAAGTCAAAGTTTAATTTTCAACATCCCCCCTTAAACTTGACTTTCCGTGCTTCGTCATACCAAGCATTGTCTTTAGTCTTGAAAACACAACATATTTGAGTGGCTTGGTGAAAATATCAGAAACTTGATCATATGTCCTGCAAGAGACTAGTTCCACATCCTTATTCTTCACATGCTCTCTAATGAAATGATACCGCGTATCAATATGTTTGCTTATTTCATGGAATACTGGATTCTTTGCTAGCGCAATCGCTAATCGATTGTCGATGTAGACCTCTATGGGATTATCTTGTGGAAATCCCAAGTACTGCAACATGTAAAGTCCTCATTTATTGATTGGCTAATTTCGTGAACAAACCATATTTTTTGGGTTTTATGTAAGGGTAGCTTAGGCTCTCAAGACCTCAAGAGAAGAAACACCAAAGGTAAAATTCTTGTGCTTACTTGCTTTGAAGAGATAGTTACACACACTCACAAATTCATACATAACTCTTATTCATATATGTTATGTATTTATACTTGTATGCATTTTTGTTTAAATGACTCTTCTTGTTTTATTTGCATCTTGTGATTAAAATACCATGTCATGATAGGTATTAGTATATGATGCATCTTCATCACTCTAGAACTTGTTGAAAATGTGTGTTTGAGTGTTGAAAAAGTGGGGCAGTGTGCTGGTGGTGTGCTACTCGACTAGCGTAGCCTCACCAGCGTAACATTTCAGTGGATCTTCGCTTTTCATACGCCACTAAGCTACGCCACTTCACCCGTGCAACATTGAAAAAGTGGGCAGTGCACTGGTGGTGAGCTACTCGACTAGCACAACCTTACCAGCGTAACATTCCAGTGGATCGTCGCTTGTCATGGGCCACTGAGTTGTGCCACTCCACCAGCTCCTATTGAAAATTTAGGTTGTGTGCTACTCAACTAGCGCACCTCACCAGCGCACATAGCGGGAGTTAGAACGTTTTTTTCAAAACGACCTCACTTTGGTTGAAACTCATATATATATATATATATATATATATATATATATATATATATGTATATATAACTCTTTGTATTCAGGTCGTGCAAGAGTTCAGAACATCATATCTTCTCCTTAGAACATATTTCAAAAGGTAAAATCTTGCAAGAACTCATCTTTAAACACTCAAAGCATTTCTTTGTGCATAAAAATTTCATATTGCATCATCTATGGTCATTTAGAGTGCATCAATGGATAGTTTTGCATCATCACATCTTGTTTGGTAAGTTTCTTACTATCTTCTTACAAGTTAAGTGTTTTTCTTGCTAAGCCATCTCTTTAATCATTTGTATGCTCTTAGAATATATTCTAGATACAAATTAGAGATTGTTGTGATGACATGATTGAGTGTTGTATTGTGATAGCTTCATATGATTGTTTGATCTATGTTTAGCTAAGCTTTTTGAACATGTCATTTAGCTCTTGATATCTAGGATTGCTTTAATTGCCATCTCATCATCCAAGATAAGCATCTAAGGTTTCCTAGCCTTGTTTGTTCTTTGAATATCATCATATATTCACATAGGCCATTTTATCTCTTCATTGAGAAGTAAGACTTGTGTTTCTTCCAGGATTAGGTAGCTTAAATCGCATGCAAGATGGACTAGGTTCACTTATACCGGGATTAGGTAGTGGTGGTGGATTATAGACCGGGATTAGGTTGTAATTCCTTTGCCATTAGTGGATTCGAGGTTCGAGTGTGGCGCACTTAATAGCCCGTGGTTTTTCCCATATGGAGGGTTTCCACGTATATCTCAAGTGTCTTTATTATTTTCACACTTATTACACTTGTGATATTATTGTAATTAGTTAGGGGTATTTTCGTCATCTTGACCATTAACGAAAATTGGGTAAAATTTGATTAAAATCTGTTCACCCCCCCCCCCCCCTCTAGATTAATCTTAAACACACCTTAATATTTGTTTCACAACACATTCCTGATCCAGATACCATGACAAACAGCAACGTACTCAGCTTCACATGATGATAGTGTCACAATGGCTTGCTTTTTGGATGACCATGTGAACGCTGTATCTCCCATAAAAAACGTAAAGCCTGTCGTGCTTTTACGTTCATCCAGATATCTTCCCCAATCACTGTCTGAATAGCCAATCAACCTGCAATCTTCACATTTTGTATAAAATATACCATCATCAATTGTACCTTTTATGTAGCGAAGTATCCTTTTTACAGTATTTAGCTGAGACTGGTCAGGAGTCTCCATGTATATGCTGACTAGTCCAACTCCATAAAGTATATCTGGCCTGGTACACGTCAAATATCTCAGGCTTTCAACCAAGCTCTTGAAATAGGTTGGATCAACATCTCCTCTTTCATTCTTTCTTAACTTCAATCCTGTTTCTACTGGAGTTGTGACAGGATTGCATTTTTTCATACCAAATCTCTTTAGAATTTCTTTTTCATAGATACTCAAGGAGATGAAGATACCTTTTTCGCTTTGCATAAATTCAATACCAAGAAAATGAGCCATTAGACCAATGTCAGTCATCTCAAATTCTTTCACCATTCTCCGTTTGAAATCTTCAAACATAACTGGATTGTTACCGGTGAAGATCAAGTCATCAACATATAGGCATGCATATAACAGGCTTCCATCAGTCTCCTTCTTCAAATAAAGTGTATGCTCATACGGATATTTCTCGAATCCGTTCTCTTAGAAGTAATCATCAATCCTCATGTTCCATGCACGAGGTGCTTGCTTCAAACCATATAAAGTTTTCTTCAGTCTGCATACTTTATCTTCATTACCTTTCTGCACATATCCAGGTGGTTATTCCACATAGATTTCTTCTTCAAGAAAGCCATTCAGGAATGTTGACTTTACGTCAAGTTGGTAAATTTTCCAACTCTTCTAGGCTACTAATGATATTAGCAATCTGATGGTCTTTAGTCTAGCAACCAGGGCAAAGACTTCTTTGTAATCAACTTTCTTTCTGTTTGTAGCCTTTTGCTACAAGTCTTGCTTTGTATCTCTAGACTTTTCCTTTCGCATTTTTTTTGGTCTTGTAGACCCATTTCACTCTGATGGTTTTTCAGCCTTTTGGAAGATTAGTCAACTCCCATGTTTTGTTCTTTTCAATGGATCGAATCTCTTCATCCATTGCATTTCTCCATTTTTCTTCTTGGTTAGCCTCTTCAAAACTAACTGGATCACTTGTCATCAACAGACAATACAAAGTAATGTCTTCTTCTACCTGTTCTGTATTTTCATACAGATCTTCTAGGATACGTGTCCCTCTAGGCATCATATCTGAAAAATCGTGTTCAATTGATGATGATGAATCATACATTTATGGTGAAGGGGAACCACGTTTAGGAGTCTGCTGATTTTTGGGTATTTATGGTTCTGTAGCCACTTCTCTTGTCTCTTCTTCATATATCAACTCTACACTTCTGGAAGCTTTGTTCTGATCCCAATTCCAGGATTCATTTTCTTCAAAAATGACATCTCTGCTGAAGATCACTTTCTTGGTGATGGGGTTGTATAGCCGGTAACCCATAGTTCTATCACCGTATCCAACCAAGATACACTTTTCTCCTTTATCTTCAAGCTTCATTCTTCTTGCTTCTAGGACCTTGATGTAAGCAATGGAGCCAAAAACTCTAAGGTGGCTCACACTTGGTTTGTGAGTGCTCCATGCTTCTTGTGGTGTCTTTGTGTCAAGACTCTTCATAGGACATCAATTTTGTAGATATACCGCACACAAGACTGCTTCAGCCCAAAAACTCTTAGGCATGTTTTTATCCTTTAACATGCTTCTGACCATGTTAAGGATTGTTCGATTCTTCCTTTCAGCTACACCGTTTAATTGAGGAGTATAAGCTGGTGTAAACTGATATCTGATTCTTTATTGCTTAAGGAATTCCTGGAAAGCACATGCAGTGTATTCTCCACCTTGATCTGATCTCAGTGTTTTGATATAGTAGCCACTTTGCTTCTCCACAAGAGTTTTGAACTCTTTAAAGTAATCAAATACTTCAAACTTCTTTTTCAGGAAATAAACCCAAGTCTTTCTGCTATAGTCGTCAATGAAGGTGAGGAAGTATTGATTCTATCCATTTAATACTGGCGTCAATGGACCACACACATATGTGTGAACGAGCTTAAGTGGCATGGTTGCTTTCCAATTTGCCTTCTTTCCAAAGCTATTTCTGTGTTGTTTACTAAGAACACAGCTTTCACACATCTCATTTGGGTGATGGATTTTTGGCAATCCTTTCACCATCTTCTTACTTCCCAGTTGCTTTAAACTTTCAAAATTGAGATGTCCATACCTTAGATGCCATAACCAGTCTTTGTCATCGATGATGGTTGTCAAACACCTTGGTGCATCATGATGAATTGTGAGGGGGAACATCCTATTCTTCATCATCTGGACTAGAGTAACCAGCTATCCTCGAGCATCTGTGATGGTGAGTTACATATTTTGAAGGCTAATGTGGTAGCCTTTCTCCAACAGTTGTCCGAGACTTAGGATGTTTGTCTTCATGTCTGGAACATAATAGACATTTGAGATGAAAGAATGATCTCTATTCTTCTGCTTGATCATGACATCTCCTCTTCCTTGGACAGGGATTTTAGAGAGGTCGCCAAATGAGATTTCTCCGTGAACTTTCTCATCAAGTTCAACGAATAAGTCTTTTCTGCCAGTCATATGGTTGCTCGCTCCAGAATCAAGAAACCAAACATTTTGGTTTTGATATGTTGAGTTGTATGCCATCAACATCAATGATTCTCCTTCAACTTGCTCTTTCTCTACAAAGTTGGAATTTTCATTTACCTCATTTGGCGGGCTTCTGCACTCATTGCTATAGTGGCCATATTTGTAGCAGTTATAGCATTGAACATTTCTTTTGTCAATGTTCGGACGGTTGTTGTACCTGTCTTTTCTTCCTCGTCCTCTTCCTCTTCTTCTTCCTCGTGGGATATAGTTCTGTTGTTCACGTCCTCCTCTGTTTGTGTCTCTTCCTCCTCTGCCTCTACTCCTAGTTTCAGCATTTCCTGAACCTCTTCCACGAGATCCTCTACCTCGTATCTTCCTTGTTGTGAGGTCCCCCCTTGCTCATAACTTTTTTCATTAAGGGAGAGTTTTGACTGGAGAGCTTGCTCCAATACTCTGTGGTCACTTCTTCTTGTGACTTTCTGCTCATGGGCTACAACGATCCCACAAGTTCTTCGACAGACATCGTATCTAGATCTTTTGTTTCTCTTCCAAAGCCACAACTATGAAGTCAAACTTTTATCTAATGATCGTAAAATTTTCTTTGAAATTCTCATGTCTGAGAGTTTCTCAATTTCTTCTTAGCTGATTTGCAACGACCATAAGTCGTGTATAGAACTCAACAATAGATTCACTAGATTTCATTCGTAGGGATTCAAGCTCACCTCGTAGAGTTTAAAAACGGATCATTTTCACTTTGTCAGCACCTTTGTAGGTTTTGAGAAGGTGGTCCCAGACTTTTTTTGACGACTTAGCGGATGCTATGATCTCGAACGTTGCTTCGTCGAGCCCATGATAGATTATGGACTTTGCTTTACAATCCCTCTTTCGATCGGCTTTGAGAGTCGATATTTGAGCTTCTGTCATGGTTCCTTCAGCTTCATTGGATTCGACTTCTGTATATCCATCTTCCACACTATCCATAACATCTTGAGAGCCTAGTAGAGCTCTCATTTGTATGCACAAATTGTCATAGTTGTCTTTGGTGAGCTTCAGGATGACAACATGTACGTTACTGTTGGTCATTAAGACTTGAAGTGCTTAGATCGCTAATCTAGAGTCTGAATTTGCAAAATTGGAGTGCACGGTTGTGTCCGGAATGGTCTAAAACCTTGGAAACCAGTCCAAGTTTGTCAAAAACCAAGGTTGGAAGCGTCCGAAACGAGCGGTCAAACTTTTTGGAAAAGTCAACCAAAGATAACAGAATATTCCCTTTAACTGACGGAATATTCCAGCCGTTATAACGGCGTTAGTGACGTCAGCACAGTGAACAGTAACGGGTCTTCGGGTCGGATTCCAGGTCGAGTCAGGCGATCGGATGTCGGGTCGGATGTTGGGTCAGATCTGGTACCGGGTTGACAGATCGAACTTCGGGTCAAACCCTGTAAACGGGCGAGGAAGATGATCGGCGCATTTTGGAGAAGCGCCGGGCACGGTGCTGCGTGTGGACGGCGCGTGGATTCAGGCTCCAACTTTAGGCGGCGCGTGCAGCTTCTCTGGTGCTCCGATTTGAGTGGCGTTTTCACAGTTGAACTCCTGACGATGAGTAGAACACTCGGTGTGATAAAAAACAGATTTTAAGCACTTTGAATTCTGGGCCAATTCGACTTTGGCATCTGTTCTTCGAGTTTCTGGTTCTCCTGAGCTCTGATACCACTGTTGGTGGAATTGTATTGTTGAAGTCACTTGTAGTGCACCTCTAAGAGAGAATTCTGAGCACAAACTCAATGAAAGGAGAAGCTTTTCTATTTATCTCTCTAGATTTCTTACATCACTCCACATATTTACAACACAAACTTCATCCATTTATATAGGAAAATGAGATGATAATAAAACAAAAAACAATAAAAGCAAAACAGCTAGTTGAGGGTAGTTAGGGGTTTGTTTGTTGAAAATTTTGGATGGTGGTTGGAGCCATGTGATGGTCGGTTTTTAGAAGGGTGGTGGGAAGTTAAAGTTTAATTTTCAACAGTTCGAAGCTTGTCTCGTGTCATGTTAGGATTTTATTGACTTCAGTCCGAAACTCAACATTGCTTTTACTCCAGGTATCCATGGTCAAACCAATATCTGATACATAACAAACTCTTTTAGAAGCAGAAGAAAAGAAAGAATACAAATAGTTGAGAGAGACGGAAGATATTTGTTGGCAATTAATCGTTGCTTTTATTGAATTCAAATGAGCCTTATATAGGCTTTACAACTAACAGCTGATTACAACTAACAAGCTGATTACCAATATCCCATTAACTTGTTAACATCTATGAAGATAATATCATCAGAAAAGGAACCAGTAAACCACAAATACAACTAACTTATTTGGGACCTGACTTGATCATCCTAACAGCTCACCAACGAGCTAAGTAACATCCATGACATGACTTGCATGGACCCCACGGACCATATCTCATTAGCACCGCTCTACAACTATATTGGATATTAAAAACAATCTTTAACAAAATTGAGGGTTTTTTTTTTCTATGAAAATTCCCCCTGCTTTCATCAGTTTCATTGAGGGATAAAGAAGATACATCAGTTCGAGACGATCACTTTAACTAAGAGTTAAAAACTAACTTCAACTCGTGTCAGTTCCACGACTTGACACCTGACTAGACCATTTTTGACAATAAAAAAAATTCTTAATTAGTTGAAGAATATGTAGATAAATTAAATAATTATTACAGCTGTAGAAACAAATGTTTATTTTATATATATATAAATAATATTTACTTTAATAAAGTAACAATAATATTTAACAGTTAAAATTCTCTGCTAAAATAAATTAGAGTAGAAATAGAACAGTATACAAATATACTAAATTAATTGAAGAGAGCATATATTATATATGAATTATAACAATTAATATAAATATAGGTAAAGAAGCATATAATAGGATTCGAAATTATTTGAAATACTATAGTTTAGAAGATGGCCATCTCTTTTAATGATGACTAGCACAAGCTTAAAGTTAAAGAAGAGACGATATTTTAATTAGACACAAGCATCATGCCTAAAGCATCATAATTGGTATAATTGCTGCCATTATGATCACCATCATTAAGATCATTCTCCACCTTTACACTTAACTATTTATACATATATACATATTAGAAATTAACATGACTTGCAAAACAAAACAAATTAATGTTAAAGAGATCATAATCAGGAGGCTCAAGTATATCAATGTTGTCAAATTCCCACGCTGCTCAGATAGTTGGATGGTGCCGAGGTGGTGGCAGCGTCCGAAGGCGGCAAAGGAGGCGGAGAGGCAGCACAATTCGGCTTGGGAACAAGCGGCGAGGGTTCTGCCTTGGGTCACGTCGGGTTGTTCAATGGGGGGTCATACTAAAAAAGGTAATTATGGAAATCACACCAAATGAACGTTTCATAGATACTTATTATTTATCTTTACCCTTCTTCATACGTCCACGGATATTCCCATTATATTGATTAATCTCTTGCTATTGAATGTTTTGCTTTAATTAAGCAACAATCCCTTCAAATTGAATAACAAATCTGTGCGTTGTAACAAATGAAATTCTAATGTGAACTAGGCAGACAATGATCTTCTCATCAGTTCATACCTTGAATCATATATATGCTGTTATTATTAATGTTGCAACTTATAACTCCGAAAAAATTAAAGTTTCAAAGAAACATAACACCTTCTGTAAACCATTGTATTTGCCTCGAAACAAGAGTTTTTTCTTTTTCGAATGAAGACAAATCTGTACAAGTTGATACAACTCATTGTTTGAGATTAAATGTACGTTTACTGTGTTTTAAAAGGGTTAAAAACTTTTTTTTAATAGTAGAAACTGTTTTTGAGTTTTTTTTTATTATTCGTTAAATCTTAAAACAGTTTTTTTTTAATATATAAAATTATTTAAATATATTTCATAAAAACTATTTTAAACTTATTAAAAGAAACCTAAATTTTAGACTTTTTTAAAAGGTTTTTTTTTAGTTTTTTAAAATATGAATTGATTTAATTATCTTTTATAAATTTTAAATATTTAACCGTAAAATCTTTTTATTATAAATTATCAACATCCATTTTTATAATTTATATGATTAAAAACTATTTTTTAAAATATATTATCAACGTCTCTTTATCATTTAAACAATAACCTTTTTTATTAAAAGATGTATTCATGAAAAACACTCGTTGTAAACGATAATAAACGATTTCAATGTAAGAAGAAGTCTCATAATACAAGGTACTTTTCTCTAAAAGTGGTCCCCTGTTGGAAAAAAAAGGCGGCTCTCCAGTCTCCACAACTTACCATTTTCTCTCAACACCTAATGTAATTCCAAAAATAACCTCATTACTTTTTACATCAATGACCACTTTTCATCGCAACAAGCTAACAAGCTAGCAATTCATTATTTACTCCATCCACTACATCAAACAGCTTTGGGAAGCGCAGAGATTGGGAAAATATTTTCTAGAACTGCTTTGCATGACATCAAACAATTCGTAATAGTCACCAAAGACAATTTCCAGATATTCACAAGCTTGGCTGTTTGGCAATGGCAGAGGTTGGGAAACTATTTTCTAAAATTGAACCACATTAAAATTTTGTTTTCTTTTTATTCTCAACATACTGATTTGGTATCTGGAAAATAACACAACTGATTTGGTATCTGGAAAATCATACAAAGTGTGTTATTTTGTAAATCACGTGGATGTTCATGTAAATATGTAACAAAAGTGGACTGCTTTCTTATCTCAGCACAAACACAATAAGCTCCTAATTAAATTGGACAACTGCAGGGAGGTAGCCACATAATTTACTTAAACAACGCACTTACAGGATGCAGTTTTGATGTCCACAAGCAGGTGGGTGTGTCCCCATAAAAACAAAATGCTTGCCTGCATAACAACTATACATTGCTTGCAATTGCACCCCAAAACCCGGTAAACGCTAAATAAAACCCGGTAAACGCTAAATATTATGTTAGTCTAACCTTATCCTTAGACACAGCACTTGTATTTCTATTCCTCTTTTCCTGGTAGGCAATCCGAATAAGGAACAGAAACTCTATTTCTTCCCAAAGTACGAAAACAGAGTTGGTTGGTTACCACCACCATCCTTAATGTTTCCCTTCTTCTTCACCAGAATCGTGTCCAACTTATCACGTCTATCTGGACCTGACTTTATATCAGCTACAAACTCTTCATCACCCTGTTTTGTTTGTTTCTTAGCAGTTTCCTCATTAGGAAGCATATAAGCACTTGATTTTACCTTGTTGTCATCTCCTTTCTTAAAAAAAGATTGAATTCCTGTATCATCTGCAGTCACAGGTTCATGTTTCACGCGCTTCGGTTGACTTCCCTCGTCAGATTTATCACAAGAATTTTTCTGTTCTAAGTCTGATTCTTGTTCAACTTTCATTTCCTTGATGGGATCTTCTTCTTTCAAGCCTTTCACTGGACTTATCTTCACAGACTCATCGAACAAACTTTTCTCCTCTAAGTTTGACTCTTGTTCTTTGATTTTTTGTCTCAAAAAGAACTTTGTGATTGGATTCTTGCCCTCTGTCTTCAACTGGATCTGCAGAATAAGTTCTTGTAGATTTTAGTGGTACAATAGAAACCAGAAGTATTTAAATAAGATCCCATGCAAGTCCAGTAGCTATTGACACCTTTTATAGCAAATAATAACTACATGAGTGCAGATATGACATTTTACTAATTTTTTATGGTCCAAGTCTTGATTAACTTTGATCTTAGGGAAATTTTTCCCTTCAGCCCTATGAGAAACAAAAAAAATGTCTTCAACAGAGCAAGCAGGAGCTAGATATCAACTATAGCATAGCGATCACAGCTGTCTGATCTAACTAAAGCTACTATTTAGTTATTCCCAAATGTTAAATGTAATCACTTTCATCACAAGACTTCAATTTATTTGGATACTACATTGCCTTATGAAAAACTTATATTACGCCATAGCAAAAAAATAACTGTACAAACCTCCTTGATGCACTCTGGTCCATCAACAGTTGGCTTACCCATTGCAGGTGTCACGGGATACCACACCTGGGATTAACAAATATTAAGACTTAAAAAGAGTCAAAATATCACATATAATTTCTAACTCTTTTACCATTCAGATAAAAGATGTTATACAGTTACCATATTCAGAAAGAGCATACCAAATCTGAATCCTCATATGGTTTAAGCATCATATCAAATTTGGAAGACGAAGAACCATTTAGCCATGTATCTGTTGATTCCTTGTTACCCAAAATTACAGGCATCCTATCTATAACAATCAATCAACAAATGAATTAGTATTTGGCTGCTACACTAAAGCAAAGAATTACATGAAAGAAATATTCAGATAGTTAAACTGCATATGAACTTTCACATTGCTTTCTCTTACAAGATAAAATGGGAAGCAGCAAAAACATAAATGAGCCACACACCTACAGTGATGTCTCATATCTAGATGCAGACTGGACTATCCTAGCTACATCAAAATTAAAAGGAAATAATTTCATCCTTCATAATCTATGGAGCATGATATAAACATTCATGCTGGAAGTTTGGGTCTTATTATTTCTTCTTTTTTGTAATGGGAAAAAAAATTCTTAATGTAGAACAATATGTACTCAAACGTGATTCATATTCACTCTAAATATCTTGTCTTATCTTCTCTTTTGGCTATCATGATAAGTCATTTTAAACAATCCTAGTGTAACACCAATTTGTTATAAAGCAAATTTAGTTTCTGTCTATGCCATGTTTACATGATTACAAGATAGCTACTCAGCATACTCCAATCAATCTTTCCGTACTGTCAAGCAATAAAAACAAGTCCTAAAACTTGCCAAAGCAATACATCTTCTGGATATTACCATGAAAGTATACAAACATATGTCAAAGGGCAGGGAATAGAGATCACTTCAAACAAACAGGACTTACCATGCAGCCACTGTAAAGCAGATGAAGAAGAAGTTGTAAGTATAGTAAAAGTGTAAAGTATCTCACCTGCAGCAAAGCATATACTGTTGTAAATGTCCAGTTTATGTAAAGTAGAAAAAGAAAAAGAAAAGGATAAACCTTTCAACAAAGGAAAGGGCTTTTTACCAAAGAATTGTCAAATATCAATATTTGATAAATAATAATTAAAACAACACCAAGAGTACATAAACACTGACAATTTTAAGCATAAATGGCCAAACTTTTACAAATAAATTTGACATCAAGTTAGTTTTCCTCAATAAAAACATATCAGCACCTAACTTGTCTAGACCTGTATGGATACAAGCATAACATCTATCAAATTTGAATTAATAATAGAACTAAGAACATTGAGGAAAAAAATTCAGATCCTACTAGACAAAGATGTTAAAATTAGGGAGTGATTCACCTTCAGAGTTTTCCCAAGGATCATAAAGAGCAGCAAAAACCATAGGCCTACCATCCTTAAAATGAATGTAGTAAGGCTGCTTTTTTGACCCATCTTTTTTCCATTCATAGAATCTGAAGAATACATCAACTCAAATAAGCATGGAGCATTGAATCCAATCATAAAGTTTAAATTGCCTTTATAGAAGTATATGTAATATATATTTCAAATAGGTATCATAAAGACATAAAAAACTAAAGAAGAGAAGCCTTTCAAAAACTTCAGTGTCTTTCATACTCAAAAGATTAGTACTAATTAAAAGGTAATAAATTATGAAAACGTTACTTTTTTTACGTCAATTCAATTAACTCAGCTAATTATTTAAAATAAAAATCCAGCTAATATGTATGGAGGAGGCAGTAATATGCGAGAAGAATAAAATAAATGATGAATGATGATGCCTGCAATATAAGAAAAATACAAAAAGAGGGAGCTTCAACAAACAGTATTAGATCATGAAACACCCATAAAGTCTAAGACAAGCTGTGAAACCCATAACTCGTTCATGGTTCAGCCTCAGCCACAGGGTCTAACTCAGTCTGCCCATGTTGTAATGTAGACCGCGGAGTCCTTACAATATCCCGAAGGTCCAAATAATTTTGTTTATTATATTTTCAGTTTGAAGCAAGGTCAGGCCTTCTGTACTTGCCAAGTGTCTGTCATCTTGGTCTTATTATATCATTAAGACATTCAAAATGTCTCGATACAGTTTTGGAAAACATCATTTATACTTTATGTTGAAAACAGGTACTAAAATTTTGGAAAAACTTCTAGCTTTCACTAAAACATTGCAGTAAGTGTGGTAAGAGAATTACAATTCAGTACATAAGGACCAGTGGTAGGTTCTAGCAACAAGTAAGAAGCATAGATTCCTGCTAAAACCAAGGCAGCAAACTTACCCTTCGACTGCCACTAGGCACCGGCTTTTAGGAAGTAGAGAACGGAACGAAGCCTTTTCAGATATTGATTCTGATCGAGCATTGAACTGCAGTTTTGCTACACATATCAGTGATAAATTTCCCCATATATAGTGTGATTTTATGTTTGAATCATGTTTTTCAAACATTAAACAGGCCTCAATTTTATGAGTTTAGAAAGTTGATGTAAATAAAACAGGCCTCTATTTTCTTCTCAATAAAGTGAAAGTGAAACACCTTGTCATAAGATAATCTAACTTCCGCAAAGTAAACATTTCAATTTTTGCAATGTAACTCATCAATGTTTCAACTATCCTTATTAGGGTTAAGCGTAGATAAGACAAATGAATAATTAAAAAAAAAAAAAAAAGAACAAAACTCGAACAAGTTTGAAAAGTTACCATTTTGTAGAAATTAGGTTTGTCAGTTTTGTTCGTGAAACTAGGGATTAAGCCCCATTTCATGGAATGGAGAAGGAAACCATCAACGTCTGATCCATCAGCTCTACGAACAACAGGCAAATTTGAGCCCGGCGCAACATTATACGATGGACGGTAACTGCACAATTTTTTTAAGAAAAAAAAAACAGTAGCAAGTGGTAGCAGTGACTAGTGAAGTAGTGAGTTAGTTGAGAGATTAACATAAAGAGAATGGAAATACCTGTCCATATTAACTGTACGGACAGGGGCACCAGTGCGATTACAAGCTCTTGGAATGTCATCGGCCCTGAGAGTACAACGACTTCTTCCACACATTTTTTTTCCAGAGGGCGGCAAGTAGACCAGCAATGGACAACCCTTCTGATAAAATTTTCTTCCGACGGTACTAGTCTAAAAAACTAAAAGGGGATGAGCATCAACGGGGTGGGCTTTGCCCCCTCCCAATAATAGGACATATGTCCATTGTGGTGTGGTGTGGTGTGGTGCGGTGCGGGGGGAATTTGTCCAAATCTATTTGTCCAAATCTTAGTGATCTTTTTAGACAACTTTACCTTGAAATACATATCAGAAAATGAGAATTATCAGAAAATGAGAATTATACAGATCCTCCCATCTTCATCCCCATTTTTTAGATATTTTTCCCATCCCGTATTCCTCCATTTAAGAAAAATAGGGATAGAGAATTTTTAGGGGTATATCCATCCCCAACCCCAACCCCAACCCTAGTTCTCCGTTTTTCTTGTTTTTTCCAAATTTCTCCATTTTTCTGTTTCCTCCATCCCTCTGATTCCCCATTCTCCTGTTTGACTAAAAATTACAAATCATATAAAAAAATTCAATTAGAAATACACACTAAAATTCGTTAGTGCATTACCGATACATAGAGTAGCTCAATCTCCACCACTAACCTAGAGTAGTCTAAAACATTCATTGAGGAGGTGAACAACTATAAATAGGTAGCTCCTCTGATTTGTAAGGCATCCAAACCAAGAATATTCAAAGCGTTGTAAAGCTTCCTCACATGTAATACACTTTACCTTATTTTCCTACAAGCTCTTTGAGTTCTTCTCTAGTCTCTCTAACCTTCGAGAGTTTTTGAAGAATAAATTTTTAAAAATATATGTTTGTGGGGAAATGGGGTCATCCCCATTTCCATATATTTATAGAGAAAATAAGGAAATGGGTTAGGGGACCTCCCCCATCCCCATCCCCATTTCAATTTGGGGATGAAAATCATTCACATCCCCACCCCATTTCCCATTTACCACACAAAAAAATCCCCAAATGGGATTGGGAACGTGGAGATTTTGGCCACGTTTGGTGCATGGGATTGGATTGGACTATTTCATGGGATTGAGATTTTGGATTGGACTCAACAAGACTAGATTGGATTAAATTAATATTATACTGTATTTGGAGAAATATAGGGTTGGACTGAAGTAATACTATATTTTATTTGGTGAATTATGGAACTGGACTAAATATAATATTTTTTTAATATAAAAATATAATATAATATATATATATATATATATATATATATATATTATATTAGAATTCATGTGAATTCTTTTGTTTCCTTTTTTTCTCTCTACTTTTATCCAGGTCTCTTTTTCTTTCTCATTCTCTTTCTCTTTTTATTGTTCTCTCGCTCTCTTTTTCTTGGTCTTCTCCAGATCGCCTTCTCCAAATCTTCTTCTCTCAACTCTCAGATCTTCTTCTCTTAGAATCTCTAAAAAAATCGTTGTCCGCCTTCGCGAAGGTCGATTGCTACTTGACATCAAAGAGGTCGCCGACCTCCTCTCCTCCATTACCAAGGTTGTCGGCAACCACCATGCTCAAACAAGTGCCTAGAATTAAAAAAAAAACAAAAAAAACTCTTATCTTCTCTTTCTCTAATCTCTTCTCTCTTTCGTCCACTCTTTCTCTCCTCTTATCAGGTTTTATTATCCATTTATTTTGTTTTGGTTTGCATTTAATGGATTAAGAGTGATTTGTGAAGTGATTGTGAATTTGTTTGAATCTGGGTGTTGTGGTGGTGTTTCTAGGTTATATGTTTTTTTCTGGTTGTAGTGTCGGTGGCAATGGTGTTGGGTGGTGGTGGCGGCGGCAGCGGTCTTGAAGATCTGGGTTTGGTTTCAATTTGGGTTTGTTTGTTGAACGATACTGAGAAACTAATGATGAAATGGGTTTGTGAAAATAATCTCAGGACAAGTAAAAATGGGTTGGGGGTTGAGTTTATTTAGTCCTATAATCATTGGACTAAATTTGCTTTTGGGATTAGGGCCCGTCCTGTAAGCGTTTTTCAGTGATTGTTTTTAGAAAATAAAAATGAAAATGAAAACAGTATTTTTAGAAAACATTTTCGAATTCAAAAAACGCGTCTGGTAGCATATCCTGAAAGCTGTATTCTGATAATAAAAATAGTAAAAACGCGTCTGGTAGATCAATGGAAAAAAATTACAATTATCTAATCAAAACAATTTCTGTGTGTTAATTACACAATCTCAGTCCCGAAATTCTTCAAATTTCCAAATTTCCATTCTTTTATTACAGTGACAACGACATAGCTTGTACAAATTTTATAAAAATTCAAAGCATCAAATGTATTATTAAGATCAAGTTCTGGTCCATCGAAAGAAAACAGAGCTCCAAATCCAAATTGCCCCAAATCAAAATCTGATGATAATCATCCTCCAATACCCACCCCCAAATTCAAGACTCTACCTGTAATAATATGCCCCCACAATTGGATCCCTAGCACCAACAACAGCTCTAACGACAACAACAAGAAGCAGCTTTTCAAAAAATCTGGAAACACAACAAGAAGTACAAAAAAGCTCTACCCCGACAACAACAACAACAACAAGCACCCATTTACAGTTTATCTCTTCAATTTTTATTTTTTTAATGAAGATTCAAGCTTTTTTGTTTTTGTTTTTTGTTTAAGAAAATGTAATGCCCAATAATTCCAACCTTTGATTTGTATATATTTTTATGTCTTTTTGTGTAATAAATAGAGAAATGTTGACAGGAGAGAGTATGAAATAAGGAAATCCTAACATGGAAATGTACTATAATTATCAAGCTTAATACAGACATTCTTAGATGGAAATGTAGCCTGAAAAACTAACAAAAATAATTACTTTGAATTCTCAGACCACACATCATTCTGTTTAGTGCTTATCCAGAGCACAATTCATATTCAATCTTAAGCAAAAACTAACTTCACACCATCCACACGTTAAAAGCACACATGAAAAATCTTCTTCAACAAACCACCAAACTCAAATCTACACCAAATTAATCATATTTTTCCTTCAAAATTCACGGTTTCAGAATCTTATCTATGCAATCTTTAGCAACTTGACTTAACCAAACGCATGATCCCAAATGTAAATCCCTAACTTCCAATTGACCCCAATTTAAACCTTTTAAACCTAAATTGAAAATCCCTAACTTCCAATTGCCCCAAATTTGATCCCAAATCCAACCACCTGACAAAAAAAAAGAAAGAAGAAGATCGAAAGAATAAGAAGAAGAATAAGAATAAGAAGAAGACGAGCACGAGAAGAAGAAGATCGGCTGAAGAAGATCGTCGACGAAGTCGAGCAAATCGACAACGGCGAGGGAGAAACAGACCTGATCTGCGGCGAGCAGAAGTTGATTAGCGGTGGTGGTGAGCAGGAAAGGAAGAAAGAAGATAAAGATGGGAAGAGATAAAAGGATGAAGAAAGAAGAAGATGAAGAACGTGAAAGAAGATGAAAAATGTATGGTTGAATTGACAAAAAGAAAAATGAAAAAAAGAAATTAATTTTATATTGTTAATTTTTTTTTTAAAAACAAAACAAAAACAAAAAACAAGTTTTTTATGTTTTTTAAATCTTTCACTTTTAATACTGGTTTTGTTTTTCGTTTTTTTTTTTGTTTTTCTAAAATAAAATGAAAAACGGTTAACGAACGCGTTTTCGAAATCGTTTTTGAAAAATAAAAACGAAAACGGGCTGAAAAACAGCTGCATGACGGGGCCTTAGTAATCCCAAATCCAAAATGGTGTCAAACACCGGATTGAGACTAAGATTGTCCAATCCTAGTCCAATCCGGTATGCCAAACGGTGCTTTAAAGATTCGGGGGGGAAATGTGCATCTCTAATTTTACCCCTCCATGAACGCATGTCATGTTTTTAGGAGGGGTAATGCCAACCCCCTTCAAGGGATGAGGAAAAATGGACTGAGGCTTGTGTTCCTAGATTGTTAAAATGTATGATTGTATAGTCCACAATTATAAATTTTATCTAAATAAAGAGTCAACTATTGACAAATATTTTTCATTATTCTAACACATTTTTATTTCACTTTTCCCGTTAAAACCTATAACATTTATATATTGGGTTAAATTCATTTTCGTCCCTCTAGTTTGATCTAATATGTATCGATCCCCTGATTTTGAGAATTACCTCGTTTACTCCTGTTAAATTTTCCATTTAAAAAGTGAAATATGACAGGACAGAGGCAAATGACCTTGTTGTCCCTGACTTTTGTTTTAAACAATTAAAATAAAAATACAAACAATTTAAAAAATGAAATAAATAAATAAAAATGTTTGGGTTCCCAGTTCTGGGTTTCCAACGCCATTCACCATGTCAACCATCACCATCACGATTTATCTAACAACTTCTTATTCTTCTTCTTCTTTTCCATCACCATCTTCTAAATAACAACAACTGATCGAATCAACAAAAAATTTCCAGACATTAAACCCAACCCAGAAATTCATCAACCTGTTAGATTCAATCACTCAACCCAGATACTAAACCCAGAATTTTTCCAAAGTTCTTCCAAATCGAATCAAACACAGACACTAAACAAATCAAATCAACACTAATCGAATCAAACAAAATTTTTATATAATTCTTCATACAAAAAAAAAACCCAACCACCAGACCACAAATCATCTTAATCATCTCAAAACCAGACATCCCCACCATACCCAGACACCACCACCAAACACAATACCCATAATCCTCCACCATCAAACACGCTACGAAGCTGAATTAAAATAATAAAAAACAAAACAATAACCAACCAAAATAAACAAAAGAACAAAACTTTTCTAGATTTTTTTTTAAAAAAAAAACACTCAATCAGTTTTGATTTTTTTTTCTATTCCCCATACCGATTTTGATTTTGTTTCCATTCACTAGAAACCAAATCCATCCATCTCCAAAACCAAACTCACCACCATTCATCTCAATCACCAAATCATAACCCTCATTTCAAGAAACCCAGAAACTTTATCACCAAACTCCCACACCAGCTCCAATAGACCACCACCAACACCACCAAGAAAAATCAAAACCCAGAAAAATCAGAAAAAAAAATTCAATACTCAAATCCAACCAACACCCTGAACAACTGAAAGCACCCAACCACCCCCCACCAGCTGATCTCTTCTCAACGAAAGAGATCAGAGCTCTCATCACCAGTGGCAACTCCAAACCCAAACCAAAAAAGAAACCTAACCAACACAATCACCACTACCCCGTACAGAGAGATGAGAAAGAGAAGAAGGGGCTTGTTGGCGAGAGGAGATCGAGTGGCGTGAAGAAGGAGATCGAGTGTCGATCTTGACTCGGAGGAGATTGAAGCTCATAAGGGTGATGGTTGGTGTGATTTCAGTGGGTAAAGTTGATGGCTATGGTTTGATGTTTGGGTGGTGGTGCCTAGGGTTTAGTGTTTAGTGTTTGAGTTTAGGTTAATGATTGGGTGGTGGAGAAGATGATGATAAGGAAGATGAATTAGATGTTTTGAATTTAGGTTAGTTTATTATTATTATTATCTCTTTTTTAAAGATTTATTAAGCAATTTTTAATTTAAGTTTTTAATTCCATTAATATTTGTTTTTTTAAAAAAAATTTGTTAATATTTTTTTTTCCTTTTTAGTTTTAACAACAAAAAAATTTATTTATTTTTTAAAATAAATAAATAAGAGATACAGTTTTTTATTTTATTTTTAAATTAAGTTAATTAATAATTACTTTTTAATTAGATTTTTATATTTGTAGTTTTAATATTAATTTATTTAGTAAATCATTTTTTTTTAAATCAATTGCTAATATACCATTAATTTGGTAAACTACCATTTTACCCTTGCAACATTAACGGAATTTTTTAAAATCCTAACGGAATTGGACGGTAGGGACTGAAATTAAGATTGTTTTAAACCGTATGGACCTGTCACAATAAAGCTCAAAACCGAGGGACCAGTTTGTGTATTATGTCAAACTACAGGGACAAAGGAATTCACCCTTTATATATATCTCATATCTCAACGATATTAAATACTGTCTGTTTCTTTTTTTTTTTTCTCTGCACATCGAATTGATAGATTTCGTTTTGAGATTCTTTCATCACTAATCCGGTAAGACTCAAATCAATTCTCTATTTGTTGGGTGCAATCCTCAATTTTCATGCGATTTTCTACAAAATATCAGCATCATCGGTGAAACATCTCATCAGAATATATAAGTTCTTTCATGAGATTTTCATGAGCTAACCTTCTATCACGATGGAAAAACCTTCGCCCTTTTTTGGAACCCCCTATGAATGTGTTTTTCCTAATGTAGTGCCCTTTGTTGTCGTTGTGTCTCATATATAATTGACTCAATAGTAGCACCTCGATATATTAATTTCACCACATTATCATCATCTGACAAGGAAGAGGAGAATGAAGTGTTAAATTGGTTGGATATGGACATGCTAAAAATAACTAGAAAATAAACTCTCGGTGTAACTTTTGTTGAAGAATAAACTTACGTATTCATTTAAATAAGATTACATACAAATGTATGTTAGGTTGCTAGTCTCCTACAAAATCATATATACAATTCGTCAAACATATTGAATACATTGTTTTTGAATTAAATTGAAAATTGATAGCTAACATCAATTCTAAACAAGAAGCAACCATGAAACAATGAGTTGCTTAATTAAATAAATAAAATACTAAAATTCATCCAATGTGTACATCTAGAACATGTATACAGTGAAAAAAAAATCCAGAAAGAAAATTCAAAACTTTATTCTCAGGTAATAAATATTTTACCTTAAAATAAACAATTGATTGTTGTTCTAGAATCATAATAAAATTTCCCTTCAATTTATCATTAGCCAAACAGAGTAAAAATGAAAATAGTGAAAAAGACAAAAGAAAGTATATGATATGAGTATTGAAGAGACAAACTTTACCTTATGGGAATTTGGGGGTCAAAAGGACGATGTGATACATAGGCGATTAGAGGAAAAAAAAAGAACACATGAGAGAGAAAAAAAAAATTTGCATTATTTTGGGTTAAGTTTATATTTGGTGATTGAAAGTCGATCTTCAAATTTGATTATTAAAAAGATGATTTGATTATTGATTAAAGTTATTGCTAAGTTTTAGTGACTCTGTTGGAAGGTGTTTTTGGAATAAATAATCAAATTTTGATTACTTTTATATTTTTGAGGATACGGTTAAAGATACTCAAAGAAAATATATCAGCCTTTTACCGTTCATGTATGTATGTAAGTAATGTAAATGTAACTAAATCCTTAGAATATTAGAATATGCTACTTATATCCCTCAAAATAAAAAATTTATTAATTTAAAAGTGTGATAAGACATACGATAACATTTTAAAATGTAATAGACAAGATAAGGTTTACCTCTCGCTCGTAACTACATCTACATCATGAGGTTGTGGGTTTGAGTTGGTCCCATTTTCCACAAATCTCGAATTATTTTAATATTTCAAATAAAAAAAGTCAACAGTTTAAAAAAGGAAAATTGAATCCATTAATGCATATATGCATCATTAAAATTTATCTTTGATGTTGCATGATCGCATCTCACGTGACTTATAAGCTATATATGATCATGTTTGGGGTAATTTTATTCGGCTTGACACGTCATCCTTAAGCCTGTAATTCATGGAATCAAGTATCCACCACATCAAGTCACGTCAACTTAGCGAACTGATCGGTCATTATTTGTATATATTTTTAATCTCCTTTCCTCCGATCAATTGCTTGTTTCTTGAGCCTTTTAAGGTGTTTAATTTGTGTGTTTGAGCATTTTTCAGGACATTTGATCTTAACGTTATGTTTGAAAGTTCGGAAGCAAAAAGGGGCAATTTTATCAATTGCCGTTGTGGAGGTCGCTGCCTATGCAAAGCATCCACCGCGGTCTAAATAGCGGAGAATCACAGCCGAGCAATCTTCCATAAACACGGTTTATACCGCGGTCCAGGTCGTGTCTCCACCGCGGTCTCCACAGAGGAACATCACAGAAAGCACATCGCTTCATGCACCACGGTCTGAGCAAGCTGTCCGCGCCGCGGTCTAGGGAGCGATCATGCATTTCCTTATTGTCTTGGGAATTCTGAACCCTATTTTGAAAAGAACATATATATATATATCGATTTATGGAGGAGACAGCAGCCAATATCACCTCTCAATATTTTTTCAAACACATAGCAATTCTTTCATTCATCGTTGCACATCCGAAGATTCGAAGACTAGAAGATTTCAACATTGAAGATTTGAAGAATCCGTTTATGGTCTCAATGGGTTTTATCTTTTATTTCTCTTGTCTTTCTATTTTCATGATGTGTAACTAAATCCATAACTAGGGAATCAATGTGAAACTTTTGTGAATGCTAATATTTGGATTAATATTATTTCATCAATTCAATTATTGATTCATTCATTGTTCTTAACTGTTTAATCCTCATTAATTATAATTTTTGTTCACACCTAGACCAAAGGGTGAATGATTATTTGGCATGATTTTAGGATTAAGACTATCTGATAATTAGGGTTAAAGTGGACCAGATTTAATCTTAATTAATGATCTTGTGAATGAATGAATTTTATCTTTAGCTGGACCAAGGCAAAGTAATAGAATTTGGTTTTTATTTCTTACACTTAATGGGTTTTAGATCATTATTCACACCTGGACCAAAAGGTGAATAGCAGTTGGGAACACGTGACTCAACCCGCCACCGAACAGTAATAGCCACATCCCTAGAATTGATTGAATCTTGTTTACAAATTAATTCCAAATATTGAGTGTTCATAATTGGGGATCGTTGATGATCTAGTGTTTTCTCACCCTTGACCACAACTCAATCTTCTCAATTACTTTCTTAGTTTAATTTAATTTAGTTTTTAGTTTAAATTAATCAACATCAATCTTTTGGTTACTTTCAATTTAGCTTTAATTAGAATTACATTTAATCAGTAAATCTCTAGTCCTCGTGGGAACGATCCTTACTTGCCATTGTGTTTATCTTCACGATTCGTGCACTTGTGAGTATTGTTTTCATAAATATGATTTCAAGCAATCACAAACCACGTGCAGTAGCGGCGAACTAGGAAGTAACAAGCAAGTCGCCTATCAAGAAACCTACTTATCGAAACGTCCCTGAATGGTGAATTGACAAGAACTCACCATCCATAAAATAAAGAGAAGATATTCTCAATATCCTTAAGTTTTTAGCGCCGTTGCCGGGGATTAGTTAAATTTATTGCTTAATTCTAGTTTTAGTCTTAGTTAATAGATTTAATCAGTAGGTAGTAGAGTCATTAATTTTAGATTTTTAGTTTTTATTTTATTTTATTTTCTTAATTTACTTTGTGTCTGTATTTTGTTTCAGGTTTCAACGATGAATGCAAGGTAGAAGATCACTGCAAAGAGAATTACTACCGTTGAATGACAACATTGATCGTATTGGACAAAGAACAATGGGAGACGATGGAAATCGCAACATCCAAAAGGTTCCAAAACTACCAGTTGTACCTATCAAGACCATGAAGGATTACATCTGGCCTATATTTAATAATCACCCTCTATGCATTGCACTGGATGAGACAACTAGAAACTATGAGCTGAAAAGTTTCCACTACAATCTGTTGCCTGCTTTCTATAGACTTCCGAATGAAGATGTGCTTAAATTCCTCAGAGAGTTCTATGCAGCAATTCAAGCTTTTCCAAACACCAGGGTGACAGAAATCCAGTTGCGTATGAGGTGTATTCCACATGCTCTTAAGGAAAAGGCGAAAACATGGCTTTTGACTTTGCCTCCGGCTTCACTGACAATATGGGAAGATGTGGTAGATAGAATACTGATCAGTTTTATTCTCTTTAGAAGACCAGTGAGATCAGGTCCAAGATTATAAATTTCTTTCAAGGGGACCTAGAGTCATTTTATGATGCATGAGAGCGTTACAAGATGATTCTGTTTGATTGTCCTCAACATGGAGATCAAATGCACCAACTCTGGCAGTGGTTTTATGATGGACTAAATGACGTTTCAACTGTATCAGTGAATAATGCATGTGAAGAATCCATGACTGACAAGACTTTAGAAGAATTGCAAACTATCTTCGAAAAACTTGCTAGAAATTCCCGAGAGAAGAACTCTAAGAGAATGAAGGGAATTTAGAAAGTATATACTAGTGCTGGGAACTCAATGAAAATGTCACAAATGCATAAAACTATGGAAGTACTTGTCAATCAGGTAGGACAACTGAGAGAAGAACAACACAAGAGATATGAACAACCAGGGTATGGTGTGGAAATTTTTCAAGCAAGAGGTCCGAGACCTAATGATGAGGAAGAAGTACAAGCTATGAATAATTTCAACTCGAGACATCGGAATGATCCTTTTTCAAGCACAGACAATCCAGGGTGGAGAAATCATCCAAACTTCTCTTGGAGAGATAATCAAGGCGTCGGGAACCAGTGGGGAAATAACAACAATTATGGCCAGAGATAGTAAAATGCCGGTACCCAGTAAAATCCTGTATCACAACCCATAAACCTGTCATTGGAAGATACAATGACGCAATTTATACATACTATGGACCAAATAATTAATCAGCAAGATAAAAATCTGCAAGACACTGATGTGAGATTTCAAAATATTGATGCTTCATTAAGGAAGATGGAAACATAAATTGGGCAACTAGCTGAAGCTAATCCAAGGAATGAACCAGGAAAATTTCCAAGACATACTGAGCAAGGAAAGGACATCACAACTCATTGGAATAGTAAAGATTTAAATAATGATAAACCTGTTGAACTATTTAATGCTTCTATTAATATTTCAGGTTTCTCGAGAAAGAATAGTGAACTATGAGAAGAGGAAAAACTTAAGGTAGATAAGTCCAAGGATACATCGAAAATTCACAAATCGTTTGTTCTTTTTCCATCCAAAGTTCAAAGGAACAAGCTCAACTAATCATTCAAGGAGATCTATAATATCCTGTCAAATGACAATATTAGTCTGCAAACCATGGAAGAGATTCATAAGATGCTAGCCTATGCAAAGTATTTCAAAGAACTCAACTCAAGAAGTAGGAAGACTGATTCACACGAGACAATGCCAATTCCAGATGGAGCAAGTGCAATACTCCAAAAGAAGTTGCCCCTGAAACTTAAGGATCCTAGAAGTTTCGACATCACCATCATAGTGGGAGAAACAAGGAAAAAGAGAGCCACACTGGATCTAGGGGCGAATATTAATTTGATGTCGTATGCTATGTACAAAGAGATAGGGTTGAGTAATCTTAAACCAATACTTGTGATCAATCTATTAGGTTTCCTCATGGAATTATGGAAGATGTTCTAGTCCAAGTTGACAAGCTCATTATACTTGTAGATTTTATCATACTGGATATGGAGGAAGAAGGCACCGATACAATTGACTTTCCTAACTTGTTCGATAGACCATTTATGTCAACCGCGAAAGCTATCATAGATGTGTATAATGGGAATGTTTCCATGACAGCGTTTAATGAGACAATCAATGTTGAGGTTTTTCAATATTTAAAACATCCGGTAGGTGTTACTGATTGTTTCAATATGGAAGTAGTAGATCCAGGAGTTTGTCCAGAATCAACTTCGGCCTTAAAAGAATATCAAAATAGCAAAAGAAGCAAAATTTCACATGCCTAATATGATTGTGCAAGATATTAGAACATGATTGAGCAGTAACAAGAAGACAAATAGATGATTGTCGCTCTTAACTTTGAATTGACAACATGGATCACTGAATTACTAAAAGAAAAAAAGTCTTCATTACAAAGGTATGCAACACTTTCTCAAGAGGTTGAAGAGCTTAAAGAAGAGTATGATCACCAGATGAAGCTAATGAAGGCTGAGATTGAACGAAGAGATAAAGCCTTAGAGATTATAAAAATTAAGGAGCTTGAAAGCATTGCAAAGATTAAAAGGGCGGAGCAAGTGATCAAGTCAATGGTCATGGATGAGAAGAAGCAATTTGTGGAAGTCGAGATCAGTGAGGTGAATAATGATAAGTCAATTGATTCCATCACCAAAAAGGAAGATCCAATTCCAAAAGAAAGAAGGAGAAACAGGAGGAATCAAGATCGATCATTGAACAACAGCTACCAGAGAGGTAACATTCATAGATTTATTCCCGTTTGTCGCTTTTGTGACGAGAAGGGTCACATTCGACCAAGATGATACGAGTATATAAGACAATATAAACAAGGGAGAATGAATCCAACGAATGTGAAGAAAGTATGGATAAAAAAGGTTGAGCTAAAAAACGTTGAGAGTGGTGGAACTTTCAGGTTGAAGAAAATTGATGATGAATATGTGATTGTTGCTTCACTATTAGAGCCGTCACACTCACCTACGTCTCGCCTAGACGATAAATAAAGCGCTTGGTGGGAGGCAACCCACCCAAGTTAGTTCTTATGCTTTTGCTTTTATTTTTTATTTTTCTTTATTTTTTAGTCATAATTAGTGTGTGTCGCAAAAACCTTCATAGTCAGAATTGAATATTGTCAAAGTTTTTAATCTTTTGCCGAATTCAGAGGCATTTTTTAATTCAGGTTTAGGGGTATCTTGTGGTTTAAAATGAAAAGAATAGGTGTTTCTAATGTGTGCATATTTGAACTGTGCAGATGAAGTTTGGGAACAATTTCGTTCATGCACCGCTGGCTAGCTCGCTCTCTAGACACATGTCTAGACCACGGTACGCAAAGCATGAAGATTTTACCAATTTTCACGGTGCAGACCGCTCCCGTGGCATTTTTCCACACCGCGACCCAGCAAGCAGGTACCCGCTGGACTTTCTCACTGCACAGACCGCTCTACAGACAAGGTGTCCGCTCCGCGACGGAATGTTGATACATTGTGCATCACTGTTGTCTAGGTTGTTAGAGATGCAATGCCTACACCACGATCTAGACCGCAGTAGCCTAAGTTAAATGGTGTGTTTAAAGTTTCAGGGAAGCAAATTTAGGCATCACCGCGGCCAAAGTAAGTGATCCAGACCATGGTAGGGCACAATTTCGCACACTTATATAAGAGCGTTGTCTGGGTCACGAATTCACCCACCTCAATTTTCTTTCATTGCATATCTCCACTGCGTATACCTCATCTTCTCTTCCTCTCTCTATTATTCCCTCTTCTATTTCTTTTTGAAATTTATTCAAGAATCCTTGTTCAATCTCTTTATCACAGATCAAAGGTATGTCCATCTCGTCTCTATTTACTAGTTTATTTTGATCTTTGGAATTTAATTGACGTAGGATTTCAAGACTTAGATGATTGAGATGATTTGGATGATTTATTGCTAAATTTTCAAAAAATTCTTGTTTAATTGATTAATGGGTCTTGCTTGATGAGTGTTTTGGATTCTTATTTAGCTTGGTTGGGGAATTTATATGGAGTTATATTTGAAATTCAAAATTGGAAATTCTTAGAGATATTTGATGTTATTTGTGTTATGGGAATAATTAGTGTTGAGAATTTCTTTAGGAATGCTATAAGTTTAATAAGTGGCCATTTTGTGGAATTGAATTTATTTCGTTTATGGGATGCCTTTGGATTATGTTATTGGAGAATGTTGTGATTTTTTGAAAATTTGGATCCATATTCAAGTCAAAGTGCTGCCAAAATTTATATAAACTGTGCTTAATTTGGGTTGTTTACTTATTTTATGTGTTCAGATGGCTAGAACAAATTTGGGTAAAAAGCCTCGGGTAAGCAGTACGTCCAGGGGAACAAGGGTCGCTTCTTCACGTTTTGCTCATAACAAGGATTTTAGGGACCGAATGTTTAAATTCTAGAGACGACCTTGGATTGTGGAAAGGGCATTAAGGTGCCCAGTCTAGGAGAGACATCTGTACCAGGGGTTGTAGCTACCCGTTGATGGGCTAGATTTGTTCAGAGGCCCCCCAAACCAAATAGGAGTGTAGTAGCCGAGTTTTATGCTAGTATGATTCTAGAGAGATTTCTTAATGGAGGGACGTTTCTGGTCTAAGGAGTTGAAGTCCATATTTCACCGGATGCAATCAACCAGTATTTCGCAACTCTAGAGGTACAAGTCAATCATAATATTGGAATAGATATAATTACCGACCTTGATCAGCACCTGGAGAGGTTAGATGAAGTACTTACGATGGATGACAGGGCGGAGTGAAACCAGATTGTTTGCCTGTATCAGAGGGATTTGATAGTGGACATTGCATTTTGGAACATCTTTATCTCATACTCATTGAGATCGACACAACATCGTACCGAGTTATTTTTTGAGCCCACCCGACTGCGACATCGCCTTGTGACTGGCCGGTCAATTAATATTGGTCGTGTGAATTTTAGGGCTATTTACAATAGTGGTTGTGAAGATGGGTCCTTTACTGTATTTCCCCATTTAATTATAGCTTTTTATAAGCAAACGGGTATTGAGGTGGATGCAGGATTAGAGGAACAGACACCTAGTATGTTACTATTAACAGTGTGGAACAAGTTATGTCACAATCGAGGATTACCTACAATAGGGTAGTATGGAGAGCGGCGACGTCGTCGTCAGGAGCGAGAGGCTCAAGAAGCCTAGGAGAGAGAGGCACAATTACAGATGGAGGTTGCCGATCCTATGCCTGATGCTCATACAGATGTTCCGCCAGCTGCTTAGATAGAGGCCACTTAACCAAGAAATACATATTTTAATTCTTTGTTTCAGGCTATGCGGGAGCACATGGACGATCAATTTAAAGGATTGGAGGAGTGGATGAACACACGCTTTGACACTATTGAGGAGAGTATTAGTGAGCTGCGCACGATGGTTATCCGATTTTCTATGGCTGACGATGGTAATGTGCGTTTCCAGCCTGCAGTTCCCCCACCTGAGTTTTAGGCAGGAGGCAACTCTTGGTACGATTCCCCTAGTTTCAGATTGGGAAACCCTATAGAGCCGCAACATCATGATCGTGATTTTGATTAGGGGACAGAGGTTCTGCACATTTCAAATGAGGATAGAGGACTTTAGAGGATATGCATATTTCTTTCTTTCTTTTTCTTGTTTTATTTTTCTTTTTGAATAATTTCCTATTTGCTTTCTTTATGTTTTTGGATTTAACTTGGATTTATAATTTACTAGTATTTTTCTTTAATTGTTTATCCGCTCCTTTATTTTCTCGCTTGTCACCATTGGGGTCAATGTTGAGTTTAGGTTTTGGGGTGTGATCCATGATATTATGTTTTGATTTGTGCCCTAAAAATAATATGCATTAATCACTGAGTTTACACTAACTTCTTGCCACTTAGAGTAGTGCATTGTATTTTTCAAAATTTTATGACATACTCTTGATGTGATAGTGGATAGGAAGTTTAGTTGAATTGCCATGTTTAATAGTGGAGACTACCCTTTTAAGTTCACCAAACCAAAAAGCATACATATATGATAAATTACGATGGATTTTTTGTTTCTACTCCTAAACACTCAGTAGATTCTTGGAATTTAGATTTGATCTCTATAGGTTATACATTGAGCATTATAGAACTTTCATCTTTAAAAGAATTCACATGTTTATTTTGATCTTGAGTAAGTCGAACCAGTGGAAGTGATGATTAGACTATGTGTGCTTGAACTACCTAAAAGGCCGTAAATTTTTCCTACCCATGTGTTGTGTGCTCCATAGCCCTGTTTGAAGCCAAACACTGAATTAGCCTTTTTTTTCTTTCTTTACCACATTAATCATAACCCAATGAGCCATAGTTTAGCCATACCTTATAGCTTGGGATCATATTTTGAGAATGTGAAGAAGATGTAATAGTTCGCACGTGATTCTTGTGTATATTTTGATCAGAGGCCAATGAAGGAAAAGAGTTGCATTCAATCCAAAAAGTAAGTTTGATCATTATAATTTCCATGTAATTCTCTGATCCTCGTAAAAAATTAAATTAAAAAGAGAATCAGAGAATAGATTTTTATGAGTCTTAAGTCATTAGAATACAAGTTGTATCAACTCAAGAGGAGTTGTTGACATGAAGAGAATGGTGAATTTTTGAAGATTAGAACGATAGGGAGTGTTGTTATCTCACTCGTAATAAAGTGAGAGAAATTTACACGAAAACCATAAGGGTTATTGAAAACTCTCATGGTATGGTCCTAGCTTTTTGAATTCCTAATTTCCCATTCTTTCTTAACCTCTCCCAATGGCCAAATTACAACCTTAATAAAGTCTAATTGATCTGATGGTTATTCTTACTATAAAAGTAGAAGTGAATAATGTGTCTATCTTGTTCATAATGCTTAATTCTTTAGTGAGATCTTTTGCATAAAATCAAGCGTTATTTCTATTATTTATTCATATGCGATTATTTCTTGAAATTTCTTGTGCACAACTTCTTTAGCATATGCTTGTTTGAGTGTGTTAGCCTCGGTTATGTGAGAATTAATGAGTGAAACCCTGTGAGGATTAGAGTCGAGGAAAATTACATCTATGACATTTAGAAAATGTGACTTTAAAACTTGAACGTCTTGAGAATGAGCTTTCCATTAAAAATTGAGCAATGCATTCAGTTTTGTGACTTAACTTTAATCTTTACTTATTGACTTTTGCATACATTGTTTCAATTTAGGCACAGTTCAAATGCATTGATTGGTACTTTAAGGGCTTGTAGCATACGCTCAATGCTATCGTGTTCCCTACGAAAGTGGCTTAGTTAGTTAGGATTTTATTTTTAGGTTTAGCTTTTAATTTTTGTTTTCTTAGTTTTGTTTGAGGACTGGCAAAAGATAGGTTTGAGGGTATTTGATCGGTCATTATTTGTATATATTTTTAATCCCCTTTCCTCCGATCAATTGCTTGTCTCTTGAGCCCTTTTAAGTATTTAATTTTGTGTTTGAGCATTTTTCAGGACACTGGATCTTAATGTAATGTTTGGAAGTTTGGAAGCAAAAAGTGGGAATTTTGGCAATTGCCACTATGGAGGTCGCTGCCCATGCAAAGCATCCACCGCGGTCTAAAGAGCGGGGAATCACAGCCGAGCCATCTTCCGTAACCATGGTCTGTACCATGGTCTAGGTCGTGTCTTCACTGCCGTCTCCACAACGGAACATCACAGAGAGCACATTGCTTCATGCACTGCGGTCTAAGCAAGTTGTATGTGCCGTGGTCTAGGGAGCGGTCGTGCATATTCATTGTTGTCTTGGGAATTCTCCTATTTTGAAAAGAACCTATATATATACATATTTATCGATTTATGGAGGAGACAGCAACCAATATCACCTCTCCATATTTTTTCAAACACATAGCAATTCTTTCATTCATCGTTGCGCATTCGAAGATTCGAAGACTAGAAGATTTCAACATTGAAGATTTGAAGAATCCGTTTGAGGCATCAATGGGTTTTATCTTTTATTTCTCTTGTCTTTCTATTTTCATGATGTGTAACTAAATCCATAACTAGGGAATCAATGTGAACCTTTTGTGAATGCTAATATTTGGATTAATATTATTTCATCAATTCAATTTCTTAGTTGCTTAATCCTCATTAATTATAATTTTTGTTCACACCTGGACCAAAGGGTGAATGATTATTTGGCATGATTTTAGGATTAAGACTATTTGATAATTAGGGTTAGAGTGGACCAAATTTAATCTTTAATGATCTTGTGAATGAATGAATTTTATCTTTAGCTGGACCAAGGCAAAGTAATAGAATTTGATTTTTATTTCTTTCACTTAATGGGTTTTTGATCATTATTCACACCTAGACCTAAGGGTGAATAACGGTTGGGAACACATGACTCAACCCGCGACCGAACAGTAATAGTCACATTAAAGACAAAGAATGGATCCTAGAATTGATTGAATCTTGTTTACAAATTAATTCCAAATATTGAGTGTTCATAATTGGGGATCATTGATGACTTAGTGTTTTCTCACCCTTGACCTTAACTCAATCTTCTTAATTACTTTCTTAGTTTAATGTAATTTATTTTTTTAGTTTAAATTAATCAACATCAATCTTTTCGTTACTTTCAATTTAGCTTTAATTAGAATTAAATTTAATCGGTATATCTTTAATCCTCGTGTGAACGATCCTTACTTACCACTGTGCTTATCTTCACGATTCGTGCACTTACGAGTATTTTTTTTATAAATACTATTTCAAGCAATCACGAACCACGTGCAATAGCGGCGAACTAGGAAGCAACAAGCAAGTCGCCTATCAAGAAACCTACTTACCGAAACTTCCCCGAATGGTGAATTGACAAGAACTCACCATCCATAAAATGAAGAGAAGTTATTCTCAATATCATTGCCAGCAATCCAACAGTTGTCAAATCAAATAATAAATGTGCAGATTTAAAAGATAATTCCCACAAGGAATGAAGATCCTTGTACTCGATTCACCAAGAATCTCGTCAGGATACGATCCTCATAAGATCTCGCTTAATAATGATCTTTGAATGCACGCCATGGACTACGGCAACATCCTTATCCTTATACAAACACATGTGTCAAGCAAAGAAAGGGAAAACAAGCAATATATCACTTGTAAACTGCAACCATTTTTACATTGTGAACATTTCTCTTTATCTTTCGTTACAACGACCGTGTTTTTTTCCCTGCTTCAGGTTTTCCATGTACAAATCTTAGTGTCCCTTATTGTTTTTACATTTATATTTATTTATTGCTTATTCATCAACTTACATACTTATCAGTGAGACAACCTAGTTACATCTAGAAAAATCAACATCAACAGATCATATCAAAATAAGGTCAAATTTTAATGATGTAACGATACATAAATAAATAATTCATATTTCAAGGGAAAATATCATTTCCCCCATATATTTTGCCTTATTAGTAAATCCCCCTATGTATTTTCATATATGGTCGCTTCCCTCCTAAATTTGAAACTATTCACCATTCAATGTCCTCCCGTTAGTTTTTTTGTTAAAATGTCTCATTAACTGCAAAAGTAATATGGTAACTTTGACATAAAATCATTACTTCACATTTATTTATGATTTAAAAACCGAGGAAAAAAAATGGTGAAGATCCATCATCTTCTTCATCAAAATTACATAAATCATTCCTTAAAAAAAATTACATAAACCATTATTCAAAAATCCATCCATATTTCATCATTATCATTAACTATCATTATCAATCAAACCCATAAGAATCATTAATCAATCAAACCCACCAAAAATCAAACTCATAAATCAATAAACCCAGAAAAATAATTTCAAAGGGGGGAGATGATTTTCCAATGTCAAACCCAGAAAAATAAAATGCAAAATTGAATCATCAATCAATCATTTATCCCTACCACAACAACCGTCAGAATCCAAAATCCTCTCATATCAGAAACCCAAAACACAAACATCGAAAACCCATATATCTAGAGCCCTCCCACCATCATTTTTTTCTCCATCATCATTATCAATGATGCTTAAGATAGCGCGATCGTTCATCGAAACTCATAGATACACTCGTAGATCGACGATGTTAAGGAGATTATAGGTAAGGATATCGTCGATGAGGCGATCGATGCCCACTGAGTAGACCATCGACGAGGAGAAATTGAGAGATACAAGAAATAGATGAGAGATGTGAAGAGGGAGAATTAAAGATATAGATGGGGTACGTGGTTATTACAAAGAAGAGAGAAAACAAAAACTGAAAGCAAAAGCTTATTTAGTTATTCAACTATCAGACGATTACAAGAGAGTATATATATGAGTGGCTTCACAGTTGCCATCTCGTTATTATTTTGTAACTAATTTCTAACTAAAAAAGAGTTGACTAACTTTACATCCCAACTAACTACTAACTACACTTTATCTGTAAATAGTAACAAAATATAACCATGGTTAATACTCCCCCTCAAGATGGACTATGAATGTTTTGTAGTCCCATCTTACCTATCTAAACCTAAAATTGAGCTGGATGTAAAGCTTTGGTAAAGACATCAGCCAATTGATGTTGTGTAGAAACATAAAGAGTCTGCAAGCACCCTGATTGAATCTTCTCTTGAACCAAATGGAAATCTATCTCTATATGTTTTGTGCGCTCATGAAAAACTGGGTTTGCTGTAATGTGCAAGGCTACTTGATTATCACATTATAACATGGTTGGCTTTGGATGAGAAATGTAGAGTTCCTTTAACAGTGACAACAACCAAGTAATCTGACATGTTGCATAGGCCATTGATCTATAATTTGCTTTTGCAGATGATCTGGAAACAGTGTGCTGCTTATTGGATTTCCATGAGATAAGAGAATCATTTAGAAACACATAAAATTCAGAAATGGATCTTCTGCTATCTAGACATGCTGCCCAATCGGAATCAGTGAACACTTTCAACTGCATATTAGAATTTAAAAGAAAGAGAAATCCTTATCTAGGTGTTTACTTGATGTACTGTAGAATTCTTTGTGCTGCCTTAAAGTGAGGCAACCTAGGCTTAGCCAAAAACTGACTTAACCTATTGACTGAGTAAGATAAATCTGGTCTGGTTATAGTTAAATATAATAATCTACCAATCAATCTTCTGTAACTAGTAGGATCCTTAAGTACCTCACCCTCTTCTTGAGACAAGTTGACATTTGGCACCATTGGAGTCTGAACTGGTTTAGAACCAAAAAAACCAGCATCAGACAAAAGCTGAAGAGTATAAGGCATTTGAGATACGAAAATTCCTGTATTAGACATGGCTACCTCCAAACCTAGAAAATATCTAAGTTCTCCCAAGTCTATCAATTTGAACCTTTTATCCAATGAATCTATTAGACACTTCACTGCCTTCTCATTATTACTTGCAATGATAACATCATCTACATAGACCAAAAGGGCAATAAAAATAGTTCCTTCTCTCCTAATAAACAATGAATGATCTGAAAAGGATTGATGAAAACCCTATGCCAATATTGCACTAGAAAAATTAGCATACCACAATCTTAAAGCTTGTTTCAAGCCATAGAGGGATTTATGCAATCTACACACAAGATTAGTAGGTAAAGACTCCCCCTTATGGTTATACCCCTGTGGAATGGCCATATAAACCTTCTCAAACAAATCACCATGCAAAAATGCATTGTTGACATCAAGTTTTTGCAAACACCAACAATTAATAGAAGTTAAAGCAAGTAAAAGCTTGACAGTAACAAGCTTTGCAACTGGGGTAGAAGTTTCAATGTAATACATTCCTTCTTGTTGAGTATACCCCTTTACAACTACATGAGCCTTATACCTTTCTATTGAGCCATCGACTTTATGCATAATCTTGTACATCCATTTACATCCAATTGCATGCTTACCAGGTGGTAGGCTGACTATAAACCAAGTATTATTTTCCTCTAAGGCACAAAGTTCATTAGCCATAGCTTGTTCCCACTCTGGTTTACCAGCAGCTTATGAATAAAATTGTGGCTCAATTGTGACGAAATAGAAAGGACTGCTGCTTTGAACTTAGGAGATAAATGATTATATCTAAGCACTTTTGAAATAGGATAAAGAACTAATGTAGAATAAGCATCAACATGCTGTTGTTGTGAGTGAGAAACAAGAGAACAATGGTAGTTTTTGAAGACTTGGTCTGAATATGAGGTGGTGAAGAAGATGAATCAATAAATGTTGAAGGCAAATAAGTAAAAGAAGTAGGATTTGTTAAGCTAATGACACTGTCAGGTATAACCTGTCACTAAAAAACCTCTTGAAATGGATTTATTTGAGAAAGGAAAAATCTTCTCATGAAATATGACATCTCTTGAAAGAAAGATCTTATTTGACTCTAAATCTAAAAGCTTATAACCCTTTACATTATAAGGATATCCAAGAAATACACAAGCTCTAGATCTTGGTGAAAATTTGTCTCTAATACTTAGAAGAGTTGAAGCATAACACAAACAACCAAAAGCTTTAAGATGAGTATATGATGGTGCCTTATGATTGAGGACCTCAAAAAGAGACCTATTTTGTAAAAGTGGTGTGAGAATTCTATTGATTAAGTAAGTGGAAGTCAAGACACAATCTCCTTAATAAACTAAAGGAATATAAGACTGATATAAAAGAGCCCTTGCAACATTAAATAGATGTTGATGTTTCCTTTCAACCATTGAATTTTGTTCAGGTCTTTCTATACAAGAATGATAGTGTATGACCCCTTTTATGTTAAAAAATTCTATGAAAGAAACTGATTTTTAATCATAACAAAGAAACTAGGTATGATTTGTTGAACCTCAGACTTAACACGCAAAAGATAAATCCAAGTGACTCTAGAATGATCATCTACTATGGTTAAGAAGTACTTAAAACCTTCTTCTGTTATATTATGAAAAGGACCCAAAATGTCATAATGTATAAAATCAAGAGGAGATTTGGAAAAGGTATTATGTGAAATACAAGATAATCTTCTCTGTTTAGCAAAATGACAAATAGAGCAATGAAAATTTGAGTCATTCTCATAAGAAAAACACAAATCCTTATTCAGTTTATGCTCTTTTACATAAGAATGATGGCCTAACCTAAAGTGTCATAGTTCATTATTGGAAACAGAAAATGAACTACACAGAGATTGTGATTTTACAGAATCAGTTAAGCCTTGCAAATCTAAGTAATAAAGATTTCCTAGTCTTTTACCCATTCCAATCTTGATTCATTGGTTGAGGTTCTGAATCAAGCAAGAAAAAGTACAAAAAGTGAGAGAATAAGGATAGGTTTTGGTAAGAGAACTGATAGAAAGTAGATTGTATTTGAAGCTAGGCACAAAAAAAATATTATGGAAAATAATGTGTGCTGAAAGCCGAACATTGCTTATTCTCAATATGGATACAGTATGGCCATTAGGTAAAGTAACTGCAGATTTGGTAAAAGAATCAAAAGATTCAAATGAATATAATGTATGGCATACATGGTGTGTAGCACCAATATCTAATATCCATGCATCGGCAGATATGTCGTAGTGTATACCAGTGAAGTTGGATACCAATGATTGTTGATCACCAGAAAGAGTTTGTAAGGCATTTTACTATAACTATGAACTGAGAAGAGCAATGAGTTGCTGACATTGAGTGGTAGGCAGATTAGTCACAACTGAATGAGGAGATTCTTCAGAAGCATCAATTACTAAACATGTCTAATTAGTTGCTTGTTTACCGTGTACTGGCCATTTCTTTGACTTATATCCAAGTGGATAACCATGCAACTTATAACACTTGTCTACAATATGACCCGTGACTCCACAGTGAGTGCACAAAGGTCTATCTCTTTTCCCTTTAAAGTTTCCTGTTGTACTGGCATTCATTCCTAAAGCAACAGTGTAAATGTTATTGAATGAAGAGTTTCCTACATGCCTTTGTCTCTCCTGTTGAACAACAAGAGAAAAGACCTTATTAATCGATTGAGAGGATCTAACATAAGAACTTAGACCTGTATTTCAGTAAAAGACTCATTAAGTCCCATAAGAAACTGTAACACATACTCATGTTGTTAGTAATCCATCCAGGACTTCATACCTACACAACTACAAACTGGTACTTGCCTAAACTCCTTCAATTCATCCCATAATATTTTCAGCCTAGTATAATAGGTTGTACCATCATTAGTACCCTGTGTTAAACTATTCAATTGTTGTCTAATCTAGAAAACCTTAGGTCCATTACTTTGGTGAAATCGATCATGAAGATCAGTTCATACATCACTAGCATTGTCTATATACATGAGACCTCAACTATTTCCTTAGACATAGCATTGAGAATCCAATAAATTACTATACTATTACATCCAGATCAAGAATTATATGAAATTTCTGTAGAATTAGGTCTAGAAAGAGTACCATCAACAAAGCCCAGCCTATTCTTGGCAGTGAGAGCCATTGACATAGCTCAATTCCAAGTATTGTAGTTTTCTTCCACTAATTGATGTTATACCAAACATAATCCCGGATGATCGCCATTACTGACAAAGAATAGGTTGCTTGAGTCGTCGATAGTGAATCGATCCAAGTTAGGGATTTCAAGACCCGCAAATCGACTTCCTCTATTGTTACCGCTGGTGCAAGTTCCCCTATTAAAGGTACTAGAGTTGCTCACAGTAGCTTCACCATGAACCATGATGAATAAAGAAGAAAGAATGGCAATGGATGAAAGTCGTAGCTTTGATACCATATTACAAAGAAGAGAGAACAAAAACTGGAAGCAAAAGCTTATTCTGTTATTCAACTATCAGACGATTACAAGAGAGATTAAAAGAGAGTATATATATGAGTGGCTTCACAACTGCTACCTCATTATTATTTTGTAACTAATTTCTAGATAAAAAAGAGTTAACTAACTTTACATCCCAACTAACTACTAACTACACTTTCATAGTGGTAGGTTGATTTTGATTTAAAGTTATCGTCTGGGGTTTCAGTGGTTTGATGACAGCAATGGCATGGTGTTGGTGACCAGAATTTAATGATAGTGTTTTGGTGATGATAATAGTGGTTTGATGCTGATGATGATGGTGGTGGTGGCATTTGTTTCTTGGTTTGATTATTTATTTATTTTTGACAGATTCGAGATGCATTTTTCGTTATGTTTTTTTTTTCTATTTTTCTTTGTAAAGATGAATGGTGGAGATCTATTCATTTTATTATTATTAAAGTTTAAGTTTTTCAAACTCATTTATTCACAATTAATGAAGGGTAAAAATGTCTGTTAACATGAAATTTACTTTTTTGGATTGAAAAGCTTATGGGAAGGCGTTAAATGGTTAATACTTTCGATTTCAGGGGAAAACGACCATAAATTGAAATACATAGGGAGAGATTTACTAATAGGGAAAAATATTGGGGGAAAATGATATTTTCCTATATTCTTAATATTTACATCAATCTACTGCTTCTTCATTTTGAAAAATAAATATAATCTTTTAAAAAATAATAGTGAAAATGGTTAAAAATGACCACAATTTTCATATGAAATTTTCATTTAATCACATGCAAAGTTTTGATTGTAATAACCACATTGTGAATTTTTGATTGTAATAACCACATTGTAAATTTTTATATTAGTCCCTATCCACAAACTACTATAATATTCCTCTATCAATATAAGGGTAAATTACACAAATTTACCATGATTATAGGTAAAATTGTACTAAAACCAACCAAAAAATCATAATATCAATGACTTCCCCTTGACCCGTTGACTAACCGCTGACCACGTTAAGTAATCACAGAAAGGATACGATGTCTGTTTTACCTACATCAGAAAAAATAAGAAACATATATATATATATAACTAAATAAAAAAAATGAAAATGGTGAGAAAGTCACCTTTTTTTAATGAGTTGTAGTGATGTCACCAGTTTAATAAGCTAAGTTTAAAAGACACATATTATGGTAAACTACCCATATTGCCCTTAAATAATCAATTTTTAATTCTCTTTGTACTTCCATCTCCACACTTTGATAACTGAAAGCAGTAACTCCCCTCTCTCTCTCAAAAAAACTTGTTTGAAAATCTATCTACAATTTATCTGAACATGATCCAGTTTTTTCAATCTACAATTGGTCTGAGCTTTTTTTGATATGTTTACGAGCTGTTTTGTAATTGGTCTGAGAACTTTTTAAATTTGTCTGAGCTTTTTTTACATTGATACGAGCATTTTTAAACTGGTACAAACAAGTTTATAATTTTAGACAAAAAATCTTAAACCCTTAAGAAAATAAACTCAATCCCTCATAAAAAAAGTTCGACCATGTACAAAAAAGCTCGATCCCTTAAAAAAAAAAAGCTCGTTCACTCACAAAAAAAACTAGATCCTTTACAAAAAAACTCGATCATGTAAAAAAAAAAACTCGATTCTTAACAAAAAAATCTCGATCATGTAAAAAAAAAACTTGATCCCTTTGAAAAAAAAAGCTCGGAGCTTTGAAAAAAAAAGCTCGGAGCTTTGAAAAAAAGCTCGGATGAGTTTTAAAAAAACACGGAAATGTTTCAAAAGTCTCAAAAACCCAGATATTCTTCTTCGTCAACACACACCAAATCAAATAAAAAAAAGCTCCAGAGTAGTGGTGTAAAAATGGACTGGCCCGGCCCATTAGGCACGGCCTGGCCAGTTCATTTCTAGAAACAGGCCTGGCTGGGCCTGGCACGCGACGGTGTCACGGGCCGGCTGGCCCGGCTTGTTTCTGGAGAAGCAGGCTGGCCCGGCCCGGCAAGCTGGCATGCCTCAGGCGGGCCGTGGAGGGCCGTGCCAGGCCGGCCCGCTGGACCCCTCTGGCGGGCCGGGCAGGCCTGGTCCGGCGGGTTAATTTTTTGGTCCAATTTTTTTTCCAAATTACGTTTTTTTGGATTTAGGGTATAGGGTTTAGGATTTATAGTTTATGGTTAAGAGTTTAGAATTTAAAATGAATGAAGAGAACGGACAATTATTAGGATTTGAAATGAATAAAGAGAACGAACAATTTTTTAATTATTTATTTATTTTTCACTTATGGAATTCAGTAATACATATCTACATGATTGCCTCGTTAAAAACCTTACCAAGAAAACCCAGTGGGATAAAAACTTGGTAAGGGAAAAAGAGTGCAACCGTTTTACAACTTACAAGTAAATAATAAATACATATGTAAAAGTATAACCTAGTTCTGGCCCTAGCCACTACCTGAAAGGTCATCAATATAGAGATTATCGAAATTTAGATTAAGTTCTTTATCTACAGTTAGATTTTGTAACCTTTTTTTAGCATGCTCCCAATCCCGAAGGCATGTTAATACCTCCACCATCTCTGGAGACAAACAGCTTCTTTTTGGTTCAATTATGCGTCCACTGGTGCTGAAAGCTTGTTCTGAAGACACCGTTGACACTGTAATAACCAGTACGTCACGTGCTAAACAGAACTGGATACCTGTACGTATAGGTCTTCCACCATAACAACAAATCAAACTCTTTCTTGTCTTCAACAACATCGAACTGTGCTTCAAGGTACCTAATAAGTTCGGTACAAGAAGATGAGCTAGATCTTTGCCTTGAAGAAGTACTTGTTGATTTGTCTTTTTTTCGTCGTTTCAGAAGGCTCCAACTTGTTTGCTTCGGCTCTGTCTCCGGTCGTGTTGATTGGGGGATGTCAATGTTGCCAAACTTGATCTCATGAATACGAAAAATCTCGAACAACTTGGTTCGAATGTCAGTAATTTGTTCTGAATAATCTATTGACAAATTAATACCAATAAACTCAATCAAAACTTCTAAACCAGATAATTTAACCCTGGGATCTATTATAGCACTTAAGGCATAAAGTAGGGGAATGTTAGCCCAATATTTTTTCAACTTTGTCTCCATGACAACAATTGCAGCGCCTAGATGTTCATATTCTCTATAACTGTTTAACTGTTCAGATATTTCCACTATCTGATGGATTGCCTGGGAAGATGTGGAGTAATATACCCCGGAAAGAGTTACAGTGGCATTGCAAATTTTTTTAAAAAATTGAACAAAAATCTTTGCCACATACCAATCGTCTGTGGTAAGTAATTTTGGACTAAGTTGTCATGTTTCGGTCAATTTCATGTTATAAAAACATGTAATGGTTGTATCATATTCCAAACAATTTTGCAACATTATATAAGTAGAGTTCCACCTTACCGGTATATCAGTTTGGAATCGTCGGGGTTTGAGACCGTTTAATTTACAATGTCTCTTGAATTCACTGAATCTAGGATTAGAACTGCAAATCCAAGAAATGGCATCTCTGATGCGATCTATTTGGTTGCTTACCTGCTTTAAACCAGCCTGTACAACTAAATTTATAATATGGCATGCACAACGTTGATGGAAGAAATAACCTCCATCTTGCGGGATATTTCTTGCAGAAAACAATGCAATAGAGCTAGTATTTGCAGATGCATTATCAAATGTGATTGAAAGAATGCGATGCGTGATTTCATAAGTTTCTAAAACTTCCATTATGACATTAAAAATGTTTTCTGCGGTATGTGCAAAATCCATAGGACGAAAACCAAAAATTCTTTTTGTTATCCTCCAATCAGAATCTAAATAGTGTCCCGTGACACATAAATAGTCCTGTTTGGAACATGCATTCCAAATATCAGAAGTTAATGCAACAGAGACACTTAAATGCTGTATTTCAGCAACTAAGTCACCCCTTTCGGTTTCAAACAATCGTATCAAATCATTTCTAGTGGTGGTTATAGAAACAGGTTCATATTGGGGGTTATATGCAGATGTGATTAATTCTTTATAAAATGGACTCTCACCAATAGTGATCGGTTGATCAGTTTGTGCAATGTATCGTGCCAAGCACTCTTTAGCGTGCATGGCATCGAACTGCCACGTCGTAACGGACCCGTCTGGGTGCCGTTGAAGTTGTTTCTGGGTTGTAGTGTCTACCTGTCCATGTGCAGGCATAAATTTGTGCATATGCCGTCTTAAATGTCCGGTTCCCCCCGTACTTGTAGCATAATTCTTATGGCAAAACTTACATTTAGCTCTGAGGCCAGACGTCTCATTTGGGAGTGTCATTTGGACTATGTTGAAACATTGCCACACATCTGATGTTAATTTTCTGGGACGTGATGTTGGTGTAACGCCGGAACCAGAAGGTCCCGCTTGAGTATGGGTCGGTTTTGAAATATCAAATTCATTGTTGAGCATATTCAAACTGTCCGGAAAATAAGGCTGCTGGTTAGGATCCATTATCTGAATAAAAATATGAGCACTATAGTAGTTAATAGTCAAATTAAAAATCAATATTTACTGACAGTAATCTTAATTTACTAACAATAATTACTATAACTAATACGACACTTACAATAATTTATTTACTTAAAAAACAAATTAAATAAACAAAAAAATCATAATCTACTAACATAAAATTTTAAATTCACTAGTTCACTACTACAAATAAAATTGATAAATTTACTAACATAATATACTAACATAAAATTGATGATTTGAACCACTACTCTTAAATTTACTAACATAATCTACAAATGAAAAATTTTAATTTATGAAAAAAACAATATCAAACGTAATTACTACACTTAACATTCATCATTTACTTATTACAAAAAGTGATTTCAGTAATACAAATTAACTTTCTAAATTTATTAATAACAAATATTAAAATTACTACTAAACTTAAAAATCTTAATAAACTAAACAAATAATATTAACATTAAAGCCCAAAAATTGATAAACTAACTAACTAAATAGATAATGTTTTCATTAAGTAACTCAAATCTAAACATAAACATATAAATTTACTATGAGAATATGTTAGACCAAAAGTAATAACTAAATTGTACCTTTAAAATTTGGTGTGTTGGTGGAAAACGTAGAGAATTTTGTAGAGAGAGTAATAACCAAATTGAATGAAAAAGTTTAGAGAATTGGAGAATATATTAGAGATTGAGATTTGAGAGAATGAGAGATTGAAAGAATGATAGAGAGAGTTAATGGAAAATGAAATGGATGGAAGTATTTATAGAAAAATTTGATTTGTGGGTCAAAATGTAATTTAAAAGATTTTAGGGGTGGTTTTGGTAATTTTTGATTCCTCCAACGGCTGGAAATCAATTCCAGCCGTTGGAGGATTTTTGAAAAAAAAAATAAAAAATTGGGCCAAACAGACTCCAGGCCGGTCCGACAGGCCTGGCACGCCGGATTGGCATGCCAGGCGGGCCGGCCTGCCTGGCCTCCTCCCAGTGGCCCAGCACGCTGCCAGTCCCGGGCCAGGCCGCGGCCTGGCCCTCTTCCTTCATGGGCCGTTCCCAGAACGGCCCTTGAACTTCCTAGGCCGGCCGGACCGGCCTGTCACCGGTCGACCCATTTTTACACCATTACTCCAGAGGCGATGCCCCTTGCCCATTGCCCCCCACCGGAGCTGATCGGGGCCGCATACTTCTGAATGCGTCTACGTAACGCCACTCCGCCGCCATTCGAATGATTGTCTGAGTTTCAACGAGACTTTCTCTCTCTACTTAACAACTCTGTTACTGTAAAATAAATGAAAGAAATCTGATGTAGAACAATTATTGAGGGTATTTTTGTCCGTTAAAAAAAATAGCCCAGAAAATTGTAGATAATATATGGAAATCAAAACACACAAATCCAGGGAAGCACTCCGCCACCATCGCCACCCTTTTCATCTCAAAATCGAACTCATTGCCTCCAAAAGATCGTAATTACCTCGACTCCACCGGAGCGTTGCGGAGTTCGCGACTCTTCCACGACCGGCGGAGGAGTTCGCAAGGAGCCCGATCTGTTCCAACTGGAGCAAATCGTCTACCGGCGGTGACTTCATCGTTGTGGACTTCGAAGTTTCTTTTAATTTTTTGTTAATTTCTTTTTTATTTTAATATTTCAAGGTTTGATTTTGGAGTTCAGTAGAATGTTTAATGGACGTGATTTAGTTGTATTATTTCATCTTTGAATTGGTTGTATGATGAAGAAAACAAAGATTTGGGTTTTGTAGCCAGAAATTGAAGAACTATATGTTGGATCTTGAGATGGCTTTTGTTATTAAAGGTGATTGAAGATTCTGTGATAAGGAAATCGGGCAAAAATTCCATATTTTTTTTCTTTCAAATTATTTTTTCATCTTATCTCCTAATTCAATGAAGGAAATCAGATGAAGGAGAAGATGTTTTTTGGGTTGTGTTTGGTGTTTGTACAAAGTGAAGGAGCAAAAGTTTTTTTGGATTGCGTTTGGTCTTCTATGGTGAAGGCGAGGAAGAAGAAGGTATTAATATTATATTTTATTAATGAAAGTTTTAGGGCTGATGTGGCAACGTGTGATTGGAAAACTCATTTTCTTTATTTAATAACACAGGAAAAGACTAAATTAACCTTAACAAGTCAATCACTAACTGCGGTCACCGGTTAGTCAATTGGTCAAGGAGAAGTCATTGTTATTATGATTTTTTGACCAGTTTTAATGCAATTTTTTATATAATAAGAATAAGTATGTATAATTTGCCCTCAATATAAACCTACTCCTTATCAATCCCTTATTTCTTCCTCTTTTTTTTTTCAACGATTCTCTAAATCAAACAAAAATTTCATTGAAAATCGCATATGTTATGAAAAACACTTAACATATCATGAGTTTTGTGTTGGTTGATCGCTGTTCGGTTCTAATGAAAAATCATAAGAAAATAATCAAGAAATCGATTTTTCATTGGTTTCACATTTTTTTTTAATATGAAATATGTTTTTAGAACGTGAAATATATTTTAAAAACATGAAAATGATTTAAATTATTAAAATGTAAAAAATAAATTATTAAAAAAATATGAGAAATATATTTTATAAGAACATTTAAAACTTATTGCATATATTATTTTCTTGATCGGACTTACGGTCAGTGAGTACATGATTTCAAATCTTGAAACTCCCACTTTCATTTGGGAATTAATAGCATTAAAACAAAAAAATTTAACATTGCAATTCTAAGTTTCTAACCAACCATTTCAACTTTGTGAATGTATTTTTAACTATAGTTTATTTATACTTATTTTACTTCATGACAATTGTTGACGTCAATTTCTCAATTGATGAGAAAGTCAACAAGATTTGATTTTAGTCGTGACCTGTCAAAGAGAAAGAGAAAGAGAAAGAGAATGCAATTTGAAGCTAGTTAGACACAAGTTTACGTAGTAAAACTCCGGTTATCGGAGAAACGTCCACGAGTGGTTGAACAAGCAACCGAGCCAAAATCCACAATCGAAATAAAGATTTACACCAATCGATCTCTCTTTTTTCTCTCTGCACGTGATTCTGTGTCCTTTTTAATGAGATTATGGGTCTATTTATATATGCATAGAATCATAATCTTTGTTGTACAAGTAATGAAAGAATTCGTATGTAATTATAATTGGTTACTTGTTGGAGTAGTCTTTATCTTCTTTCCTATTTCGGAGATTGGATGGAGATCGAATGAGACTCTGGTGATATAGTTCATTTAGGACTTATTTCCTTATAAATGCACAGTCTTCTTGAAGAAATAAAGTTGTTGCCTGGTCTGGAACCTTTTTTTTTGTTTGGTATTTTATTCTTCTAGGAATTCTACTCGACATGGATATCTTTGCGTATTTTGGTATGACTCTTGGTTCATATGCGAGTTATGTATTGGACTTCTTTATTCTGGTTTATTCATATATGTCCCGAGCAGGTCATGGCTTGCCGAATACTCGTGTTCACACTCACTCGGGATTTCATTCGTTAGTGTTGTTTTGAAGGACATTTTCTGGATGCCTACTTGGATGTCCTGACAATATTTGAGGGATTGTCCACCTTATCAGTGCCGTGTACATTCGGTAAAAATATGCATATATCAATACCCCCTTAAAATATTTTTACCGAGTAGGAATTTGTTCCCGGTGAAAGTATTTTAATCGACCCTTCAACCATTTATACCAGAATAATAATCTTTTAAACGACACCTCGCAGTAATGACGTGTCTTAATGGCTACCACGTAAATGTGATCTACTCCTCCACACGAGATTTTAATGATTACGACGTTTTAGAGTTCTGACGGCTTGGTTAGTTCATTCCTCGACACGTGTCTTTTAATCGCTCGGTTTTCTTGGTAGCATTTATAAGACGAGACTGGTGGGTTAACTGGTGCGCCACTTTCGTTATCAAATCTTTATTTTGGTTTGTTCCCGCTTTTTGAGACCCTAGGGTTTCGTGTAATTGCCTATTTAAATGTTCCATTGAGGGGTTGCTCTGGTTCATTTTTATAGAAGCAAACACTCAACCCAGATTTTCTTATGCAGAAGTTTATCTCGACTCTCCGTCGAATTTTTTACAGTTGTTTTCTTTATTCTAAAGGTTAGTTTTAATGGATCCATCTTCCCGTCATCATCTTTTTACTATAGCTTTCGAGGTGCTTGAACGCGGAGACCTTCAACTGGTTTCTTGCGTTCGTAGACTATTGGGGGAGATCCCTCCTGATGAGCCTCTTTTTTTAGGTGTTGACGTTTCCGGGCTTCATCCTGACGTTCGATTAAATTCTAGTTCTGAATCATCCAGTTCTGAATCTATCGTTTCTGATCATAGGGTTCCTCTTCGATCCAGAATGGGAAACATCAGAGTAAATGCGAGGTCCACAAACATGGCTCGGGCAGTGTTCAAATCAGGGAACAAACCGTTGATGAGAAGGACGTTGAAGCGTAGTTTAGAACATCTCGTATCCTCTTTTCTATTGAACACCCGAGTGGGTTTGATACCGAGCCAAATGTGGTCGGGGTAGATGGGATCGTGAAGTATCGTGCTAGATTTGACCTGGATGATCGGTTACAATGTCTTCTGCCGGTGATAGAGCCGTATGGAACCCTTCCCAGGGCATGGTGGCTATTTATAGATCCATGCTCTGTTACGACGTCACTCTTCCTCTCCAACCGTTCATTGCTTGGTTTCTAGCCGAAGCAGGGATTGCTCTAGCCCAACTTGCCCTGAATAGCTACAAGATTTTAATGTGCATGTGGCATATGTGGAGTCGGATGAACCTATCACCACCTTCCCCGGATGAAATCAGGCATTTTTATACACTAAGGCAATCTGGTCGGACAACAACCTATTTTCTTATGTCCAGTCCACCAGATTGCTGGGTTTCTGAGGGGACAAATGTGAACCCGGGAGTTGAAACCTCTTCTGATGCTAAAAAAAGAGGCTTTGTGTGGGGGTTTCCTTCATCGAACAAGCATTGGAAGAACAATTGGTTCTTTACCGGAGGGAACTTAGGACTTCAGGTTACTCTCTCGGCCTAGGGGAATCAGACTGTGTTGAAAGTTCTCTGTTTTTTCTGTTCTCCTGACGCATGTAACAAGAAAAAACTTGACTTCTCTGATGCTGAGCTGACCAGACTCGCTCGGGCCGCAGTGCGTACTCTGGAAAAGAGAAGCAAGTCCTATCTTTTTAGTGAAAGCAAGATGATAGAGCTTGGCTTCTTTAGCCAGATTTCAGGCTACCGTAGACAATGTATGGTTCTTTTTTTTTTGCATCTATTTTCACTTATATATTACTATTTTTGACTTGGTTCTTTATCGTGTTAAGTGTATGACTCGGACATCGTCTGTGACGTTCAAGCTCGTCAGGTGAAGTCGATCCTTCAGGTGAGCCAAAAAGATGCTTCTCGCCAAACCAAGGAAGGCACTGCTCCACCTGATGAATCGGATGACGAGTCTTATGAGGCTGATAAGCAGATTCTTGAGTAAGTCCCTTAAAAGGTCATTCAGCCGACCGTGGGGGAATCTAGAGGTCCGAGTGGTCCTGTTGACAATGCCCAAAAATTTCCTAAAGATGAAGACAGACAAGAAAATCTTCTTGGCGAGGGGCCCGATGAGCCGAACTCCCCGGTTGAGGTTCCTACTGAGCGGTTGGCTGTCGGGGATTGAGAGAAACCTTCCGGTGGACAAGAAAATACAGATCCTGATTTTTCGGATCATTTCGAGATGATGACCAAGAAGATCCTTCGATTGATCTCAGCTTCCATCGTATTCAGACTGAGAAACGGAAAGCGATCGGTTCTCCTACTCGACCTCACAAGGTCCTTCGGGTGGTATCATTCATTGAATTGAGCGATGATGATACCGAGGGTAGAGTTTCCCCAAGTGTTCAAGTTGAAGCTTTTGTAGGAAGGGCGAAAACTCCAGACTTGAACAGGGATTCCTTGCCTCCCAATGTTGAAGATGTAAGGGTGAAATCCTTAGGGGACCCTTCTTATCCCTCTCCTGAGGATATGCTAAAGGCGATGTCTTTTGGTCGGGCCTTCATTGGGGATGATTTTTGGAGCCGTTGCAGGGAAGACTCTTCGGCAAATCGTCTTCAAAATATTTTTAACACTGGGTCTTATGTAAGTTTTCTATCCCAACCTTTAACCTGTTGGGTTTTTAACTTAACTCTATCCTACAGATGGTAGCCGAGTTTGCTGAGTTAATTCAGATGCAACAACATCAAGCTGATCGGATAAAGAGTCTTGAAGCTCAACTGAATGAGAGTGAGGATAGCCGTGCTCGAGTTGAAGCAGTTTATCCAAGGGAGGTGAGCTCTGCCCAGGTGTTTGCCAACCACTGTTTGTCTAAACAAGTAGAGGATGAGGAGAAAGCTTCTATAACGGAGGAGAGAGCTTTGTCTTTCCATAACTCTTTTTCTGCCAAAAGAGGCTAGGCTGGAGCTTGAAGTTCAAGGAGTCGATCGGTTCAAAAGATCCCCTGCCTATGATGCCTTACTCCTTAGGGAATTTCAACGAGGTTTAGTCTCAGCTGGTGAGTTCTTCAAAGTTAAAAATTGGGCGACTGATAAGGCCCGGGCGAACTGGGAATTGTCGATTAAAAACCAAGTGGATCGGTCCTTGGAATCTCTTCAGAATCAAATGAAGGAGTGAAGGGCATACTGTCGAAGTCAGGGTAAAGAGCCCCCTATGCACTTAGAGATCCCATCGGAGCATTCTCTTTCAACTTTTTATGGGAGTCAGAAAGCATGTGCGGATGGGTCGAAGCCTAACGTTGGACCGATCCCAAGGACGGTCTATAATGAGTGGATGGATGAGTCGGTTGGTATAATTGTCTGGCCTTCAAATGAGAGTCTCATTCATGAGTACGAAATGGTGTCCGACCCGAATATCGTTAAAAGCTCTAAGTCCTCTCTCTAGCATTTGATGTATTTGTACAATTTTTGGATTTTGTAATTACAGTTGATTAATGAATTTGTTCTGCCAAGTATTTTGTATCCAACCCGATTGAGTTATTGCCCGAGTATCTTAACTTGGTTTCGCCAAGAATCTTTTTTCTGGCTAACTATTTCTTCTCGCCAAGTATCTTATTAAACTGGCTGACTATCTATGCCAAGTATCTTATTAAACTGGCTAATATTAACCGAGCCATCTTGAAACAAGAATATTTCATACTCGGTTGCTACCCAAACATTACATCAAGGCTCACCATGATCATGTTTGAGTCCTTACACAAGTCACTGAGGACGTCTCCTTAGTTTTGTCTGTGCAATGGTTTGCCGAATCTTTAAGCTTTTAAACTGCTTAACACAGCTGCGCATCTCACCAGGATTTTTCCCGACGGTGCTCCGAGCTGTTTTCCAGAATCTGGTGCATCGGGTTTGCCTTTTGGCTAAGGTCGATTGACCTTGCTCGGCTGGCGCACTCCTTCAAGCTTCTCTGCCTATTCGGGAATCTTACTAAATTAATGGTCCCGAATATTCTATTTGTATTTCTTATTATCATGCTCGTCTTTCAAATATTCTTATTATCATATGCTTTATATTTCTGAAATTCCGAGTTTCGTTTTTATTTATAACTGCAAAATTAAAAATGATTAAATTTCAAAGCTAATAACTATCCTAGCTAGAATTGTCCTAACTAAAAAGGGAAACAAAATTTCAAGAATAAAAAGTCTTCAAATATTGGGCGTTGCATGGTCGGGGTAAGAACCCTCTATCTGGTCGTGCAATCCAATATGCTCAATGACCGGCTGCCCCTTCAATCTTATACGAGTCTTCCCATTTATCAGCTAAGGATCCTGTAACTTTGTTTTTTTTTTGTTTAGTGACACTTTTCTGAGTACCAGGTCTTCAAGTTGGAATTTCCTTATCCGAACATGAGAATTGTAGTGGCGAGCCACTCTTTGCTGATATGCCATATTTCGTATTCGAGATTTCTCCCTCTTTTCTTCTAGCTCATCTAGACTTTGTAACAGCATATCAACATTATGATCTTCATCGTATAGCTTGACCCTAGGTGACGTGTACGATGTTTTTACGGGGATAACAACTTCTGTCCAAACTATAAAGTGAATGGAGTCTCTCCAGTAGAAGTCCTCGTTGTCGTCCGATATGCCCATAATACCTCAAGAAGTTTTTCAGCCCAACTTCCTTTCTTGGCATCTAGCTTTGCTTTGAATGTGTGCTTGATGATTTTGTTTACTGCTTCAGTTTGCCCATTTGTTTGAGGGTGGGCAAGTGTGACATAGTAATTGGCAATTTGGTATTCGTTGCACAGTTGTCTAAAATTTTGATTATCAAATTGGGTGCCATTGTCAGTGATGATAGTGCTCGGGACTCCAAATCTGTAGAGTATATTTTTCTTCACGAAATTCGTGGTATTTGCTTATGTGATATGCACCAATGCTTTAATGTCTGTCCACTTTATGAAATAATAAACGGCTACTATTGCATGCTTCGTTCCACCCCCTGTCCCTGCTGGCATTGGGCTAATTAAGTCTAAGCCCCACATGGAAAATGGTCATGGGGACGTAAGGCTTTTGAGTTGTTTAGGGGGCTGTCGGATATTGTTAGCGATCATTTGGCATGCATTGCAACTTTACGAACATCGTTGTGCATCTGAGAATAATGTGGGCAAATAATAACCTTGCTTGAGTACCTTGTGTGCTAAACTTTTGCCCCCAGTATGGTTTCCGCATACTCCACCGTGGATTTCCTGTAGTATCTGACATGCATCCTCTTCTAATACACATCTTTGGAGTGTTCGGGAAAACCCCTTTCTGTATAGTTCTCCTCCGATCAATGTGTATCTTGCTGACCGATACCTGATGCGTTTGGCTTTTAGGGAATCTTCTGGGAGCAAGCCTTCTTCCATGTACCTTTTTAGCTGAGTCATCCAACCGTCTGACTGTGGATTTCTAAGATTTCAAAGTTTTTGGGCTCAACTATGCTCTGTTTGAGGAGATATGCGACGGGAATAGTTTTTGGCTTGATTGTGGTTGTTGGTGATGCTAGTTTGGACAAGGCATCTGCCTTTTCATTCTTCTCCCTGGGAATCTGGACAATCTTATATTCTTTGAATTTCTGAAGGAGTTGTTTTGCTATGCCACGATAAGCTATCATACCTTCATCTCTAGCTTGGTATTGGTCCAGGACTTAGTTAATGACTACCTGTGAGTCGTTGAATATTTCGACCTCATCTGCTCCGAAGGCTATGCATACTCTAAGTCCATCTAGTAATGCCTCGTACTCTGCTTGATTATTCATTGCTTTGAAATCGAATCTCATGGCACACTCAACATCATCTCTTTCTGAGGTGCATACTACGATCCCTGCCCCGCTGCCATGAGTGTTCGAGGAACCGTCGACATATAATTTCCATGAGAGACTCTTGCCTAACATCTTTTTTGCTTCCAGGTTTGGTTATGTGAATTTTGCTATGAAATCTATCACTGTTTGGCATTTGAGAGATGTCCTGGGGATGTACTGGATATCAAATTCACTCAACTTGATTGCCCATTTGGTTAGTCTTCCTGAAATTTTAGGGTTCTGTAATATTTGCTTAAGTGGGCAGTCAGTGAGGACCTGGATTGTATGAGCCTGAAAGTATGGCCTCAGCTTTCTTGCTGCCGAAACCAATGCTAAGACCATTTTTTCTGCCTATGAATACCTGGTTTCAGTTGGAAGAAGTGCTTTACTGGTATAGTATACTGGCCTTTGTACTCTATCTTCTGTTCTGACTAAAATTGAGCTTGTTTCTAATTCCGTAATTGATAGGTACAAGTGGAGTATTTCTCCCATTCTTGGTTTTGAAAGGATAAGAGCTTGCCCTAGGTACTCTTTGATTTTTAGGAACGCATGCTCGTATTCTACGTTCCATTCGAGCCCTTTTTCCTTTTTTAATTACTTTAAAAAAGGGGGAACATTTATTTGTGGCTTTTGAAATAAATCTGCCCAAGGAGGCTAGAAATCCTATTAAGTGCTGCTATTCTTTTAAAGTCCTTGGTGAGGTCATTTTCTAAAGGGTTTGGATCTTCTTAGGGTTTACTTCAATCCCCCTCTAGTGAACTTGAAAACCTAGGAACCTTCCTAAAGAAACTCTAAATAGGCATTTGTTCAGATTCAACTTCATCTGATATCTTCTCAAGACATCGAAAGTTTCCCGTAGATCTGAAGCATGCCCGTCTGCCGAGATACATTTGGTCAACATGTCATCTATGTAAACTTCCATGTTTCTTTCTATTTGACGTGCGAAGATTTTGTTGACCAGTCTTTGGTAGGTTGCTCCTGCATTCATTAGCCCAAAGGGCATTACCATGTAACAGTACAAGCCCTGATCGATTGTGAACGATGTTTTTTCCTCGTCAGTTTTATTCATCCGGATTTGGTTATACCCCAAGTAGGCATCCATGAAACTGAGTAATTCGTGGCCTGCTGTGGCATCAACTAGTTGGTCTATCATTGGCAGTGGAAAACTATCTTTTGGGTAGGCTTTATTTAGGTCCGTGAAGTCTACGCACATTCTCCACCGGCCATTTTTCTTCTGGATGAGGACCACATTGTCTTCCCATTGAGGGTAACTGATTTCTCTTATCGACCCTACAACGAGTAACTTTTCTATTTCCTGCTTGATCGCCTGACTTCTCTCGAGGTTGAAAGATCTTCTTTTTTGTATTACTGGTTTTGCATTTTGGTCCACTGCCAGATGATGTGATATTACTCGGGCATCTATCCCTACCATGTCTTCATGACTCAAGGCGAACACATCTTTGTATTCTCTGAGTAGATCAATAAGGTTTAGCTTTACCTTTCCTTCTAAACTGGCCCCGATTTTCAAGATTATTTCCTCTATTGGTTCACTTTTAGACACTTTCGGCTCTTCCCTCGGATCGAACTCAAACAACAATGATTCTTGCTCGATCTGATATGACTATGTTATGGAACACACTTGCTCACTATCGTCTCTATCTTTATAAACTGAGAGATTAGCTATTCTGTCCATCTCCTGGGATCCTTTGACTACTCATACCCCCTGTTCAGTTGGAAATTTGATCATCAGAGCATAGGTAGCTATTACTGCCTTAGTTTTATTCAAGAATGGTCATCCTAACAGCGCGTTATAAGGCCAATTGTTCAGGTCTACCACTACAAAATCAAGCAACACTGTTCTCTGACATGGTGCTACTCAGATTTTCACGGGAAGCTTTACCATCCCGAGACAACGGACCTCGACTCCCCCGAATCCTCTGAGCGGGGTATGGAAAGGCTATAGATCCCTTCGGTCCAACCTGAGTTGATCGTAGACTGCTACATTCAGAATATTAGCTGAACTACAGTTGTTTATTAAAATTCTCCTAACTTCTCTGTGGCCAATTCAGGAACTTATGATGAGGGGGTCATTCGATCGTACATCTACCCCATGTGATTCGGCCTTTGTGAATATTATTGGATCCCATCCTTCCTTTATTCTTTTCGGGTTTGGTTCGGCGAAGTTGACATCAAAGTTCTGCTTTACCACCACCGCTTCTCGGATTTCCAAAGCTCGCTCCCGGTTACTTCTCCCAATTGATGGTCCTTCGAAGATTGTTTGTATTACTTTATTGGCCTCGGGACTGACCCTCTTGTTCTAACCAGAATTATGACCGGCCTTGGTCTCTTTCTTTGTCTCTGACCTCTCATCTTTCTTCAGGATTATATATTGGAGGTGTTCTTCCCGAATGAGTGTCTCTATATAGTCTCTAAGCTGGTAACATTTTGAAGTCTCATGACCGGTTTCCTTATGAAATCTATAGTATTTTGTTGTATCTCGCCGAGCAAATTGAGCCTGTCGGCGTAGCTCCTTCAATAGTTTCTTTTCTTATAATATGGCAAGGATTTTTTTATGTTTTTTCCGAAGAGGGGTGTAGTTTGTGTTATTTTCTTGGTACTTCTCTGTGGTCTGGTCAACATTACGCCTACTTCCCCCATCCTTGCTTATTTCTTTACTGTTCTACTTTTGTTTTCCTTTGTGGCTCTATTCTTTTGACTCGATATATATTTGTTCGGGTCTTTTGCTATGCATGTAATAGCCTCCTGTTGCTAACTCTTCTTCCTCGGCTAGTGCATATCCTCCAGCCATGTCTATCATGTCTGCATATCTAGTTAAACGGGCCCTTCTTAGGTCAAAAGATAGTCGTCCATTCTGTAAGTTGTTTATGAAGGCAACAATTATTGCTTCATCATTTATACTGCCGATTTCTAAGACCGCCTGACCGAATCTCTCCAGGTATTTTTTTCAACGACTCGTCTTTCCCTTGTGTCAACTGAGAAAGGTAAGCCACTGATTTTTTCCTGTGTATATTACCCAGAAATTGTCTTGAGAAACTTCTGCTCAACTCATTGAAACTTCCAATGCTTGCCGGGGGCAATCTTCCGAACCATCTTAAGTCTGCGTCTCCCAGAGTTTGTGGAAAGTAGAGACATAATAAAAGGTCGTTATGGGCATACTGAGCCATAAATCTTTTATACCGTCTGACGTGTTTTTTAGGATCTGTATCCTTATTGAATTGCTCTACATGTGACATCCTGAACCTTTCTGGGAATGGGGTTCGCAGGATATCCATGGTAAAAGGACTGTCGGAATCATCATCAGATAACTCGTTATATCCATATCGCCTAACCAATGCGTCCATTTAACACCTATTATTTTTGACTTCTCGGGTCAAGCTCTAAATCATAACATCTCTATCACCCAGCGGTTCTCCATGATGGTTAAACTGTCGGGTGATCGTCATGCATATTTCCAGCCCCTTTTTTACTTCGTTGCTGAGTCTCATGGGTCGATCCTTACAGGCGTATAGTTCCATGACAACGTTTGTGATGGTGCCGATCACTATCCTCTGATGATGACGATCGATCCCTGCACCGGTCATACTTGCGGTGTCTATCATGGGCCATCTGACCGTGAATCTGCATTTGGTGTGGTCGTTCTTCTTCGGGTGTTTAACGTCCCTTACCCTGATTGCATGTTACACCCTCAGCTTGATTGATTTGAACAGAGTTCCTACCAACTTCGGGTGCATCTGGTTCCGGCCCAACTATAGCCGAACGAAGCCTTGTAAGTGGGGGATTGGGGGGCTGCATTTCTTCTACAACTAATAGATCAACCTCTTCTTTTGTTGCGTCCGCTAACAGCTGTTGCAGTGCCTCACTGAAGCGTCATGTCATGTCTTCACTGGTTGGAGGGATTTGTTGGATCTCCGCCAGAGATGTTGGTTGGTTCTCGGTAGTCTTGGCGAGATCTCCTGAACTCCCGCCTATATGAGCATTATCTGGAGATTTTTGGATATCCCTAGAACTGTTTCTGCTTCCGCTTCCAACCATTACTTTTAATTAAATCGAAGGTTGACCCCCTTCTTCTAGCGCCAATTGTTGACGTCGATTTCTCGATTGATGAGAAAGTCAACAATATTGGATTTTAGCCCTGACCTGTCAAAGAGAAAGAGAAATAGAATACAATTTTAAGCTAGTTAGACACAAGTTTACTTGGTAAAACTCCGGTGATCGGAGAAACGTTCACGGATGGTTGAACAAGTAACCGAGCCAAAATCCACTATCGAAATAAAGATTTACACCACTTGATCTCTCTTTTTTCTCTCTGCACGTGATTCTGTCTCTTTTTAATGAGATTATGGGTCTATTTATATATGCATAGATCCCTAATCCTTGTTGTACAAGTAATGGAAGAATTCGTATGTAATTATAATTGGTTACTTGTTGGAGTAGTCTTTATCTTCTTTCCTATTTCAGAGATTGTATGGAGATCGAATGGGACTCTGGTGATATAGTCCATTTAGGACTTATTTCCTTATAAATGTGTAGTCTTCTTGAAGAAATAAAGTTGTTGCCTGGTCTGGAACCTTTTTTTTGTTTGGTATTTTATTATTCTAGGAATTCTTCTCGACATGGATATCTTTGCGTATTTTAGTATGACTCTTGGTTCATATGCGAGTTATGTACTGGACTTCTTTATTTGGGTTTCTTCATATTTGTCCCGAGCAGAACATGATGTCACTTGGTCCCGAGTAGGTCATGACTTGCCGAATACTCGTGTTCACACTCACTTGGGTTTTCATTCCTTTGTGTTGTTTTGAAGGGCATTTTCTGGATGCGTATTGGATATCTCTAGCAATATTTAAGGGATTGTTTACCTTGTCAGTGACGTGTACATTCGATAAAAATATACATATAACAACAATAAAATTCACATTTGTTTTAGGGAAAACATCATTTCCTCCCTATATGTTGCTATATTAATAAGAGATCGTTTGTTTTTTTCACTTAAAACTTAATAGGTCTAAATCATAATTATTAAGTTGTTTTATTTTTTTTTAAGTGGTCAAACAATTTAAAATACCAAAAAACAATTTAAAATAAAAAACAATTTTTTTTTTTTACTTTTCACTTAATTACAAATCACTGAATTGCATCAAATGTAATCCAAAATCTTTTCTTCCGATACTATCCTCATATATAATATATTGTCAATTCCATCATAATTATATTGTGTAGAAATATTTATTTTAATATATTATTATTTTTAAATAACTTTAAAAATAAAAAAAAGAACCCTTATCACTTCTTATATTGGTGATTAATATCAATATTTTATTATGATATTAGGGTGATGTATTTATATATTTTTATTTTAGAGTGTTTTTTGTGAGTTTCCTATTATCACTTTTTTTTTAAAAAAACTTTTCTTTTCGGAGTAAAAATGAAGTTTGTTTGTAATCAAAGAAAAAAATCATGATCATATGTGTTCACAAATAATAATTATTTTTTGATTGTTTTTATTCCATATTATATGTATAATTGTTTAGTATAGATATAACTGTAAAAAATTTCAGATAATTTAATTTTTAAAAAACAAACGTGTTGACAATACAATCAGAATTAAGAAAAAAAACTAAACATATCATTTAGATTCAGATTTCAATTTCTATTCGGTCTTTAAAAGAATTCAAAACTGTTTAATTTTCAGACAAAAGATCAATCGATCCCTAAATCTCTCCCATCTAGTTCTATTTATGGTTGATGTCTCCCCTCCCGTTAGCTTTTCTGTTAAAACAATAATTCTCACGTCAAAAGACAACTTCTGAAAAGTACTATAAAAAACAGGTACTCTATAGGGTAGTGTTTTTAATAAAATTCATCGGTATTTCGGTATTTCCTTTATTTTACAAGTCTTTCAACCCTATAATTGAACAACACTTCTAAACCACAAAATGACTTTACAACACTCAGGAATCTCTTGTCCCTTCTCCACATCACAAAAATATACTTAACAAAGTTATTATTATTCAAAAAAAGAAATATTTATACAAAACTAGAAACTGCAAACAAGCATCCTTAACCAACATTTATTTTTACACGTTAACATAGAGAAAAGAGCTTAATTACAATGGAAACAAGAGGTTGCCTGGTATGACAACTCTTCATCTCACATTCAAAAACTGTCATCATGTTGAAAAGTGAACAAACATAATATCAAACAAGACTACAAACATAAAAAAACTTCATTACACACACACAAGCATGCCTATATGTCTCAAAATTATCCTATGAGAAATTCAAGATGTTTCTCTTGCTTTACATTATCGAGTGTCCCATCTTAAAAACTGAAGGATTTGCATGAACTTGATAGTTACCTAAGAAAAATAGTTTAAAACAAAAGGGTGAGTGCTAACGCATACTGAGTGGTTATAAATTTTCTTATAAACTATAACTTTGCTGATAAAAATTCTTTCTCCTCATACTTTCAGAATTAAAATGCAAAACACTACTTCATAACTGTTAAACATAGTTGTTGAGAACAAAAAGCTGTCAACCAGATTCTGCGAGGTTGTCTTTTGCTGAAACACTGCCTCAGTTCAACCTGGAGCACCTTTCTAATAATTCCGGTAACAAGTTCTAAAGTTAAATCTGGCTACTGCAGTGTGATTGAAAGGTGTGAATTGTGATTATTAGCAAGTGACCATGTACAGGAAAATCTCTTTGAGTGAAATAACAACATAAACATTAAACCAATATTCATTTCACAAAACAAATGAAAGAATAATTGAAACTGAAATGAAAGTCAGAAGTTATTAGTGCCTTTTGTATTTGATTGATCGTAGTTTGTACATAACCCATTTGGCCTTTTATATACTCATATGAACCACTGGTGGTTTCTTAATCATTCTTCCACTTCATTTCATCATGTCCTTTTGTCCTCTCTGCACTGGGACTTGATTGTCTCGATTTAGTCCTTCTCTACATCGTGCAAAACCGTCTGCATCCATTTGACCACTTATTAGGTGGTTATGGAACAAGGAAGTTGAGCTTTGAAGACCTAGTCAAACAGCTGATTCGAAAAGGAATTCCTAGCATTTCATCTTCAGACAAAATATCTTTAAATTCTTTCAATAGAGCTTTGAGACGCATCTTCTTTTATTCTGGTAACTAAGCTCCAAAACAAGGCACTTCGGTAACGTCATCCAGGTATATCTAGAAGGTCTCCAGTTCTCCTGTTGGTTCCCCTATTTCCCGTTCTCTTAGTGTCTTGGTATCTTTTTCTTCGGCTTCTTCTATTTCTTCTACTTCATCATCTACTTGTATGGGTTTTGCTGAAGGTACGATCTCTTCTAATTCATCCAGCTCTATAGGTTTTGTGGGGTTTTCTGTTATCACCTGAGCACTATACTTTATTAGGGTAGAGAAGGGTTTGAAGATATGGTGTAACATTTTCGTGCTGATAGCTGATTTCCTTTTACCCAGCCACTCACTCTCCAATTGGAAACTTCAACACATAATGATATATAGAAAGGACTCTTTTGGTTTTTGTTAGGAAAAGTCTTACCAAAATCACGTTGTACGCATTGGGAGCATCCAGTACAAGAAAATCTATCATGTTGCTGACTTAGTCATGCTCATTTCCTATGGTTACTAGAAAGGTAATCCTCCATATTGGAATTACTGAATCCCCTGTAAAACCATAAAAAGGTGAGGAACAACTTTGAAGGGTGGAAGTTTGTAACCTAAAATGATCATAAGCATTCTTGAAAAGGATATCCACCGGGCTTCCAATGTCGATCATTACTCGAGCTACTGTACAGTTGGCCACTTTGAAGGTGACTACCATAGGGTCTTTTTATGGATGGATTAGACCTCATCAATCTTCTTCCAAGAAGGTAACAGAGGTTGAATCGAGCTTGATCTTGCTTGAACTGACTTGGAACACCTAGTGAATGAGATGCTTGTAGCTCAGGATCCTGGCGTAATTCTTTCTTGATTGCCGGAATTCCCTACCAAGTTTGGCCCCCACAAATGGTATGGATTACCTGGTTGACCGACAACAATACCTTGGGCTGCTCTTCCTTGACCTGGGTTCGGATCAAAACCTTAACCTTTTCTTTAATTCTGTCTCTGATCTTATACAGGAATTCAGTCAAGAATCTTTTCTTGATCAGAGCTTCAATTTGATTTCGTAGGCTTTTAAATTCTGAGGTCTTATGCCTATGGTCTTGGTGAAACTCGTAGAACTTGAACTGGCTTCTCTTCTCAGCTGGTATTCGCATTGGATTCGGTTTTCTAAGGATGTTCTTGTCCTCGATGGCCATAAAGCTCTCATCAGGGGTGGCATTCAATGGTGTCAGTTTAACCGCTTGCTCTCACGGTTCTGCCACTTCTAGGTCTTATTGTTGGAAATTTTGTGAAAAACTCCTGATTTGAGAGTATAAATTGTGTATGATAAATTCCATAAAAGTGGAATATTAAAGTGGATTCGAATTCTACTTCGTGAGAACTTCGAAATGGTATACTCAAATTCACAAAATGGTTAATAGGTGAATGAGAAATTGAGTCTCAAAGTGAACCCATTACGTAGGGATTAAAGTGAATCCCACATTGCTCAGAGAAATCATTTATATGTAGTATATAAGTGAATGTGTGATATGAGCTATCAACAATGTGTGACATAGAGACTCTCTCTCACTTTTTTAAGCTATATAAAAGCCCTAGTATTTTGTTCATAAAACATCTGAAAAAATACACAGTTCCTTTCTCTTCTCTCGTTTCTCTTCTCTGGTAAGTTCAAACTTTGATTGAGTTCGCTGGGAGTAATTATGCTTTGCACTTTTACTGTTTAAATCGTTGTATCCTGGGAGACAATTGCCTTACACATATGGTGTTACCCGGTGAAATTGTCTTAAGTACATCGTGTGAAACACAGGCCTCGATTTTACTACTTTGTTTTTGAATTGATACTTTCTTCAAGTCGAACCGGATTGTTTTGTGTTTTTACAAACAAATATCAACAATCTTAAGACAATTTCCTCTATTACGTCTTTCTTCTATTATATATAAAACTTCTGGTTCTGGTACTGGAACAGATAGTAGCAAATTCGAAATATCAGTGGTTCGATTTGAAATTAAAAACGATTTATGGAAATTAGGTCTGTTTTTTAGGCACTGGTTTCAAACTAATAACATTAATCTGTGAAAATTGGGTCTAATTCAAGACACTGTTTTCATTAATAATCTGAGTTCTAAATATCAGACACTGATTGTGATTTCCATCATGAAATTTGATTTGATATCAACTGATAGCCGTGCTATTATTTATATGATACTAAAACAATTTTGTTTTTGTTTCAGATATTATGGCAAACAAATCTAATATGAACTCTAGTGTTCCACTAGAGACTCCGGGAGTTAATCCAAGTATGAGATTAGATATTTCGGCTATGAATTCTTTGCTTGTGATGAGGTACCTGTAGTATTGCCTACTGTGACCACAACAACTCCGATCATCAACTACTTCGTGAGAAACATGCCTGATCCGGTGATGAGCCAATATATGAGTCAAGGGAATGTTCCCATGTCAAATCCCCATGTGAATTTGGTACCTTTATCGATGAATCATATGGAGAAGCCTGATAAGTTCAGTGGACCGAATTTTAAACGATAACAGTAAAAGATGCTATTTTATCTGACTACACTGAACCTTGACAGGATCTTGACTAAAAATGCTCATAAACCTAAAAGTGGTGAAGAGCGAAATGTTCAGGTATAGAATGCTATTGATGCATGGAATCACTCAGATTTCATGTACCGCAATTACATATTGAACGGGCTATTTGATTCGCTATATAACGTATATTCTTCAAAGAAAACAACCAAAGAACCGTGGGAATCATTAGACCAGAAATACAAAACTAAGGACGCTGGTTCCAAGAAGTTTATTACGGGCCGGTTGCTTGATTACAAGATGGGAGATTCCAAGATAGTTATGAGTCAAGTCCAAGAGCTACATGTGATTCTGCATGAGATACATGCCGAAGGGATGACCCTGAGTGAAACCTTTCAGGTGGCTGCAATCATTGATAAGCTTCCTCCTTCATGGAAAGAGTTCAAGAACTATCTCAAACACAAGCGAAAGAAGATGAAGATCGAGGATCTGATTCTCAAGTTTCGTATTCAATAAGATCACATGAAGTATAACAAGAAAGATGTCAATGTGCCTGAAGCGAAAATCAATGTAGTTGAGCATGGGCAAAGTTCTAAACCAAAGAAGAACAAGCCTGGGAAAGGATCCAAATTGTGTCATAAGGGAGAAGTCCCTAAGAAGCCAAAATTGCAAGGGAAGTGCTTCAACTGTGACAAGCTGGGTCACAAATCTTCTGAGTGCAGGTTACTAAAAAAAAAAGAACCATGAGGCAAACGTGGTTGTTGGGATCTCAAAAGATGTATCCAAGATCAATATCTCTATAGTTGTGACAAAAGCAAACCTGGTTAGGTCAAACCCGAGTGGGTGGTGGTTGGATACTGGTGCCACTCACCATATATGCTTTGACATGGAGATGTTCAATATGTTTGAAGAAGAGGCGAATGGGGAGAAGCTATATATGGGCAACTCAACCACATTTTATGTCAAAGGACGTGGGTAAATCATTCTCAAGATGACCTCTGGTATAACCCTGAGTTTGAACAATGTGTTGTATGTACCTAAAATTCATAAGAACTTGGTGTCTGGTTCATTGTTAAATCATCATGGGTTCAAGATGGTGTTTGAATCAAACAAAGTAGTCTTGACTAAGCAGGGTACTTATGTGGGTAAAGGATATGTAACTGAAGGGCTTTTTAAGCTCAATGTATCTGTTGTTAAACGAACTATCAATAAGTATAACACTTCAGTTTATTTGCTTGAGTCTTACGATTTATGGCATGGTAGACTAGGACACGTTAATTATGATACTTTACGTAAATTAATTAACTTAAATCATATTCCCACATTTAATATTGATCATAAACGTAAGTCTGAAGTTTTTGTTGAAGAAAAACTAACAAGGTCATCATTTCAAACTATTGAAAGGAAATCTAAACCTCTTGATTTAATTCACAGAGATATATTAAAATTTGTTCAAACAAGAGGTGACAGCAAATATTTCATCACATTTATAGATGATAGCACCAAAAACTGCTATGTATATTTGTTAAAAAACAAGGATGAAGCGATAGAGAAGTTTAGTCTTATAAACTGAAGTTGAGAATCAACTCAACAAGAAAATCAAGGTACTGAGAAGTGACCGAGATGGTGAGTATGTAGCACCGTATGGTGAATTCTGTGTACAACACGGAATCATACACCAAACCACTGCATCATATTCCCCTCCGTAAAACGATATTGCAGAACATAAAAATTATACCTTGAAAGAGATGATGAATGCAATGCTGATAAGTTTTAGATTGCCTCAAAACATGTGGGGTGACGCTATATTGTCTAGCAATTACCTTTTAAATAAGGTACCCCGAAAGAAAGAAGACAAGACGCCATATGAACTATGGAAAGGAAGAAAGTCGTCATATAAATTCTTATGAATGTGAGGGTGTCTTGCCAAAGTAGCCGTACATATACCTAAGAAGGTGAAAATAGGTTCGAAAACTTTTGACTGCATTTTCAATAGATATGCACAAAACAGTAGTGCTCATCGATTCTTGATCTATAAATCTGACATATCAGATATACAAAACATGATGATGGAATCTAGAAATGCAATGTTCTTTGAACATGTATTTCCATGTAAATCCAATGATGATGCAAGTTGATAGCTGTGAGGACCAAGAACAAGGAAATGAAGTAGAGGATGAACCTAGACGCAGTAAAAAAGCAAGGACGGAAACTTCTTTTGGTCCAAATTTTATGACCTATTTGCCAGAAGGTGAACCTCGAACTTTTAAAGAAACGGTAAGGTCTTCAGAAGGACTCTTGTGGAATGAGGCTATTAAGAGCGAAATTGATTACATCATTCAAAATCATACTTGGAAATTAGTGGATCTTCTCCGGGATGTATACCGCTAGGATCCAAATGGATTTTCAAAAGAAAGATGAAAACTGATGAATCAATTGTAATTAAAGGTTACAATCAACAAGAAGGCTTAGACTACTTTGATACGTATTCTCCTGTGACAAGAATAACCTCCATTAGGATGATACTTGCAATCGCAGTTTTGAGAAATCTTGAAGTACATCAAATGGATGTGAAAACGGCTTCTTAAATGGAGATTTAGATGAAGAAATTTGCATGGAACAACTTGAGGGTTTTTCTGCTCCAGGACAAGGAAAGAAAGTCTGTAAATTGGTGAAGTCTTTATATGGTTTAAAACAAGCACCAAAACAATGACATGGGAAACTTTATAATGCTATGATGTTGAATGGATTTAAGATCAACGAGTGTGACACAAAAATGGCTATGTCATTTTGTGTCTTTACGTTGATGACATGCTCATTGTTGGTAGTGATGATAAAATGGTCAAATCTACCAAGGATATGTTGAAATCTAGATTTGATATGAAAGATATGGAATAGGCTGATGTAATGTTAGAAATGAAAATCTCAAGAACATCTAACGGAGTCATACTAAGTCAATCACACTATATTGACATGATTCTTAAGAAGTTCAATAAAAATGATTCTGGAATTTCCAGAACACTAGTAAATATAAATCTACATCTATCCAAGAATAAGGATGAGAGCATCTCTCAACTAGAATATTCTCGAGTGATAGGAAGTCTGATGTACTTATCAAGTTGTACATGACCAGACATAGCTAATGCAGTTAGCAAATTAAGTAGATTCACGAGTAATCCAGGAACCGATCACTGGAAAGGAATAGTAAGAGTACTTAAGTACTTACGATTCACTCATAATAATGGACTATATTATACCAGATATCCAGCTGTCCTAGAAGGATACACTGATGCTAACTGGATATCTGATATGAGGGATTCAAAATCCATTAGTGGGTATGTATTCACACTAGAAGGTCCGAATCCTCCAAACAAACATGTATAGCCAGATCCACCATGGAATATGAGTTTATAGCATTAGATAAATACGGTGAGGAGGCTGAATGGCTAGGCCAATTCTTAGAGGATATTCTAAGATGGCCAAAGCCCGTGTCGGCGATTTTCATTCACTGTGATAGTCAATCAACAACAGGAAGAGAACATGGCAACATGTATAATGGAAAATCTAGACATATAAGTCGAAGACATAATACCATTAGACAACTAATCTCAAATGGGATTTTCACTATTGACTATGTAAGGTCAAAAGATAACATTGCGGATCCGCTAACTAAATGATTAAACAGAGAACTAGTTGAAACATCATCGAGAGGAATGAGACTAAAGCCCACTAGATAAAAAGTTGATACAATGGACACCCCCTAGTTGACTGGAGTTCCCAAGATCTAGGTTCAATGGGACAACCATGTTGTAAGACTCAGTTGGATCACCGTGAGGGTTACCCTCAAGTCCATTCCTATGATGAAACGGTGATGCTCTTAGGAAAAAAGGTTAAACTATGTTTTTAATGATTCTTATGCGTCAAAATTCCTAGCTATGGAAATCCGAGCAGAGTTAAGCAGGTTACTCTTAATTAAGAAATCACCTATGTGAGAGAGAAGTGGGGCCGCTTCTAAAAAAGAATAGTGAATGGCTATATTCTCCAGAGACTCTCACAGAACCAAACGTATGTTCATGGCCAAAACGAACATAAAAATGAGAACCAAATCGGGTCTGGAAGATACCTGTGTAAGGTTTGTGATCATTTATACAAAACGACAGAACAGGTCAAGGATATCACATCTACTGATTAGCCAGTAAACTAAGCATACCTTTATAAGGGAAGGTTCAAAAGGTAACACCTACCTATCCTATGCAGATTTCAACCTTTTGAACTTACCAAACATCTTCTTTGTGTCTCATAGGTTAGTTTCATTCTTGTGGGGGATTGTTGGAAATTTATGACAAACTATTAATTTGAGAGCACAAATTGAGTATGATAAATTTCATAAAAGTGGAAGATTAAATTGGATTCGAATTCTCTTCTGTTAGAACTTCGAAATGGTATACTCAAATTCATAAAATGGTTAATAGGTGAATGAGAAATTGAGTCTCAAAGTGAACCCATTGTGTAGGGATTAAAGTAAATCCCACATTGTTTAGTGAAATCATTTATATGTAGTATATAAGTGAATGTGTGATATGAGCTATCAACAATATGTGGCATAGAGGCTTTCTCTCACGCGCGAGGGGTGCAAATCATAGACCTCGAACCTTCGAATGCACGACTCATGTGTGGGCGCGATCTGCAGACACGAATGCCGCTCCGATTGAACTGAGAGAGTCCAGTTGACCTTTTTCCACTTCCCTAAGTCAACATTTTGTTTGTGAAGAATAAGAAAAGCTTTAATTGTTTAGATTCTAATTTCTTACTTGATCACTAAGAATACAAAATTGGTTTTGATTAAAAGTAAATCTCTATGGAGAATATTACCTAATTAAATTATTTTCTTATTAAATCAAAAACGTATTCACCAAGATAATTCCGAATTAATCCCAAGCCCCTAGTGCTTCGGTTAGGCTATATAAAAGCCCTAGTATTCTATTCATAAAACATCTGAAAAAATACACTGTTTTGTAGCAGTTCCTTTCTCTTCTCTCGTTTCTTTTCTCTGGTAATTTCAGACTTTGATTGAGTTCACTGGGAGTAATTGTGCTTTGCACTTTTACTGTTTAAATCGTTGTATCCTGGGAGACAATTGCTTTACATATACAGTGTTACCTGGCGAAATTGTCTTAAGGACACTGTTTGAAACACGAGCCTCGATTTTACTACTTTGTTTTCTAATTATTACTTTCTTCAGGTCGAACTGGATTATTTTGTGTTTTTACAAATAAATATCAACACTTATTGAGGTTGAAGCTAATCCATGTGGAAGTTCCCTCGAGCAGGATATGTTTCAAGAACTACCTGTAAGGTTTTTGGCCTGTAGTATGACTTGCTTTGTTAGAAATTCCAAAACTCGGGAGCGGTCTTGCCTTGTTTGTTGTTAATCTCTTTCCTTATGGGGCAACCAACTTCTTCTGGCGCTTGATTTTGAACTTCACATCTATCTCTATCTGCTTGAGAGCTCGTATGTAAGCTTCGCTGTAGCTCCGATATCGTCTCTCCTCAAACGAATTTCACGGATATCATGTATACAGGTTTTGTTAGAAGTGGTTCAAGGTTTCTTTCTCTTAGAAAACACATATTTCTAACACTTCCACTTAGTGGATGTAATTTTTCAGGGATTCCTCTTCTTCTTGGTAAATGTATTACAACAACAAGGGATCCTTCACACGTTTCACTCCTTGAAACTAGGCTATGAATTCATAGGTTATTTGATCAAAAAAATACGATGCTACATATTCTCAACTTCTTGAACCAATAGAGAGTTGGACCTTCAAAGGATGAGGGAAACATGCGACACATAGTTTTCTGAGATGCTCTATGGACCTGCATTTGCTGACAGAATATGTCGAGATGTGTCTTTCGGTCAACTTTTCCATCAAAACATTCTAGTGGTATTTTCACATTTTCTGAGAGTGTTGTCCTCCTAACCATGCATGGTGAATTATTCTTTCTTCTATTCTTCTAGGTCTCTAACTGATTTTTTTAGCCTTATTCCGGTCAGGGAGTCACTCTTCTCTCAAGAGTAGGCATCTTTCTTACCATCAACACACTCATGTAGAATATTTTCTTGATTCCTGATGCTTTGGTTTAGATTTGAGCCGAGGAGCCGTAGTTCTTACTGGTGGATGGTTTGGAACACTAGGCCATTCATGCTCAAAGCGTGGTGATGAGGATTTGTCTGAAAATCAGCTCATACTAGGTGAAGAGCTGGCGATTGGATTAAATTCTTAGGATTCTCGTACATGGATATCATTTTTCCCATATCATTATACATCTTGCTTTGATTCTCTAACATGATCTTCATTTATTTGGCCAACGTTTGCACATCGACCTTAGGGGCTTTCTCTTTGTCTATGTGCTTGGCCGTATGTTAGCCTCTAATCAACCGAAGGATTTGACTTAAAACAGGGGTCTTTAAGTCTTAGGACTCTATCAGGGTTTAAATAGCGTAGATGGAATCCGTACTCCTACAAACTTTCAACTTACTTCCCCTTTTCAACTAGTTAGAACCCTGTGCGTACCTTGACTCATTTTCGTCTGGATTTATTGTAAATCTTGGAGATGCTAACCCAAGTTACCTACTTCATTAGAAATACGAAGCTCGTATAGGTTGAAAATATGGCTTTATTATGTCATGTGGTGCCCTATTGCATTATATGAGGGAATTCGACCAGTAACGTGGATTGATTGCCAAACAACAAACCGTGGGGATCATAAATAGATAAAAAAGAGCTTCAGTTGATCTTTATGTTTGTAAGGAAATGACCTTGGAGTTATACGCTGGAAGGTTCTCGAGATATGAGGTTTCCTTTAAGGTGCTCAATGTTTCCAAAATTCTGAGATTGGGAAGGTTGACAATATTTTGTCATCAACAGTAATAAATAAACTAAAATTTACACCAAGACTAGTACCAAGGGAACAATCTCACATACGTGGCAAAGTATATCGACAAGTAAAGGAAGTTAACTCATATATACGATAAATATTATTCACACGTTCAGAGTGATTATTCTCACATACGTACGCAAAGTAGTCTTAAAGGCCAGTAATTTCATTTCTTAGAATAGGTACTAGTCCGGTGTTTCGAAAAATCAATGACCACCTACCTTAACTATGTCAAGAAATCATAAATTATCAAAATAGCAATATAAAGATTACTTCAATTAATAAAATTAGAAAACTATCTACTCCCAACTTTGTTTGAAACTCTAATTGGGACCAAAAACGTTTGGATCCTCCAATACCTCTTCTTCGCCTAACAAAATGCAACAAGCCCACTTTAAAAACCATTAAATTAGATAAATCATAGAGTTTAAATACAATGCATACTGAATCTAAAACTACTGCTTTTCGTTTCTTTTTTTTGTCTTTTGCATCTTTTTTTTCAATTATTCTTTTCTTTCTTACTTACTATTTTCTTCATCTTATTTTTTTTCTTTCTATTATTACGTCTAAATGGTATGGACCTTACGATTCTCCCCATCTTAAAAAAAATTGTCCTCGAAATTTATTTACCCATCTGAAATAAGTTAGGATACTGGATATGCATTTGATCTTCCTGTTTTCCAAGTTGCTTTTTCTGTTGCATGATTCCTTTATAAAATTTTACTAAGGGAATGATTTTAGTATGGAACACTTGTTCCCTTCCGTCGATAATTTCAACCAGCTCTTCTTTATAAGTCAAATCTTCGTTTAACTTCACTGGTGTTCTATCAAAACATGTGAAAGATCTGCTATGTATTTACGGAGCATAGATATATGAAACACCTCATGAATTTTGGATCGTTCTGGGGGTAAAGCTAAATAGTATGCAACTACTCCTACTCTACCAATAATCTCATAAAACCTAGTATATCGTGGACTCAATTTCCCAAATTTTCCAAATTGAAGTACACCTTTCCAATGTGAAATTGTAAAAACATCTGGTCACCAACTTTAAACTCAAGTTTCCTTATGTGTTTGTCAATATAACTTTTATGTCTATCTTTAGCTATTTTCAATCTATCTCTAATGATTATGATCTTTCCAATAGTAATTTGCCTAATCTCTGGACCAATAGTTTCCTATCATCCGTTTCATGCCAACATACTGATGTTCTGCACTTTCTTCCACAAAGAGCCTTATATGTCGCCTTTATAATGTTAATATGATAACTATTGTAATAGGAAAATTCAATCACTGGTAGATGAACATCCCAACGTCTTTTGAACTCAATCACGTAAGATCAAAGCATATCCTCTAATTAATGTTTGAATAGTGTGCACTTATTGACCATCAGAATGTAGATGGAAAGCAATACTAAAATTCAATTTAGTACCCAAAGTTTTCTGTAAACTTGGCAAAAATATAGATGAAAACTGTGGATCTTTGTCTGATACAATAGGTACAAGTGTGTCAAGGAGATGAACTATCTCATCAATAAAAGTTATGGCTAATTTGTCAAGTAAGTACAATTGATTGGTAGAAAATGTGCATACTTCATTAGTCGAATAACAATCTCCCATATACAATTTGACCACTGTGACTGTAAGGTCCATGTCATTCGGGCCCATCAACAGGCCAAATTTAAGAAAAAAAGAGATAAGACTGAAATGAAAAGCGAATAGGTGAGTAAGCCTCCATAGCCTGTATAGTTGACAGACAGCTGTGAGCTTAGTTAACTAGCTCACAACTTTAGTTATGCCTTTCCATACCTATATAAAGGAGGATCAAAGGTTATGAGAGCTAGAAAGCAGTAGAATCGTGTAGAAAGGAAGAAAGAGAAGGAAGAAAAAGGAAAATAAGTCAGTGGAGCTCTCTTGTGATATTGTAGATTTTCGGTTGATTCTTCTTTGAATTCCAATTTCTAATTGGATTTTGTGTGGTTGATAAGAAAAGAAGACGAAGTAGGGGAACCTACTATACTTGGTCCGAATTAAGCTTGAAGTCTAAGTTGTGAGTGAAAAAGTTTCAGTTTTTTATTACCTCAAAAGTTTCCAGTTTTATGCTTAAAATTAGTTGCTGCAAATTATTTAAGCGTTTTTTTTTTAATGATTTATGGTGATTATACAGAGAACTGAAAATATGTTTTATGCTTATATTAGCACTCAGAAATATTAGCTATTGCTTTTACTAAGTATTAAGAAGAGATTATGAATGATTTTATAAAAGCACCGTGTTTGTACCCTTCCCCAGTTATGATTATTGTTGGCTTATGGGGCCGTTCTACACATGTGTATGTCTGATGAGTCGCTCTGCACGTGTACGACAGATTAAAAGAGTATTGAGTCGCTCTGCACGTGTATGACTAGAAGTTATTCCTGACTCTGCGTTTGCACACGAAGTAATTCGGCTTACGTATTGAAGATATCCCTGGGTACTAATTTCGTGCAGATTAAGATTTTATAAATTATCTTATTCTTGTTTAGAAAATAGATGTATTCAGTTTATTAAGTACGAAAGTAGATATATTATATTTTACTATGTATTACTGGATGCATATTGAAAAGTTGCTCAGAAGTGTTTTTAAAAGTTTCCATTCACTCACTGGGCGTTAGCGCTCATTCTTTTACTTAAAAAATATTTTTCCAGGTAGCTGCTCGGTTGTGCGGACTCAGAAGTTGTGAGGTGGACCACTCGATGACATCATGAAGCATAAAAATCATTCATTTTAATTTTCATGTACATATTTAGAGATGTGTGGTCGGCATGGTCTGATTTCTACTCGGCCAACTCAGATTTCTGGTCATTTTACTTAGAAAAAAAAATGGTTGCATTTTGTCTGGTCGAGATTTTGACTAACTTTTTGTAATAAACAAAAAATCTTACAGTTATGTACATTTTGTACTCTTCAATAATTTCCTTAAATTCTTTTTATGTTTAAAAGTAAATATTTTCAATGGAATTTTACTCGAAATTATTTTAGCATGTTAGCAAAAGGTATAGCCCACAGGGCCTCCCTCGTACTCAAGAGAGGAGTCGGGGTGGGTCCTGTCAACTTGGTATCAGAGCTTGTTTATGATTTCTTAGACCACAAAATAATTGTTTGCTTTTAGTTTCATACATTTAAGCATAACTTTAATTTTGTAACAGCATCATGCGTTGAGTTGGCCGCCCACACACGAGACCGATAGCTGACCTAGGAGAGAGGAGTGGTAACCAATATGAGAATGAGGTAGAATCACACCCTCAACCACCTATACCTCAACCTTATATGCCAGAACCTAGGGAGGAATCGATGAATAGAATTGCAGAACTGTTGACTACCATGGTTCAGTCCTAAACGTGAGTGCCAGAGAACTCTATTGAGTGTACACGTAAGTTGGGAGCTACAAATTTTGATGGAACTGGAGATCCAGATAATGCTAGTTCTTGGTTGAATGAACTAGAATGTGTATTTGAACTTATGAGGTGCACAGATGAACAAAAGGTTTCTTTTGCTATATTTTTATTAAAGGAAAAAGCATATGATTGGTGGGCCTCAGTTCAACGAAGAACTCCTGAAGAAATTACTTGGGAGGATTTTAAGAAGCAGTTTAATGATCTTTATTATCCTCGTATCTATCAAGATTTGAAAAGAGCTGAATTTTTCAAACTAGTGCACGGATCTATGACAGTAGAAGAATATGAGAAGAAATTTATAGAACTTTCGAGGGTTGCTTCGTATGTAGTCGGTGATGAAGAAAATAAGTGCAAAAAATTTGAAGATGGACTTCGATCGAAAATTAAGACAATAGTGACTACTTCTAGGCATGTTGAGGTCGGTAAGATTTTTGAAGATGCATTGAGAGTTGAGAGAGGCCTTAATGACTCTCACAGATTTGAACAACAGAAACAAAAGTGAAACAATTGGTCAGCTCTAATAGCAGAATGTCTAAGGCAACATGCGGTTTTTCAGGTTAGACTAGTAACTATCAACGGAGTCGTGGACCTGGCTCCAGCCAAGCATCAGTCAAACAACCAATAGGTAATCATCAATAGAGTGCTAGTATGGGTAGAGGTAGACGCCCTCTATGTCAGACATGTGGAAAGTACCCTGATGGTAAGTGTTATTTGGGGATATCAGGCTGTTATCGATGTGGGCAGGCTGGGCATCTAAAAAGAGATTGCTCCGAGTTAGTTCAGGGAGGCAACAGAGAGAGAAAGATAGTTTTTCAACCAATGTAAAGTGGCGCTAGTCTGATTCAAGGACAAAGGGGATCCCGAGCAGGAGGATCTACAACTACAGGGAAAATCCAAGCTAGTGCAGTAGGGGTTGGAAGCAACCAATAGAGAGGTTAGTTAGGTAGACCTCTTACTCAAGCAAGAGTCTTTCCTATGACTCAGCAAGATTCCGAGACCACTCCCGATATCGTTACAGGTATGTTAACCATTTTTAGCCACGATGCTCATGTTCTCATTGATCCTGGATCTACTCATTCCTTTGTATCTCGATCTTTTATGGTGTGTATACGGATATAGAATTAAGACCATTAGATTCTAGTATGGTAGTGGCTACACCTACCGATGAATCTTTATTGGCTGAGAATGTATATATAAACAGCAAAGTTATAGTCGGTAAGCATGAGCTACATGTTGATTTGATTCCGCTTGATATATGTGATTTTGATGTTATTTTAGGAATGGATTGGCTTGCTACACACCATGCTACAGTAGATTACTTTTAAAAAAGAAGTAAAATTTACACTTCAAGAAGAGTCAGATATCATTTTTGTGGTGAATGTCGGATTCTTCCTTTTTGTGTTATGTCTGCTATTACTGTCAGACGGTTGCTCAGGAAACAATGTTCAGCTTATTTGTATTATGTAATTGATACTCGGGATAGTGAGGTGAAGTTAGAAGATATGTCTGTGGTAAGACAATTTCCAGACGTATTTCCTGAAGATCTTCATGGATTACCACCAGATAGAGACATTGAGTTTGTGATAGATTTGCTTCCAGGCACAACTCCAATTTCTATTCCACCTTATAGAATGGCTCCAACGGAGTTGAAAGAGTTGAAGATTCAATTAGAAGAATTAGTAGATAAGAATTTTATTAAACCTAGTGTATCACTATGGGGAGTGCCGGTTTTGTTTATTAAGAAGAAAGATTGAACATTATGTTTATGCATCGATTACCGGCAGTTGATTAAGGCAACGGTGCGTAATAAATACTCACTCCCACGTATTGATGATTTGTTTGATCAACTTTAGGGAGCAAAAGTGTTATCCAAGATAGATTTACGAACAGGTTATCACCAATTGAAGAATAGAAACTGTGATGTACCAAAAACTGCTTTTAGAACTCGTTATGGGTATTATGAGTTTTCAGTTATGCCTTTTGAACTAACCAATGCTTCAACAACTTTCATGGATTTGATGAATAGGGTATTTCATCCTTATCTAGATAAATTTGTCATTGTGTTCATTGATGACATTTTGATTTATTCTAAGGATGAGGTGGAGCATGTAGAGCATTTAGAAACTATTCTACAAGTCCTGAGAGATAATCAACTTTATGCCAAATTTAGAAAGTGTCAATTTTGGCTCGATAGAGTTACATTTTTGGGCCATGTGATTTCTAGTGATGGTATTTATGTTGATCCTCAAAAGGTTGAAGCTATAGTAAATTGGGAACAACCAATTAGTGTGATAGAAATTAGAAGTTTCTTGGGTTTAGCAAGTTACTATCGAAGATTTGTAGAGGGATTTTCTAAAATAGCTTCACCATTGACAAGATTAACTCATAAGGATGAGAAGTTTGAATGGTCAGAAACACGTGAACAGAGTTTCCAAGAACTCAAGGAGAGATTGACTTATGCTCCAATACTTGCTCTTCCAACCAGAAGTGATGGATTTTTTGTTTACAGTGATGCATCTAAACATGGTTTGGGTTGTGTTTTGATGCAGCATGGAAAAGTGATTGCCTATGCATCAAGACAATTAAAGAAGCATGAACAGAATTACCCAACACATGATCTAGAGCTTGCTGCAGTTGTGTTTGCATTGAAAATTTGGAGGCACTACCTATATGAGGTCACTTCTTAGATTTATACAGATCATAAAAGCTTGCAATATCTTTTCACTCAGAAAGAACTAAATTTGAGACAAAGAAGATGGATTGAGTTGATTAAAGATTATGGTTGTACGATTGAATATCATCATGGTAAGGCAAATATGGTTGCAGATGCACTCAGTAGAAAGTCTTCAAGTTATATGGCTCATTTGAAGATGATTTACCTTCCATTATCAGCTGAATTAAGAATGTTAAGAGTTAAGCTAAAAGCACGTGATTTTGGAGCATTACTGGCTACCTTTCAGGTTAGACCTATTTTGATTGATCGTATACGAGAATTGAAAACTCAAGATTCTTAATTAGTCAAATTAATGGTAGAAGTGCATAAAAACTTACGAGCTGATTTTGTAGTGAGAAGTGATGGTACATTAGTTCTAGGTATTAGACTGTGTGTACCAAACATTAAGGAACTCAAAAATGAAATTTCAGATGAAGCTCACTCTTCAGCTTATGCAATGCATCTAGGAAGTACTAAACTGTATAATACTTTGAAAGAGCATTACTGGTGGCAAGGTATGAAAAGAGAGATACCAGAATTCGTCTCTAAATTTTTGATTTGTCAGCAAGTCAAGGCAGAGCATCAGAAACCAGTAGGACTTTCGTAACCACTTTCTATTCCCGAATGAAAATGAGAACATGTTACCATGGATTTTATGGTAGGACTTCCTCGTAGCCAGAGTGGTCACGACAGTGTATGGGTGATCGTTGATCGACTTACAAAGTCTGCACACTTTCTGCCAATCAGTATTACTTATTCTCTTGACAGATTAACCAGAATTTATGTTGATGAAATAGTTCGTCTTCATGGTACACCGGTATCTATAGTGTCAGACAAAGATCCTCGATTTACATCCAGATTTTGGCCCAGTTTACAAGAAGCATTGGGAACTAGACTGCATTTTAGTACTGCTTTTCACCCGCAGACTGACGGTCAATCAGAGCATACTATTCAGACTTTATAAGATATGCTTCGGGCTTGTGTAACAGATTTCAAAGGAAGTTGGGATGTAAATATATCATTGATAGAATTTGCCTACAATAACAGTTATCAAGCTAGCATCGAAATGGCTCCTTATGAAGCTTTGTATGGAAGAAAATGCAGAACACCTGTATGTTGGGATGAAGTAGGCGAGAGAAAGTTGCTAGGTCCAGAGCTTGTTCAAATCACAACAGAAAAGATCAAAATCATCAGAGACAGATTAAAGGTTGCTCAAGATAGGCAGAAAAGCTACACAGATAAACGGAGAAGGGAACTTGAATTTAAAGTAGGTGACTATGTGTTCTTACGAATTTCACCTTAGAAAGGTATACTTTGATTTGGAAGACGTGGGAAATTAAGTCCACGATACATTGGTTCGTATGAGATTATTGGCGGAGTGGGAGCAGTGGCATACCGTTTAGCTTTGCCTTCAGAGCTTTCAAGAATTCATGACGTATTTCATGTTTCTATGCTTTGAAAATATATAGTTGACCCTACACATGTTTTAACCAAGCAACCAGTGAAGTTAAGAGAATATTTGACTTATGAAGAGGAACCTATTGAGATTCTAGATAGAAGGGAACACGTATTACATACTAAGGTTATTCCTCTAGTAAAGGTGTTATTGAGAAATCATGCAACGGAAGAGGCGACTTGGAAACATGAAGATCAGATGCGAAATCAGTATCCCTATCTATTTTGGTTAGGTAAGTGAAGTTAAAGGATGAAATTCTTGTATGGTATGGTGAATTGTAAGGTCCATGTCATTCAGGCCCAACAACATGCCCAATTTGAGAAAAAAAAAGATGAGCGTTAAATGAAAAGCGAATATGTGAGTAAGCCTCCATAGCCTGTATAGTTGATAGACAGTTGTGAGCTTAGTTAACTAGCTCACAACTTTAGTTAACTAGCTCACAACTTTAGTTGTGTCTTTCCATACCTATATAAAGGAGGATCAAAGGTTATGAGAGCTAGAAAGCAGTAGAATCGTGTAGAAAGGAAGAAACAGAAGGAAGAAAAAGGAAAAGAAGTCAGTGGAGCTCTCTTGTGATATTGTAGATTTTTGGTTGATTCTTTTTTGAATTCCTGTTTCTAATTGGATTTTGTGTGAATGATAGGGAAATAAGACGAAGTAGGGGAACCTAGCATACTTGGTCCGAAGTAAGTTTGACGTCTAAGTTGTGAGTGTAAAAGTTTCAGTTTTGTTTTTAGCTCAAAAGTTTCCAGTTTTATGCTTAAACTTAATTGCTGTAAATCATTTAAGTGTTTTATTTCTTTTAATGACTTATGGTGATTATACAGAGAACTGAAAGTATGTTTTATGCTTATATTAGCACTCAGAAATATTAGCTATTACTTTTACTAAGTATTGAGAAGAGATTATGAATGATTTTATAAAAGCACCATGTTTGTACCCTTCCCCAGTTATGATTATTGTTAGCTTTTGGGTCCGTTCTACACATGTGTATGTTAGATGAGTCGCTCTGCACGTGTACGACAGATTAAAAGAGTATTGAATCGCTCTGCATGTGTATGACCAGAAGTTATTCCCGACTCTGCGTTTGCACACGAAGTAATTCGGCTTACGTATTGAAGATATCCTTGGGTACTAATTTGGTGCAGATTAAGATTTTATAAATTATCTTATTCTTGTTCAGAAAAGAGAAGTATTCAGTTTATTAAGTACAAAAGTAGATATATTATATTTTACTATGTATTACTGGATGCATATTGAAAAGTTGTTCAGAAGTGTTTTTAAAAGTTTCCATTCACTCACTGGAAGTTAGCGCTCATTCTTTTACTTTAAAAATATTTTTTCAGGTAGCTGCTCGATTGTGCGGACTCAGAAGTTATGAGGTGGGCCACTCGATGATATCATGAATCATAAAAATCATTCATTTTAATTTTTATGTACATATTTAGAGATGTGTGGTCGGCATGGTCGGAACTTGGTCGGATTTCTACTCGGCCATGTTCAGATTTCTACTCTGCCATGTTCAGATTTCTACTCGGCCAACTCAGATTTCTGGTTATTTTACTTAGAAAAAAAATGGTCGGATTTTGTCTGGTCGAGATTTTGACTGACTTTTTGTTATAAACGAAAAATCTTACAGTTATGTACATTTTGTACTCTTCAATATTTTCATAATATTATTTTTATGTTTAAAAGTAAATATTTTCAATGGAATTTTACTCACAATTCTTTTAGCATGTTAGCAAAAAGTATAGCCCACATGGCCTCCCTCGTACTCAAGAGAGGAGTCTGTGTGGGTCTTGTCAGTGACCGTGAGGAAGTTCTAATACAAAATCCATAGTGACGTGTTTTTATTTCCACTTAGGAATTGGAAGTATTTGTAAGAGTCATATGGGCTTTTGATGCTTAGCTTTAACTTGATAGCAAATTAAACATTTAGAACAAATTTTGATATTTCTCTTTTCATACTTTGCCACTAATAATGCTCTTTCAAAGTACGATACAATTTAGTAATTCCTGGACGCATCACATACGCTGAAGAGTGAGCTTCTTCTAAAATTTCTTTCTTTAATTATGTAATGTTTAGTACACAAAGCCTATTATTCAAAATAAATGCACCATCCTCCCTTAATACAAATTCAACTCGTACAATATTATTCACTTCTCTCTTCAACTTGACTAAATAAGAATCTCGGGCTTGCAATTCTCGTATGAGATCAATTAAAATAGGTCTAACTTGAAAGGTATTCAATACTGCTCCAAAGTCATTTGATGTTAACTTAACTCTCAAGAACCTCAATTTAGCTAATAAAGGAAGATAAACCATCTTCAAATGAGCTAGAGAACTTTTGGATTTCCTACTGAGTGCATCCACTGCCACATTTGCCTTACCGGGATGATATTCAATCATACATTCATAATCTTTAATAAGCTCAATCCATCTTTTTTGCCTCGAATTCAATTCTGTCTGGGTGAAAAGGTATTGTAAACTTTTATGATCAGTATAAACCTAACAGTGATCCTTTACAAGAAATGTCTCCAAATTTTCAATACAAACACAACTGTATCAAGCTCTAGATCATATGTTGGATAGTTCAATCCATGTTTCTTAAGTTGTCTGAAACCATAAGCTATTACCTTTCCGTGTTGCATCAGTACACACCCTAAACCTTGTCAAGATGCATCACTATAAATAGCAAATCCATCATTACTTAATGGAAAAGTAAGTATTGGAGCAGAAGTCAATTTCTTCTTAAGTTCTTAAAAGCTATGTTCACAAGCTTCTAACCACTCAAACTTCACATCCTTTTAAGTAAGTTTCATAAATTATACTGCTATTTTAGAAAATCCATCTACAAACCTCAAATAATAACCTGTTAAACTGAATAAGCTTCTAATCTCCATCACATTAATTGGTTGTCCTTAATTTACTATAAGTTCAATCTCCTGAGGATCCACACAAATGCTATCTACTGAAATCACATGACTAAAAAATGTAACTCTATCTAACCAAAACAAAAATGTACTAAACTTTGAATAAAATTGTTTATCTTTCAAGGTCTGTAGAATTATCTTCAGATGTTATGCCTGGTCTACCTATTTTTTAGAATATATCAAATTGTCATTGATGAACACTAAAATTCCTATACGGTTATGAACTAAAAAAACCTAGAGGCGGGATGGTTAATAGGTTGATGCTATATTACTATACTTTTTCGAGACTTTTGTCGAACACTTGTTGAGCATACAATTTAACCTCAATTAGATTGTTATCAAAATAGCAAATATCACTTATAAGCACAATTCACCACCCTCAATCTCCAAACACAAACATATAATGACCTTTATGAGTTTGTCATTTCTCTTTGTTACTTAAAACTCATTGTCTCAAAGTACAATAATATTCAATAAGGTTGACATGTACAAGTTGAAAACAATCTACAACAATATTCAATAAAGCATAAAACATACAACTTATCCAAAACTTCTTGATATATTTTATTAAGTACAATAAATATAAAAAATTAAGGAGTTTGAGTTAAAGTCATTGAACACAAGGATTTACGTGATAAACCCTCCCTCCGGAGGAAATATCCATTAATCGAATCCATGACCTTTTCTTATTGCATGTCCCACACTACTCTACCTCGTGCCTTTTACGAAAGGAAGCTCATAAGCTCAATATAGACTAATCCAAGTCTTATTGTGACTTTTAACCTTTTACAGGACATGATCTATGTGTTCATGACAAACACACAATATAAAATGCAAAATCACAACATCATATGGAAACTAGTTGCGTTTAAGTACAAATCAAATAATAATCTAGTTTAAAGTAAAGCTAGATACATGTTAAGAACAAAACAAAAGACAACTAGCTTTAATAAAAGTAGATTAACCAATTCATGTTATCTAGGTCAAAGATAAACATAAATCAAAGTGATAGATCAAGGAATCATGCAAAAAAATCAAGTAAACATCAAAGCACAAAAGATACCTTGATTAGTGAAGAAGATAGTCATAAAATTGAGTGAAATTACTCTAAATCCTAGGACTTTGACTATGAAATTAATTGGATTGGAAACTACTTTGAATCTCAAGTCTCTCACTTTATGAATCACTCAATTTGGCTTAGAAATGAAAGAGAAAACTCAATTCAAAAATCGATGTGCAAGATTTTTTAGGCACGCTAAACGAGCCATGGTGAGAGCATGGCTACAAGCCTTTTGAGCGCATAGGGCCGGTGCTAAGGCTGCATGTGATGATGCAGCTCCCATATCAAGGTGCACACTTGACATGTTTTTGCCTCTCTTATGCACAAACAAGCTGCTCGGGGAGTGCGCCAGTTGAGACATGTATTTAGCAAAGGCTAGCCTTCGCCAAGGCATGTTGCCTTCATGTCCAAAGACCATGTTTTGGCATGGAGAAGCCTTCGTCTAGGCATGACATCGCCAATCTCTTCCCTTGACGCTAAAAAACCGATTCTAACTTAAAATTCGATCTCGGAGGCTAACTTTGCTCTTGATGATCGGAAATCGATTCTGACTTCGAAACCAATCTCGAACACCGAGCAACATATGGAATGTGCCAATGGACTTGGAAATTGTTCAAATAACTTTTGAATTTCTCAAAATACCCCTAAATCACAAACTTAATCGGAAAGGCACGAAAACACTTGTGTGAGACACGAATTACTCGGAACTCAACCTAGGACAAATCCATACATGATTTGGCCTGTAATAAATGGAAAAACTTGGGAATGTAATTCCATAATGAGATTACCAACCAACTAATAAAACAATTAAAAATCATGAAACACAACAAATAAGATAAACAAACAATAAAATGCACAAACACATTCAGGCATGCTCTTTCTTAAATCTAATTTCTATAACAGGTTTTTAATGCATCAACATACAAAGTGAATGTGTGTACTATATATAATTTGCATAACGATGCAGGGACACCAAAGCATGATATGTGTGTGTACATCTATGCCTTGTAAGAGATTAAGGTATTGTTTTTATCTTAACTTGGCTATGAAGCAAATCTCTTGAAAACATTGTTTTTATGAAAAGTTACCTTTCACCTTAAAGCTCAAAATCACACGAACCACCTAGACAACCAACCATTACAAGCAAAGAGGGTTTTAGTACGAAATTTAACCAACACACGGCCTCACATCTACGAACCCAGATTGATTTTCTTTCACTATCGCCTTTTTATTTTTTTTTAATAAAAACTATTTAACTCATCTCTTTCTGTCTTATAATTCTCAAATTAAGCCTTATTATTTATGAAATGTCTGGTTAGCGGTTTCATATTAACTTATTTAAGAGTAGCAACAACTATCTTATTTTATTTTTACTTAGTCTTAATTTTGGATTATTCGTTTTGGCTTTATGATTTTTTGCTCTTGGTTGCTAACAAATTAATGATACTTTGATCATTTGAGAACTGATTGGTGAAATCAATTTTTTTTCTTATTTGAATTCACTGTGGAGTTATTGTATTTGTTTTCTCATGTCAATGTAATTGTTTGTGTACTCATTGTTTTCATAGAATCTGTGCAAACATGTTATAAATGGGTTATGTGGGTCAAGACCCGACCCCTTAGACCTGACCCATTTGTTAAACTAGTTAAATGGGTCATGTTGGGTTACACGTTTATTAAATGGGTTAGGTTGGGTTTGAGAAGTTCAACTCGTTTAATAAACGGATCATCCCGACATAACCCATTTAATAAACCTGTTGTATCGGGTTTGATCCAACCCGACCCGTGAACACGAATTGCCAAGTTTATCAAAGCTCGTCTTTAATTTTTTTTCACTTATTTCTTTCATATGTGACAACGTAAGGAGCATTCGACGAAGATTATGTGAATTTATTCTCATATGCTTCCATTATCATAGATCTATGTACTAGTCTGAAAAATTCAGCTTGTTTATGACTATTAAACTGCCTTTTAAATTTGTTCCAATTAATCCATGCAGGATATCGTCGTTGCACCAACTCCCACCGGTCATATGCCTTTTCCTTTATAAAAAATGTAGCAAATAAGAGTTTTTATTCGTTTGAGCATCTCATAACTTCAAAAACACATTAAATTAATTGAACCAAGAATTGGCACTGTCTGGATCTCTAGACCCAATGAAAGTTGTAGTTACGTTTTATAGTATTTTATGGCACTCGTGTTGGTTGTTGAACAATGGTAGTCAAGAGCTCAACAATTCTAATTTAAACTTATGCTTTTCCATCTTCATGGTCTCGAACTGAGTTTGTAGAACTTGTAGCTTTAAATCCTTCACAGTTTGAGTTTTTTCTTATGCCGTCTAAAGGATTTTTCATCTTTCATATGCATTATTTATGATTTGGATAAGCTTGTATTGGTTCTCATTCATGGCACAGAATAATGAATGCATTGCCTTGTTGTTCCAATTGGAAGCTTCAAACTCTTTAGTGCTCTTTTAAGCCTTGGATTTGGGAATTATGCTTCCATCTTCTGTCGTCATTGTGGGTGGAGTTTACCTATCTTCGATCACCATCCAAACCCTATCATCTATCACGGTAGGAAATGACTCCATCTTCATTTCCATGAAAAGCAATTGTTATCGGTGAGTAATGGCGGTCTTATGCCAGAAGATACCTAGAGAGGGGGGGTGAATGAGTTGTTAATCAAATTAATTACCAACTTTTTGATTAATCAAAATTAAACACAAAAATCAAGTAAATTGTGGAGTATAAATGAAAACTTGATTTTTTTTACGTGGAAACCCTCAAATTATAAAAAACCACAGTACTAGCATCGCTAGCCACTTAGTCACATAATCTCCATTATTTGAATAATTTATTACAACCTAAGTTGACATCTAGTCATTCATAACTCAATCCATTATACATGCATGCCTTTAATAATGAGACTTGAAAAATGCTTGCCAACCAACTCTTTGATAGCAAGACTTCTCTTGCTTGTGTAACTACTGCGTGTAACCATAAGACTTGGACTCAATGAAGAGATTTCAAGTCTAAAGTGAACAATCACTGAATGCTCAATGCATATTATCTAACCCTTTCAATCACCAAAGCCTTAATGAAAAAGCACTAAAGATGATGTCTTGGTTAATAAAAAGGAAGAACAATATATGAAGTGGAGTTTTTATAAATGTCCAATTTTATAATTGGCTTATTTCGTTGACAAAATCACATTGGGTTTCATTATTGTAAAGGATAGATTAGGATTTGAAGATCACCCATCATCAATTCTTTGGACTGCAAGTGCTTCAAGGAAGGTAGATTACTTGACTCTACTTCTAATTGAAGAGAATTAGCAGCACACACTCACCACATCATGCATTTAGGAAAATGTGTTTTGTTTGCCTGGAAAAGAGAATTTTTCTCTTACCATGGTGATGGTCACTGACTATGCACCTGCCTAAACCGCCGTCCTAACAACGGTTGGTTCCAGAGGTTACATGCTAAGGGAACCGCAACCTATGCACATGCCTAAACAGCGGTCCCTACCACAGTATTCTTCAGAAGGCATCTGTTGCCTGTACCGCGGTCTGTGCATTTGCATGCACAACGGTCATAATCGTCATGTTGTCCATATGGTGCACTATTGTGTGTACTACAGTCTAGACAACTTGCTCGAGCCACGATCTTCCCAACGGTAATGATGGGATTTTGTTGCTTGATTTCAAAATGGCGTCATCTCATCTATGGCTTCATATATATATATATATATATATATATATATATATATATATATATGTCCTTTCCCATTCTTCGCCCGATGAGAGCTTCAGAATTCAATTAAAAACTCTATCTTTAAAGCTCAAGAGTGACTTGCAAGGAAAGTTAGCAAGATTCAACTTTTCTTGACCAAAACCCAAGCACCCATCTTTCATTCATAAATCAAGCATCATCTAGCTTCATCTAGGATGTGTTTAAGAATGGGTATTCATCAAAATATTTGACTTGGTAAGTAGAACACAATATTCAATCATTATTGTGTTCTTTCTTAATAAGAAATCTCTTTTATGATTTGTTTGCATCTAAACTAAGTTTTTATTTACAAGTTGAGATTTTTCTATGTTGATTATTGGGTTGTTGTATTGTGATAGCTATTGCATCTAGGTGTGCTTTTATTTCATATAGCAAAGTTATATGCATGTCATATAGCAACATGATATCTAGGATTGTTTGAATCATTCATTCATGACTAGATAAGCATTAAATGTGTTAACCTAGCATTTGTACATTTTATAATATTCTCATATTCACAATTGGTTGCATATCTCTTCTCTTATGAGTTAAGTGTTGTATGTACTGTGGTTAATATACAAGTAAGAGTATAAAATCACTAATAAAGGTCTACGGGTATCAAAAGTGGATTAGTAACCATATAAGTGTGATGTGGTCAGCCTAGGTTGTTATCGTTTTACAAATAGTGGATTTGAGAGCTCGGTTGGCTAGTATTGGCTAGTATTAGCTAGTCCCGTGGATTTTACTTTGTCTACGATTTTCCATGTAAATTCAAGTGTTATTTACATTCTGCATTTTTACTTGAATTTGTTGTTTATTTGTTTTGGGGTGAAACTTTGAGATTAATATTGATTAACCGAAAAAATTGGCGATTAATTTGGTTAAAACCTATTCACCCCCTCTAGGTTATTTTGACACATACTTTAATTTAATTTTAGTTTTGTTCTTACCTATCAAGTGAAGATGCAAAACCCATGCTTGATGAAGTCCTAGATGCACATGAATGGAGATGGAGGGTCATAAGTGATTGCTTGAACTAATCTCTCTCTAAGATCTTAATATGCTCATTCAATCTTAAAATTTCAGAGTTTTTGTTGAACAAGAAAGTGTCTAGGGAAATATATTGGGGACTTGCAAAACTACAATGTTTTGAAAAAAAACAGATTGTCACGGTCTCGTTTTCACAGTTAACCAAAATGACAAGTTATCTTGACAAAGGCAAGTAAATCATCATCGGAAAGTCGTGGTCCCATTTTCGTAATGGTTCATGACGAAACCACAACCACGAAAATCACTAGAGAAAACTTCGTGCCACTTTGTCATGATTCTCTATGACGACATATAGACTGCGAAAACCTTTAGAAGATTTTTTACGTGGTGTTTCAAGACGACACTTGAATCGTGAAATCCTCTGAAAGAGGTGTCACACTCATTATTCGAGGTGGTCTATGACGACACTTAGACCGTGATATCCACTAGAATGGTGACACGCCTTCCATACAAAAATCTTCACTTTCTGAGGTAACTTCAGTCGCCACAACGTTTTCCACCAAGAACCCAAGCCACTCACACTAGAAGAGCTTAGATTTGTCACCATACCCTTACCTACCCAATACCCACTCTTAACCAAATACTTCCCTATTTTTACAAAATGCCACATTAAAGCATATTCCTAAACTAAGGCATCAGTAGGAATTAAGGATAGGCATTTCCATCACGGCCTCTCACCCCCACGAGGACCGATCCCATTTAGGGATAAATTTGCCCCCAAATACGGTTTGGGGATGGGGTAGGGGAAAATTTCCCCCCCAAAACCTAAATGGGGGTGAGGGAACCTGCCCCCACCCACATTTCCCCATTCCCCCATTCCCTCATTTTTCTTAATTAGGGATGGGGTGAGGCACGATTTCCCCATATATATTTATATATTTTTACTTTTATTTTCTTACGAAAAAAATAAATTTAACTCTATTACTCATTTACTCTCTGCCCATTTCCTCCATTTTCCCATATATTTTTTTGTAATACTTTATCACTATAGTTATTTGCATTAATTTTGGATTAAATTAAAACAATTATATATTTTAGATTACTTATTGGATTGGATATCGAAACAAAGTGAATCGAACGATTGGAATAATCAAATTTTGAATCCCGAATTCTAAATTCAGGATTTTGAATTAGAAAATATTAGGATTGAAAATAGGGAAATGGGGGATAGGGTGGGGGTAAGGGAACCTTCCCCCAATCACCTCCATCCCCACTTCCCCCAAATGGGGTTCTGGGGTAGGGGTGGGGGGACCCTCCTCAACCCCAATAGGCCCCTACACCCATCCCTAGTAGGAATACTAAGAATCATCTCCACATCTTACTTTATAAATTTTTCCTACATCAAAGGCAAATTCCAACCATTTGACTTCGTTTTTAACTGGTTACCGTAGAAATCATTAGCATCACTTGAAGGGATATAATTTAAACGCTGATGGTTTTGGAACCCACCGATCATCATAGATGAGAATTGATTTACCATCGCTAATTCTACAACGGGAATCAGACTCCAAAATTCCTCCCCCCAAAATTAAAAATCTCAAAATCATAGAACCATTCGAACTCGAATTCGCATCCGAAAAGGAAGAAGTAGGGAAATAACACCCTTTCAGCACCTTACCAACCAAAGAGTTTGGAATTTTAACAAGTCTCTAGCATTGATTAGCTAACATAGCTCGATTAAAAGTTTCCAGGTCCTGAATACCTAACTTCTTGTCAAAGCTACTCGAACAAAGCTTGGACCACGAACACAAATGCATCTTCTTATTAGCCTTCGAGCTACCCTACCATAAATGAGCACAAAGCATATGTAACTCGACAATGTGACCTTTTGGGAGTCAGAATAGGCTCATCTCATAGGTTGAGATTGACTGAACAACCGCCTTAGGAAGAATTTCTTTGCCACCAGTCGAAAGAAGTTTGCTCTTCCAACCTTTAATTTTTTTCCCACACATGATGTTTAATATTGACAAGTGTCATTTTGTATGTGTAAAAGAGTTTGTCAAACAAAATTTATAAATCCCAAAATGCGCTCAAAATTGCTTTGCAAAACAATATAATGGCAAGTCGAGCATCGTCCACAGAGATCGGTGAATAATAGAGACTAAACTCAACTCTAGCACTAAAATGCAATGGTTTTGGTTTTGAAATTATACTAATATGCAAACTATGATTAAAATAACTAAATGCAATAAGGATATAGTTTAAATGTGTGAATGAATAATGGAGAGACTAAGAAGTTGATGGACCCAACATGTAAACAATAGGCAAATTAAGAATTCTCATGAATGTACTTTGTAACCGATCTAGAGCGTATAGAATTGGTTGAATTGGTTGTATATCTCTTATAGGTGTCTAATCTAGAGTGTATAGAGCACCCATAAGTGATTTTACATGAATGCACATCTATCAAATAAGGAACTAATCTCTTTATAGTGGCATCAATCTAGAATGTATAGTATTGATGCTTAATCTCTCACAAGCTATCAACCTAGAGTGTATAGAATTGATTACCCATTTGAGATTAGATAGAAATTAAGATTAATAAGTTTGGATTTCACTTGAGGAGTGTACTCTTGTTCAATCCTTGGATACAATTGAGTTTAAGAAAACCAAGTAGAGTATGTACACAATTCTCTACTAAATAATTTCTCAACAAATTAGCAAAGAGAGTAGTGTTCAATCAAGTACCAATTCATTTTTGAAATCAATTAAAACAATGAATGAAACATATTTGATATATTAATAGAAAAGATGCCCAAAGTTCACAAATGAATCACATCAACCCCTTAGTGGGGATTTAGCTACTTATAGTAATTACAAAGCCCGAATTAAGAGATGAGAGTGAGCATAAACCCATAAAGAGATTCTCCTTACTTGAAGCTTCAAATCCAATCTCCGAGAGTTCTTGTTGAGTATAAAATCAAATAGATGATATGTGGGTATTTGGATGTAAACGGAGAAAATGAATCCTAAATCTAAAAAGAGAAAAAGTGATAAAAATGTATGTATTGGTGTGTGGCTGAGATCTTATACGAATATATATATATATTTGATTCCAAAAATAGATATGATTTGTTGACGTAGTGAATTCCTGACACACGTAGTGCATAGATAGTGCACGGGTAAAGACCCGCGCAGTACCGACGATCTGGACACTTAATCACTTCTGTAAAATTTATGACCCCGGTTTGTGAATTGTTACACTAATGTGGACTAGCGAAGTCTTGAGCTAGAATGTACCGGTAGTGCACGGTAGGAACCCGTACACCTACCAATGAAATGTGGCTTTCCTTCTTTGGTTTTGAGATGCTTTCAAGCTGGAAATTCCCTCTTCATCTTCGAGACCAGAATTACACCAATTTCCTGAAATCACAATAAAAGAGTCTATAAGACATGAAAATATGCTTGAAAACATGACAATGGATAAATATTGAGGACCAAATTATAGCACAAGTTTGGCACGATCAAATATTGTCAAACAACTATTGCTTATTTCTACTGGAAAAACTAGGAAGCCCTAAATACCTCTTGTAACATTTCACTAACCGAACCCCAATAATATTAGCTAGTTGAACCTTCTCCACTGAAGGAATCGCCTGACTAACACAAATAGTATATTTATCAAAGTCACTATCTGTCTAGAAATAGTAGAATAATCATTCAAAATCTTTCAAATCGTCATGCACTCATTGTCAATTGCCTTTGAGAAAAGCAGGCTATCATCTGTAAAAAAAATGTTGGAGATATTCGAACCTGACCTGTTGCACTTGAAATCAGCCATATCCCTAAATTCAAATATTGAATTGATAAAACAAGAGAGGCCCCTCAGCAAAAAATAAAAACTGATAAGGAGACAATGGGTCACCTTGATGAAGCTTGGCTTACCACACACATCTTCATTGATCAAAAAGGAGAAAGACATTGATGAAACACAAAGCATCACCGTGCCACCCATTTATCTGAGAAACCTAATCTTCACATTGTATTGGATAAAAAAACCCATTCTACCCTGTTTTAGGCTTTTAATATATCTAGTTTTAAGGCCAACAACCCCACTTTACACTTTTTAGTCCATAACACTTGTAGAAATTTAAACCCGATGTTGGCGTTATCACAGATCAATCTGCCAGGGATAAAAGAACTTTGAGATTCCTACACAACCTCCCTAATGATCTATCTATACCAATTAGCTAAAGCTTTCACAATTATTTTATAAATAACATTGCACAAACGTATCGGGGTGAAACTCAGCCATCCGTACTGCTTGTTTAACATTAGGAATGAGAAACATAACAAGCATGTTGAAGTACCATTCGTCCCTACCGTTTCCTAGAATTTATGATATAAAAAGCTTGGCAAGCCATCTGGACCTAAGGCCTTCGTTGGATCTATATCAAAGAACGCTTTCAAAATTTCCTCCGTAAAAAAATCACGATCTAGCATGAGGGAGCTTCTAGGCAGCAAACCAGGTTTAACACAATAAAGGACCTGATCCATCTGGTCACTTGAAAGCTGGTTTGAACGAAGCATATAAGAGAAGTACGGAACTGCAACATCTGCTAGCTCTTTCCTCTAAATCTGCCACATCCCATCCCTGTCAAACAGACCTTTAATCTCATTGCGAGTTCTGATTTCTGAGGCTTTCAAATGAAAAATTCTTATTATGATCCCTTTCCTTCAACCACTCAACCAATGCTTGTTGTTTCCAGTAAACTTTCTCACAGTCAAACAGTCTATCAAGTTGATATTAAATACTTATTATTGTTTTACAGGACCCATCTTTAATATTATCAGTAGCCTTACAAAGCTCTTTCCTTTCATATGAATATTCTTCCTTAGCCTACACAAATTGTTTGAATCCAGCTAGCTAACTCCCTAGTACATCTTTGAATTCTAGAAGCCACACCCATCTTATCCCTCATATTCCTAAAATTATTCCAGTTGTTGGCAACCAAATTTCGACATTCCTCTTTCCTCTCCAGCAAGCCTTAAAGTGAAAACGTCTCTAACGTCTGCCCTCAGTTGATTCCACCCTGTTTGACTGTCTTATATCTCAAAAAGGAGAGTACGATGATCAAAATGCTAAAATTCCAAGTGCTTGACTGTTGAAAGCAGAAACAATTATTTCCAATCAAAACAACAAACCCCTCTATCAAGTCTTTCCTGAATAGATTCGGCACCGTCACGTTTATTACACCAAATGAATTTCGGCCCTCAAAAACCTATATCTTCCAACCCATAGTAATCAAACACCTCACGAAAATATTCCATCTTCCTTTTATTTCAAACCAACCAACCGAGCTTTGCATAATCATAGAGAATTTCATTGAATTCCCCTACACACAGCCAGAAGAGTTGAACCATCCCGTGAAGACGGCACAGCAGCGCCTAAGCTTAGGTCCACTGGTCTATCTAAGGATGAACATAAAATCTAGTTAACCGCCACTCACATTTACCAGAATAATTAACACCTGCATTAGTATGAAAACGAGAAAAAGAAATAAGAGAATTATCCTCATTATCCATCCACAACAAGCACATACCCTCATTCCGACCCACACAATCCACTACCAATTTCTTGAAGAAATCTAATTTAACACTGAAAATAAATTAAGGTGTGTCTAAACAACTTAGATGAGGGTGAATAGGTTTTTATCCAATTAATTACCAATTTTTGGATTAGTCAATATTAGTCACAAATCACCCATGCTAATTAAAAACAAACAATCAAAGTAAATATAATGCAGAAAGATAAATGACACTTTGATTTGTTTTACGTGAGAAAACCTCGAAAGTGTAAAATCTCACGGGCTATCTATCTAGTCACACACGGTCCTCAAATCCACAATATGTAATGATGTTTACAACCTATGTTGACTTCTAGTCACAATATTTTTGGAACATATCACAGATATTTTGTCAAGACTAAATACGGGTCTTTCAAGATCTTATATACCTATCTTTAGGACTTACAGTAGGACCACCAAAGAGGTTTTTCAAAAAACAAAATTTTGATTCATATAAAAACAAAAAATCTACTAAACACTTTTACAGTATAATCTGCCTAAGAAATCTTACAAGAGACATTACGACCTCATTACTATATACATTTAATAACCTTCTCTTGTTTTCGTTAACCTGGCTAGACTTCTTAGTTTTTTGTGACTATAATAAAATGGAAATATAAAAGGGAATGCAAGAAAACTTACTTAGAATATTCACAGCTTCTTATTAATTCTGATAGTAGTACATAAAGAGGGTAGACGTTGGTTACTACTATGCATATTGTTGATAAATGAATTCTATAGATGCAAAATTTATAGAATTAGCCATAAATGATCCTCAAAGTTTAGAATCTTTAAAGAAATATCATTCCGATTTCGTAGAAAAACTTAATAAAAAGATAAGAGATAAGTATCATGTGTTTGATTATGTTTATCTAGGTGTAGAAGAAAGTTGTCCTCTTTTTGAAAAAGATTTGCTTGATCTAGAAACCCTAAAGATAAATAGTGAAAATAAAATAAAAGAAATAGATAGATTATTAAAAGAATCTAGCAAAGATCGGTCACAACAAGATTCAATATCAAAAGCTTCAACCGGCTCATTTAATTAAGAATAGTTAAGACACATTTCTTTAACCTAATATATGAAAATATGAAAGAGTTACAAAGAATAGAACCTTACATATGAATTTCAAAAGATTAGAATATTTAGATCAAGAAATTTCAAATTTTAAGAAAATAAGCCAAATTGTCCAGAAGCTAAAGGAAAAGCTAATTTAGCAGAATTAGTAGAAATAGAAGACCTAGAAAACTTAGAAGAAATTTATAATTTAGATGATATATCAGATAATGAAAGCATATGTATAATAGAAGATAGTAGTTCAGAAAAAGAAGAAATACTAGAAGAAAATGTTTATAGTTATAGTGAAGCAGAACTAGAAAGTGAATGTGGTTCTTATAATCTTATTTTTTCTCAATGTTTAAACATCTCTCCTCTTTAAGGTATTCTCTATTTCTTCATAACTTAACATTTCTCTATTAAATTTTGATTCTTTATATAAGGTTTCTATTAATGAATCAACATATTCTATTCTTGTTGGTTCTTTTATGTTTGTTGACTTCTTTATATAATGGAGGTTACTAGTTTCTTACTTTGGTTGAACAAATGTGGATTTTTTTTTTTAAGAAATTAATTCCATTATGTGTAATTAACATACTTCCATTATTTCCTAATATAAAATTTAATCCTAAGATAAATTTATAACTAGCTGGTTCTTTAGTGACTAATGTTTGTGGTAAGTTGTAGGTTTCTCCATTGATTCTAATAGGTATATTTATTATGCAATCTGTTATCTGAATTAAATTTTCTCTAAATGTTCTTATTCCTATATAGGCTCCTAATTTTTTTCTATATTCTTCTGGGGCTAGGCTTTCATGAGTTATACATTTATTAACACCTGTAGAATAAATTTTTAATAAACCTTTAGAATATTTATCAGAAGAAATTTTTGAAGAACTTTGTAAAAATCTAGATTTAGATGATAATGAAATTAATAAGTTACTTATAGAAAAAATGATTTATGAACAGTTAAAAGTAGACAATCTTCAAAATATTTTTACGTAGAAAATGATGTATATGTAGGAGAAGATAAAGCTAAGATAGAAGAAGGAGAAGGTAGTCAATCAAAACTTCCAGACACTGAAGATCTCCCTACATCTAGAATAGAAGATTATTTAGACAAAAGAGGTATCCATGATTCAAAAGAACAATATAGAGATTATAAAGATAAAGAGAGAATATACAAAGCTAAAACTAAACTAGAAAATTGGAGAAAGTCCCCTGAAGATAAAGATATATTAATTTTAAGTTTACAAGGTTATAAACCTAAAGAATGGAAAGAGATATTCAATAAATGAGAAGGAAATTTAATAAGACATTTAATGGAAGCCTTAAATAGTATAGTAGATTATAAATATAAGTTGGTAAATTTAGAAAGTACTTTAGGATAAAATGAAAAACAAATTTATCTAGGATGAAGAGAATATATGAAAAATGATGAAAAAAGAAAATTAGAACCCGAAGAGTTTGCAGTAAACATACTAGTAATAAGTTTTATAGATGGAATAAGAAAATGCATATTAGGATCATCAATGGAAGAAGTAGATGATACTCAAAAATAAATAAGAGCTATAAAAAGCTTAGAGCAATTAAAAATATGTGATTTACAGTACTTTGATCATTACGTAGAATTATTTTATAAATATTTGAGTCAGATAGGAAGACGTTATGATGAAAATTTATTAATGAAATTTGTAACTAAATTACCAATAAAAATAGGAGAAAGATTATGTAAAGATTTAGAAGAATGGTTTAAAAATAAAAAGAATGAAGGTTTATTTTGGCAAGTTTCTTTAATACCCGTTGTAGAATTTGTTAGACAAAAGATAAGAGATGTATGTGATGAAGAAAAACTTAGGAGACAAACACAAATGCAATATAGTAAGATGTGATAGATTTATATAAAATACCAACATTAGGTTGTGGAAGAAAAAATTACAAATATAAGAATAGAATATACAAAAAGAAGACTAATAAGAAAACATACAAACCTTACAATAAAAAAGCACAAAAGTTTTTTAAATATCGTAATAATATAAAGGACACAGTCAAAAATGCTTTTAAATATGAGAAAAAGTTTATAAAAGAAAAGATCATAAAAAATATAAGTGTTATTTATATGGAAATATAGGACATATTAAGTCAAATTGTCCAGAAACTAAAGGAAAAGTTAATTTAGCAGAATTAATAGAAACAGAAGACCTAGAAAACTTATAAGAAATTTATAATTTAGATGCTATATCAGATAATGAAAGCATATGCATAATAGAAGATAGTAGTTCATAAAACAGTGAATATTCTAAGTAAGTTGTTTGCATTCCTTTTTATATTTCCATTTTATTCTAGTCATAAAAAGCTAAGAAGTCTAACAAGGTTAACGAAAACAAGAGAAGGTTATTAAATTTATAGAGTAATGAGGTCCTAATGTCTCTTGTAAGATCTCTTAGGTAGATTATACTATAAAAGTGTTTAGTAAAGTTTATGTTTTTATATGAATCAAAAAATTTATTGTTTTTTGAAAAAACCTCTTTGGCGGTCTTGCTGTAAGTCCCTAAAGATAGGCATATAAGGACTTAAAGAGAATTTTAAAAACTCATTTTGAATCATTAAAAGCCATGGGATCTTGAAAGACCCGTCAAATCTGCTACCCCACGGGCCTTTCATAGTGATTCTAGTCCAATTGCTTATGTACTAACTACTTAGTCACAAGACTTGACTCAGTGAAGAGTTTAAGCATTCTAAGTGAATATATGATATATTCTAAAACGCAAGTAATGCTAAGCAATTCTAAATGCTTATCTAGAGATTAATGAAGTACTATCAAATATTAATAAATTTAACTAGTCTCCTAAATGTATTTATCATTTTTTGTCACCTGGTTAGCAGAGGCGGAGGAACGTGGCGGCTAATAGGTGTCATGGCCCACACATAACCAATAATTTAAATATTATATTATATATGGTATATGGTATATGGCCCCATCAGTTAGTTTTTTATGCATTTCTTTTGAACAAAAGTCTTGATTTTGATATTTTACACCACACTAGTCTTGTTTTTTTTTCTTCTGATAATCCCTGGTATTCTGTTATTCTATTACCAATTTACTATTATAATTAAAAAAATATTATTGTTATAAATTATAAAGAAAAGTCCAATTATATCAATTGTATTTATTCCTGTTTTATATACAAGAGAAATATATTTTGGGTTTGGTTTCATGGACATCATGAATTAGTCCTATATATATATATACATATATATATATATATACATATATATATATATATATATATATATATATATATATATAATTTTTCATTTTTCTACTTGAGCAATTTTATACCTACTTCTACAAATAAAAGTTTCTTATTCTTCGGGGTTATTGAATAATTTCACATAAAGATTACAAATTAATAAATTTTCTAGATTTGTTTTCTTTATATTTATTATTTTCTTAGGTTATTAATATGATTTTACTACATGTATATGTTATTTAAATGTTTATTTATTTAAATTAGTTTGAAATTATTAGTCCGAGAGCAATGTTATGATGGTGCAAGTAATATGCGTGGTGAGTGGAATGAACTATACATGCTTTGATTATAAATGATTGTCCATTGTTTTGCACACATGTTGCATTTTACACCAGTTGCATTTTACACCAGTTGCAGCATAAAAATAAGTTAATCATATTCATCATTTTTTTTATCTAATTTAACATCTTTTGTCAATATTATTGGTGCTTGGTATAAGATGGATTAGAACTTTCTTATAAAATTGATCATGTATATTAAAAGGGAAATCGTAAAGAAAATTAGTATAAATTTAATTATAAATGATTTTAGAGATTAAAAAAGCAACGGGTTCCATTTTTATTCATAAAGTTTTGTCTATTTTATTTTTGTCTCGGTCCCTCTAAAGCTGAAATCCTTGCTTCAATCGTTAGTCTCGAAGAATAATTTATTGAATTAGAATTTTAGAGATACTTAAATCTAGAGGTATATGTGCATGAAATCAATAATAATAATGGGGTCTTGCAAATATAGTCTTTCCTATAATTCATTTTTAGGAACTAGCCCATTGGGAAAAAAATTGCATATCTAGCATTTCCTAACATTTACTTTCTAGGAAATAGCCTTTGTAAGGCAATAATGCCCTCCACAATGAATCCTTACAAAATGACTAAATTACCTCTAACAATGTGTAAGGACAAAATTGCCCTTCTATTATTCTTCTTCAATTGATTGAAGAAAATGAAAACATTCAGAGTCATCTTCGATTCTTCTCCATCGTTCTCCTACAACAAATCCATAGAAGGGTCACTCATTGTTCCCATTTCAAATCTCATCGTATTCACTATCAACTGGAATCCACTGTTGTTCAAATCTCATTATCCTCTCCATTGGAATCTTGGTCCCGACCGTAATTCTGTCGGTGACAGGAATCTTGAAAGTGCAATCACCTCCTTCAATTGAGATTGAATCAAGCTTCAGTGTAAAGTTTGAAATCGAGCATACCCAGTCAATGTAAGTCCTGAAATGGCACAAAAGTTTGAAATGTCATCGTCTCATCTCGTTCTTTTATTGTTGTTTAAGTTTGAAATGTTTTAGATATAATGAGGGATTGAGGATTTTGGATTTGTTGATCATGAATTGGGGTTTGTGTATGTAGTATTGTTGGGTGTAGTTAAGATGTTTGATAAAATGCCACATTAAGCTTTTAAGAGGTAGTATTGTTGTAGGTAAGGTGTATGTAGTATTGTTGGTTGCAAACACAACATCCTCACTATCACATGAATAACTGTAAATGCAACTAAAGCCATTCAACAACACTGTTGGTTTGTTTGTACATGTATAATGTTGCATGGTTTGGTAAGGAAAAGGTTTAGAGAATTTGTAAGTGTTTTTGTGAGGGTTTATGTTGTATATATATATTAGTTTGTGTTAAACACTGTTGAACCAACGTTAACATGTTTATGTATCATTTATATTCATTGGAAATGTTATTTTGTATGTGTTTTTGTAATGGTTTATGGTGTATGTATATTTGTTTGTATTGATCGGTGTTGAACTAAAACAGGTTTAGGATTGTGTTGGTTGGTTGAACCAAAACTTTTGGTGTTATTGATTTTGTTATTGGCTGATGTTATTGATTTTGAAAACAGAAGATGAGTTATGCCTAGGAAGAATGCTATAGGCAAGGGAACCATACCTAGGCCTAAAAGAATTGTTCTTAGACACTCACCTAAACTGAATTATAGTAATTGTTGTTACAATACTGTTATTGACTGAAATGTTTATTTTTTTTTCCAGAGTCTAATGATACCATGTCTTGACTGCCAGTTTAGTGTAATGAGCATTAGAAGGGTAACCGGTTAACCAAGCCTATTTCTTTTTCACTACGTCTAACAAAAAAATACAATGGAGAGTACAATGAATTGGTGGAAAGCATATACTATCGGATTGGGGTTAGTAGAGACAAAGTAGAGTTGAAGCTAACTTCACATGTGTTGATACAGTGACATTGTCAGTTATGAGTGACGATGATGTAAAGTTTGTGGTTATTCATAAGGAAAAAGGTTGGGCCATAATTGTTGTTGAATTTGTCAACAAACATGAATTTCGACCTCCAACAAATCTAATGCAATCAGCATGTACGGTCTTCTGCTAAACCCTCCGATAATCCATGTTCTCTAGTGAGTACTCCAAACTATAAATCAGCTAGTGGCAGCATTAATCGGCTTGCATCCCAAGCTTCACTCTAATTTACATCAGTAGGCAATGACTAGGTGACACCAACATCTACTACCAAGCATACAGTTGTGGATAGTTTCGAAAGCATAAATACTTCTGGAATGTCTGATAGCTCAACCAGTGATACAGAAGATGAGACAGGTGGTGGTGATGATGATGATGATGATGATGGGGTAGCGGCAACAATTCTTGGAACAAAAGAATGAGGGGTGAGTGGAACACCCAACAGTTCTTCACCTTCCATGAACACACGGTGGACAGTATTAGGTTCAAAGCTTTACTCAATACCAGTTGTTCAATCAATAGATGTGTTTTAAAATTTAGGTGAACAAGGTCCATTATACAAAGGGCAAATGTTCAAAGACAAGACTATATTGAAGCAAGTTGTAGGGTCGTATGCATTTGCAGAGAGGTTTGAGCACATAATTTCACGATCTTCTAATACACGATTCACTGTCAAATGTACTCAAAGAAGTTGTGGATGGATTCTTCGGGCATGGAAGTCGAATAGGGGGACTTATTGGCATGTGAAGGCATTCATTAATAAGCACACATATGAGAGAAATGACAACTATAATGTTGAATTTAAATGTGTAAGTACCGCCGCGATAGAGGATTTGTTTGCAACTAAATATCACGATCTCAGACGTATCATCCATCCTAAAGATATTGTTTTTGAGATGAGGGAGTAGCATGACATACACCTCTCATACAACAAAACCTACAAGTCGAATGAGCACGCTTTGAATCAGGTATTCTGTGGTCCGTGGGAATCCTTTCAGAGGTTTCCATCGTATGTTTATGTTTTGGAACAATCAAACCCCGGGACTATGACAAATGTCAAAACCAACTCACAAAACCGGATTAAATATGGATTCATGTTGGAGCCTCTATAGAAGGGTTCAATTCAGTTATTAGGCTGGTTATCTACATCGATGCTACCCATTTGAAGGCTAGGACCATGAGTGTTTTGTTTGTTGCAGTGTGCAAAGACGGAAACGAGATGATATACCGTTTGGCATTTGGGTTTACAAACTCTGAATGCATAGAGTTGTGGACTTGGTTTTTAAAGAAATTCTATAAATTGATATACCGACCGTGTAATGTTAGTTTCGGATCGGCACAATAGTATATTCAATGCAATGGAAGTCATATTCCCTGATGTAGCACATGGGATTTGTGCATACCACTTAGCACAAAATCTCAATAGATTTTGCAAGCAGAGGAATTATGTGATTCCGCTTTACTAAAGTGCTACGTATGCGTACTGTATCGAGGATTTTGACCATTTAATGGCTGAGTTAAAAGAAACCTATAGTAAGGTTTATGGTGAGTTACAGGGCGTTGGGATAAAGAAGCTTTCACGTATACATATTCCTAGAAAGAGGTACATTTTGATAACCACCAACATTGCTGAGTCAATGAATTATTGTCTACTTGCAGTCCGAAAATTGCCTATCACATCAATTGAGGAATTTATTAGAGATTTGTTGCAAATGTGGTTCCATGATCGACAAACAAATACACGTGAAATGTCTACATACTTGACAATATTGGCAGACTAACACACCAAAGTTAGAACAGATACATCACGACGGTGTGAGATTCACTCCATTCACTTCAATAAATTTAAGGTAGAAGACAAATGGAAGGAAACAACCATCGACCTTGATGAATGTTCTTGCTCATTCCGTGAATGGGATTTAGATGACTTGTCATGTTCTCATGTAATGGCGGTTGCTAGGTATGCTTCCCAATCTTTTAACTCTGTAGATTTATCTGTTGTTGTTGATTTTACAAACTTAAACTTCTATTTGTTTGTGTGTTATGGCATAGGTTCAAAGGATTGTCTATCAACGCACTTGTTTTCGACCTTTACACAACAATATTTCTTAAACATGCTTATGAAATGGGTGTAAACCCTGTTACAGATCACGAATTTTGGGACATTCCTGATACAATCTAGAACTGTATTGTATTGCCATGGAAGAAAAAAAATCTACCGAGAAGACCAAAGAAGTTGAGGATACAGTCTGTTGGGGAGAAAAGAAAGTTACATTCTTATTCAAAGTATGGAAAAAAAGACACAAGAATACAACTTTTCTTGGAACCAACATCTAGCACTAGCAAACCAACCAAAAAAGCTCGATCATGTAACATTTGTAAGAAAGAATGACACAATAGACTGAAGTTTACGGATAAGCCACCTGAACGTACCATGATTGACATGAACATAGAGAATGCCGGTAGGCCTACAGTCATCTAAGTGTATTATTGGCTCTGACATAGAGCTGTGAACATTGGATCTTGTTTTAGGGAACTTGTAAACCTGTTTTGTGAAGGTTTATGGTGTTTGTATATTTATTTGTGTTAAACACTGCTGAACCAACCTCAACAGGTTTATATATCATTTGTGTTCATTGGAAATGTTATTTTGTATGTCTTTTTATGAAGGTTTATGGTGTATGTATATTTGGTTGTGTTTGTGTTGATGGTTGCTAATATTGTTGTTGCTATTGGCCGAAACTGCTGTTATTGATCTTGAAAATAGAAGATGAGTTAAGCCCAGGAGTAATGTTTTAGATACAAGAATATTTCTTAGGTCCAAACTAATTTGTTCCTAGGCTTATAAAATATTTTATAGGCTCAGGTGTTTTCCATCGTCATGCCATTAGTATTGGGACTGATAAGAAGGAACTAAGCCTAGGAAGTTGAATGCCTAGGAATCGGTACTTTAAGCCTAGGAATATCTCCTTGACCTAGGGTGGATTTAATTTTAATTTAAATATATTTTTTTTAAAAAAAAAACCGGTTGCACAGGATGTTTTTAAAAAGTGGTGTGTAGTCATCAGATTTGTTTTCGGAAGTGTAAATCTAATACAGAAGATCAATTCAACCAATGAGAACAACTTACAAGTTTTTGAAAGAACTCTTAGGCACTTAGGGGTTAAAGGGCTGTTTTCTATATCTAGTATAATGAGTAGGTACGTACTTGTTCGACCGTTCGATGATCTCAAAAATTTACATACAGATTTCAATTGAAACCCCCTTCATCGTTGAACGGTGCTGATCGTTGAGATTATTACGGGGCCCCTATAATTTCATCTACGGAGAAAAACTGTAAGTCCTGGGAACAATTCCTAGGACCAAAATAATTTGTCCTAGGCCTGTAAAATCTTTCCTAGGCTTAGGTGTTTTTCGTCACCACGTCATCGGTATTGGGGCTGATAAGAAGGAACTAATCCCAGGAAGTTGAAGGCCTAGGAATCGGTACGTTAAGTCTAGGAATAACTCCTTGGCCCATGGTGGATTTAATTTTGATTTTAATTTATTTTTTTGATTTTTTTTTCGGTTGCACGGGATGTTTTTAAAAAGTAGTGTGCACCCATCGAAATTGTTTTTGGAAGTGTAAATCTAATACAGGAGATCGATTCAAGTAACGAGAACAACTTACAAGTTTTTGAAAGAACTCTTAGGCAATTAGGGGTTCATATTTAAAAGGATTGTTTGCAATATCTAGTGTAATGGGTAGGTACGTAATTGTTCGATTGTTCGATGATCTCAAAAATTTACATACAGATTTCCATTTATACCCCTTCATCGTTGGATGGTGCTGATCATTGAGATTATTACGAGGCCCCCATAATTTCATCTATGGAGGAAAACTGTAGGATCTAGGAACAATCCCTAGGCCCAAACTAATTTGTTCTTAGGCTTGTAAAATCTTTCCTAGACTCAAGCGTTTTTCGTCGCCATATCATCAATATTAAGGCTGATAAGAAAAAACTAAGCGTAGGAAGTTGAAGGCCTAGGAATTGGTACGTTAAGCCTAGGAATAACTCCTAGGCCCATGGTGGATTTAATTTAAATTTAAATTTATTTTTTTGAATTTTTTTTCGGTTGCTCGGGATATTTTTAAAAGGCAGTGTGCATTTGTTGGAATCATTTTTGGAATGGTAAATCTAATACAAGAGATCGATTCAAGAAACAAGAACAACTTACAAGTTTTTTAAAGAACTCTTAGGCACTTAAGGGTTCATAGTTTGCTATATATAGTGTAATGGGTAGATACGTACTTGTTCGACCGTTCGATGATCTCAACAATTTTCGCACAGAATTCCATTGGTACCCCTTCATGTGGGATGGTACCGATCATTGAGATTATTATGTGGCTCCCATAATTTCATCTACGGAGAAAACTGTAAGGCTTGGGAATAATTTCTAGGCCCAAACTAATTTATTCCTATGCTTGTAAAATCTTTCATAGGCTTAGGTGTTTTCGGCGGCATCATTCATTTGTGACATGTGTCATGAGGGGCCCATATATTTACTCGCCACGTCATCAATTGGAAGTGGATTACAGATGGATCCCAACAAGTCTTCTTCTTCTTCTCATTACAGTCTGGATCCCACTGGCTCTAATCCTTCATCTTCTTCCTTAGTCAAACATGTAAAGCCATCTTCTTCATCTTCACTTCTTCTTCACGTGTTCCAAAACAAGCAAACTTAGGCTTCTTCAACTTTTTTTCACTTTGTATACCGGTTGAAAGCGTCCTTCATCGGTTCCTTAGTCAAACATGACATAAACCTATATTCTTTTTTTTTTTGCCTGATTTCCTTCCTTATTTTTTTTTCAATTTACAGATATTTGTAAAATATGAGAACACCAATGGGAAAGAATTCTGTTTATGTGGTTTTCAAAGGAAGGAAAACAATTGTGTTTAGTTCTTGGCCTGAATGTCATAATCATGTAGATGGTTTTCCAGGAGAATCTTACAAGAAGTTTAACTAATCCTATGAAAAATGTATAGCGATAAGTAGTTGTTCCATACATTCAAGTAATTCTTGGCCTTAATCTTCTATGAATATTGCTGAGAAGGTATCTGAGAAGAGTGAAAGCAATGGTGTGATGTTTTTTATTGTATTTGTGTTTATTTTAGGAGTTATAGTAGACAAGATTGTTTGAAAGATCTTGTTTGTTCTGTTATGTTGGTATGAGTAATGAATGAGCATTTTATTTGTACTGTTCTGCTTGTATGAGTAATGAAGGAGCATTTTATTTGTTCTGTTTTGCTGGTATGAGTAATGAAGGAATATAATGATAGCATGTGAAATGTATAAAGCATGTGAAAACAAAACCAATAACTTCCATTAACTTGTTAGACGGTACAACATGTGAAAAAAATAAAAAAAAAACATAATATTGAAATGTGTTTTTCTGTAGAAGGCATATTCGGTGTGTTTTTGTTCAGGGTGATGGTGGAATGTTAAAGTCCATTAAATTCTTCTGCGTTTGTTCAACAAGTTGGTAGAGTCCATTGAGTTCGTTGTCCCGTGCTTCAATCTCAACGTTTAAGTTGATGATTTCAGCTTCCAGATTCTGAAATTTCCCTATCAAAACAGTATAATCATCACGTAGCCGTTTTGAATTTTCATGCTTCTTGATGATGGTCTCCTCAACGATTGCAACATTTTCATGCATCACTTCAAAAATGACATTTATCCTGCGACTACTCCTGTCATTTGCTTCCATTTCTACTTGTAAAAATGAAGTGATGAAACAAATAACCGAGAAAGATTGAAGACTTTTATGACCAATATGTAACTGATATATGGTTTTTATAGTAGAACAAAATAAAGTGAAAACTGAAGAGTCACATTTACATTCATTTCATTGAAGAATGAACCGTTGTAACCTTTCTAGTACCTTTGCATTTGAAATGAACCATTATGCCTTAAATGAACCATTGTGCCTGAAATTAACATTTATTTTGTTATTGTCAACTGAACGGCGGGTACACTTGGGAAAGCCACCGGCTTATTGCACAACTCTTTCTAAAAATGAAAAGCCACCGGTTTACTGTAGGCCATGAAACAAATCTCCTAAGCCTGAGAACAAATCTCCTATGCCTACGTACAATTTTGTTCGACCTAGGAACAACTCTGAACAAGTTGATAAGTGGAACAAGATGACCCTTATGAGAATTGTGTTAGGCCTATATATATATATGCATCTAAGGCCTACAAGAATTGTTCCAATCCTACGAAAATTGTTCATAGGCCTAAAGTGAATTAGTCTCTCATTACATTCAAATCATTTTCAATATTGATTTTTTAGAGTTATTGGATATATACATCAAGTAACAAAGATGGTGATTAGGACCATTGTTGATGACTACAAGTCACCTAAACATGGGAACAAATCTCTAAGACCTAGAAGAGTTGTTCCCAAGCCTAACATAATTTTTCACAAATTATACATATATATATATATATATATGCATCTAATGTGAATAATTCTCTTATTACAATCAAAATCATTTTCAATATTCATTTTTGACGTTATTGGATATATACATCAAGTAACAAAGATGGTGATTGTGACCGTTGTTGATGACTATAAGTCTCCTAAGCTTGGGAACAAATCTCATAGGCCTAAAAGAGTTGTTCTTGTTCCCAAGCATAACATAATTTCCCTAGGCACAGAATTATCATAAACATTCCCAGCAAATTTGAAGTGCACAAAATATTCTCAGCCTAAACACATAATTCCCAAGTTGTACATGATTCTCAAGCTATACAAGTCTACTCTATGGGGGAATTACGGAGTTGACCATTGCTGTAAATGTCAATTGCAATGGCCTTATAAATGATTTTGATATTCTTTTGTTCAAAAATTGATTTCTATAGAGTTGGTACTCCAGCCATAATTAACTCTGCATACTTCATTAAAAAGGCATCACAACTGTTTCTGTAAAATGATTGGATATGTATTATATAAGCATCTTTAGGAAAGTAAATAAAGTAAATATTAAGTAATAAATATGTCAAACATACCAATCATCTTGTTGTGGAATGAGATCAATGTGCATGCTTTTAGCTATGAATTGGGTGGCATGAGGATCCATTTTCATTTGCTGGTAGTAACTGGCATGCTTCAACATAGATAACAATAGGTAAACCATGCAATGAATGTCTTTCAGCCGATTATTAAGTCCGCTCCTCCATTCATTCAATGAGTCAAATAACAGTATTTTCCATTCCTTGTGAAGTACATGGCATAACACCCAATAGCCGGGAAGGTGGTACAAAATGAGCACCCGTATATACAATAGATAAAAATTATCTAAGGAAATAGATAATGACAGTGCAACATCATTTCTAACAACTTACTGAATCCATTTGCCACCAAGGTTGAGGGAATAGAAGTTCATGTCATGTAACATGTTAGAGGATGTCTGGGCTTGGTTGGTAATCTAAAGGAACAAATTCTGGGGAATTTTCCCAGACATTGATCTTTTTTACCCTTTTTTTGTGATTTTTTTTTTGTTGAGGAAAAGGAGGATAACTAGTTTTTTTCGGCTGACTTCTTTCCTCCTCATCCTTCTTAAATTGTGTTATCTCCCCCAAGCTGTCCAGTAATTTCATTTCATTTGCCCACTTAATGTTTATGCTAGTCTGTCATAAAAAAAAATACATTTATTAAGATAATTCCTAGACTCATGGCAACTAATCCTAGGTTTATATCAATCAATCATAGACTCAAAAATACATGCATTATAACACATTTTCAGAAACATACATAAACACATTTTTATATGCCATATCATATAACTAGGGTGATACTTACGAAGAAAGACGTGTTAACCAATCCAATATTTTACACGTAGTTAAGCTCACTACTCGATCACCTCTTCCATAGGATATCAAAGTAACTATGAATGTACTGTGTAAATGCAGTGATGTACGTTATGAAATAAGTAACACAAAACCTTAATAACCATGGAGAAATAGATAGTTAATTATATTACCATATATGATATCCACTTTTCGACATTGACCAAGTCTTGAAAATACTGACGTGTCATGAGAAGGATTTAACCTGTATAAAAACTATTAAAAATGAATACATTACATTATGACAAATATTCAAAAATTAATACATTGAAAATCATGGCAATATAATAGATTACAGGAATAAAATATTACCTAACTTGGTTGTCGTTCTTCAGAAAAGACGTGAACTCAACTAAGTCTATATCTTCCTCGTTTAACTTTGATTTATTTGTCTTCTTGGGCATCAAATTTATGAACGGGCTTTCAAGCCACCTTGAAGGCTTTAGACCCCTCTGTTTGTTGACGTCTCTGTATTCAACATTAAGGTCGGTCTCAGTAAGTGTTACCACACTACTAGGGAAGTTCTGGGCAATAAGACACACGAACGGGGATGGATATTCTTCCAAGTCAATGATAGATTTTTCCCCTGAGTCCTACATAAAATTAAATATGTTGTAAAGTATAAACCATTGATAAGAAAACAAATACATGATAAAAACACTATTATAGAATTGTTCCCAGGCCTAAGGGAATTGTTTCCAGGCCTAAGAGAATTGTTTTCAGGCTTAACAAATTTTTTCCAAGCCTAAGAGAATTGTTTTCAAGTCTAACAAATCGTTCCCAGGTCTCGACCATATACATGACATAACCACTCTTATATTATAGATATAAACGACAAAATCACTATTATGGTATAGAATGTACCTCGACCATCCCATCACCCTCGATTACAGTAGACCTAACAGCCTTACCACCCTCAACAATAGCCTCATTTTCCTTACCACCCTTACCAACAACCATATCCTCCTTACCAATAACCTCATCTTCACCAACATCCTCCTTACCAACAACATCATCTTTACCAACATCCTCACCATCTTGCTGGTCATCATGTTCTCCAACATCCTCCGTACCAGTCTTATCACCAATAACCATATAACCAACAACCTTATCATTTTGCTCGACCTTATTATCAACAACCTTATCGCTAACAACCTCTTCATCTTGCTCAACTTCATCATCAATAGTCTTATCACCAATAGTCTCATCACCAACAGACTCATCATCTTATTTAGCTCTATCATCAACAACCTTATCACCACCAGCCTTATCATTTTGCTTAGCACCCTTCTAAACATCAACATCAATAAATAAATGGAATTATTAAGGACTAAACGGTTATAATAAAATTCAACAACTTTATATCTAACATTCATCTCTTTTCTATTCTTTGAAAATTCATTTGTACATAAGGCAATGATACGTTTCTCTCTAGCAAGCATAGTAGCCTATAGTTATGGGATTATGGAAGGCACTTGAATTTTACGATAATTAATACAATGCATACAAGAATAAAATAATAAAAGTCTAAAACCAAATAGTGTATAAGCAATCATATCTTAGAATTTCCATTGGAGAATAAACACTTCTTAGAGGGGGGGGGGGGGATATTTGTTACAAAATGTGATTTTATTTCTCCCCACAAAGCTTCCTATCTCCTTTGGAACAGAAGTGCCATTCCCATCACTGTCATTGCATGTCAGATAATCATCAACTACATCGTCATATCCAAGATCTTCTTCCTCTTCACTTGGATGTAGAACCAGAGCCAATTTCTCCCTTTTATTTTTTGTTACTGGCTCACAAACGTGTTTAATGACTTGAAGTAATCTGTACCCTTTACATAAGTTTCAACTTTCTAAGGAAATAAAGTCATCTGCATATCAGGAACAAACAATTGTTAACGAATTGCTACAAATAATTAACTAAAAATAAAGGGTCATTAAGTACATACCAATGCATTGAATCTTGTTTCAATGTCTGAAATCCTTACACTAAATTCCCATCTAATGGACCATGAATACCCGTACCAACTCGTTTTGAAGATAACCCTTTACGACGTTATCTTCAAAATGAATTATCCTCTTCAAGGCCCATACCTATACAATTTATACTAACTAATATCAATAAGTGTTTTTCAATCCAACAAAATATGAAACGAGAAACACTAAAACAAGTTTGATATCATGCTAAATTTTTCTAAAACTTACCTGAAGTACTAGAGGGAACCTGAACAAATTGTAGGTATAATACTTTGATTTCCTTTCCTTTTTCTCTTCTTCACCCCTCAGCTTCCCTTTCTCTTTCCCTTTTCCTTTCACTTATTCTTCTTTTACTACTAACTTCTTCCTCTTCTTATTCTAAGTCTTCTGTATTCTTATTCTTCTACAGCTTCCCGTTGTTATCTCCCTCTTTGCTTCACCTCTAAGTTGGGAGAGTCGTTTCTTCAGTCACTCTTAAAAAAATATAGTGTAAACCTGAAGATGTAATAACCCCATGGAGAATTTTTAAATTATTCTTCCTTTTCTACTAATGAAAACAGCCACCCGGAGATGGCTGTGGTCCGCCCATCATCTGTGCCAAAGAATTGGCTCACCATATATATATATATATATTCAACATCTTGTACGCATCTTCACTCTGTTCGGACGTCATTTTACTCAAAGTGGTGTACAATACCTCTACAGTCGGTCTTTTACCTTTGAAAATTCTTCTAAGCATCGGATCCTCTCATACTTCATTGTTGTTAGCAAAACCTTCGGGCAGCTGTGCCATTTTCAACCCGCTGCATACACAAAATTCTTCTTGGTCAAAACGGGCTTTCGACTTCCCCAACCCAAACCACATCTCATCTTCTCCTTGTTCTTTAGGGTGAATGATCTCTCTTTTCAAAATATTATGGATAAGCTACCTTTAAAGTGTCAACGGTTCTTTCAAATCCAAATATATGCCGAAAGGGCCCTGCTTGAAGTTTTCCTCCAACCCAAATTTCTGTAGGATGGACTTCAAGTCTGTAATCATAAACTTTTGACATCTACTATTTACTCTCACAGGAACCCAATTCTCATGGTCTAGGAATTGCCACAAATCTGTAGTCAAATTTTTCGGCATCTAAATAATGAAAACAAAAAGAAAACGTTAGTCCCATGCTTATGAAAATAAGTCCTAGGCTCAAAATTATGCATGTATCATTAGTTCCAGGCTCAACAATCAGTACTAGGCTTATAAAAATCATTCATAGCCTCATAGGCTAAAAATACATATTCAACAATAGTCTTAGACTCAAAATAATACATGCATCATTCATCCATCGGCCCTAGGCTTATGACAATCATTCATAGCCTTAACATATGATTTCACCATTACATGCAACATCAGTCATTTTACTCTGCAAACGCTTTTCTTCCCTCCCACTATAAATTTCCAGTGTAGTTCACAACAATGAATCAATCAATCAATAAATGCTTGCCCTTAAAAAAAAACACACAACCTCCAAATACACATACAAACACGTCAAAAACACAAACAAGAGAACAATCTACCATCCCAAAACACAAACAAGAACAAACTCCAATAAAAAAAACAAAAATTTGAAGAAACTAGTACCTTGAAATTGGTTTACGTTTCGTCTAGGGTTTGGGTGCTTCGTTCCATCCTATGGCGACGGTGACGGCGATGAGGACAACGATAACGAGGAATGCCCTCCACGGTGAAACCATACAAAACGACCTTGTGCTTCTTCTTTCTCTCTCTATTTCTGGTTTGTTGTTGTTTGGGTTTGCGATTTAACACAGAGCAGAGTATTGACTATTGTTCGTCCCTTGGGCTTATGTGTCACTGTATCTCTGCATCACGACAACGACGACCTTCTACTTCTCCTTCCTCTCACTTTTTATGGTTGTTGTTGTTGTAGCCGTTTGCAATATCACACAGAACACCGTTTCAATATGTTTTTAATTGTGTTGTTAACAGTTAGTTTTGTGGGAAATCATAGGGTAATTTAGTCATTTTGTGGGAAATCAGAGTGGGGAGAATAATTTAATAAAATTGATCAAGTTTTATTTGTTCAAACATTTAAGGAGGGTATTTAGGGAATTTGCAGGTGAGGGGCTTTTAAGAGCATATTGGTAAATGAGGTTGACAAAGCGGGGCTATATATGCAATGTTTTTTTCCCAACAGACTATTCCTAGAAAGTGAATGTTGGAAAATACTATTTCCTATAATATCCACTAATGGTAATTCAACATTTTACAATAATATAAAATTGATTGCAACAGTGAACAATAATCTAGTAATACAAATTGGTTGGTTCTGGAATGCATGGTAGTGTATTTACTATTGTAGAATTGGGTAATAAATTTGTACCAAACTTGTCCAACAGTTCCTGCAGGTTTAAGACAGTTTGAAGTCGGATCAAGTTGAAGTGCAGCAAATAATCAAAGCAGGTTAAGGTTTTTTATGTCTCCAACTCCTTATTTATTTCTTATTCTCACTTTATATTTATTATTTATATGCATTCAGTACTGATCAATACATATGTATCTCGTCCCTAAAACCTTCTGATTTATTTTATGTACCCATTCTACTTGACCAAATTTATATCTCCAAACTTAACGTTTCTGGAAAATGCAAGTGCTGTATAGGGTTAAACATGCATTTAACTTTGGAGATTTGCTACTTACAATTCTTTTTTTTCTTTTTTTTCATTTTAACACTTCATTTCCAAAGACAATCCATTTTAATAAATTTAAACTTTTAAATTTTTATAAACATTTTCGTTTACTTCGAAATACACTTTTTATATTTTCATACTTATTTTCTAAGGACATTTCATTTAAGAAAATGGTAAAAACATTTAGAGCAATGTTAGACATCCCAAATTCTATCCTAAATGATGTGGCACGTGAGGTGTTAACATCTCATCAGTCAACTCATAATCTCATATTTATAAAATGTTGACACCTTACATGCCACATCATTTGTAACAGAATTTAGAAAAAAAAAAAATTGGGACATCTAGCATTACTCAAACATTTATTCTAAAAAAATCTATTTTTTTTTAAGATTCAATGGAAGTTATTGCCGAGCCTCCTAATGTTACAAATAAATTATTTTTAATTTTTAATTATTTTTCCACACCTTTTTGTGAAGGCGTTCCATTTTTATTAAAAAAATCATTTCTAGAATCTTTTCCCCTTCCAATAAAAATAAAAAATAAAATAATAGTAGGTTTAAAACTAATTTTTACTTATTTATTAGTTAAAGTTTGCTTCTAACGGGATATAACATTCACTATCATTTTAGAATAAATATATATGAAAAAAATAGAATTATAAAGTTTAGGGTTTATGAAATGTGTTTAGGTTCATGAAAGTTAAAAGGAGTAAGCGGTCGTTTGTATTTTCACTTAAAATTATATGGGTTAGAATTAAAATTATTAAATTGTTTTGTTTGTTTTTTAAGTGGTCAAACAACTTAAAAATATTTATAAAAAAAAACATAAAATAAAAAGTAAAAAATCTTGACTTTTAACTGAATTTCAAATAACTTGATTGCATTTAATATATTTTCTTCTAAGATTATCCACCTAAAGATAACATATTTTCAATTTTATTAGAATTTTATATTATAAAAAGTAATTTCTTTTAACTAATTAATCATGATATACAACATTAAAAAAAAAACAATATTAATCATATTGTTACTTTCAACACCATCATTGAACCTTTATTATTATTATTATTATTATTATTATTATTAACATATTTTCAATTTTATCAGAATTTTATATAATAAAAAGTTATTTCTTTTAACTAATTACTCATGATATAAACCTAAAAAAAACAATATTAATCACATTGTTACTTTCAACACCATCATTGAACCTTCAATATTATTATTATTATTATTATTATTATTATTATTAACATGTTTTCAATTTTATCATAATTTTATATTATAAAAAATAAATTCTTTTAACTAATTACTCATGATATACAGACTAAAAAAAAATATTAATCACATTGTTACTTTCAACACCATCATTGAACCTTCAATATTATTATTATTATTATTATTATTATTATTATTATTATTATTATTATTATTATTATTATTATTATTATTATTATTATTATTATTACTGTTATTATTATTATTTAAATCAAAATCATTTTGAAATCATTATTTATTATATATGAAAATAAATTAAGCGTGTCTAAACTAACCTAAAGGGGTTGAATATGTTTTAATCGATTAATTACCAACTTTTTTCTATTATTATTATTATTATTATTATTAAAATCAAAATCATTATTTATTATATATGAAAATAAATTAAGTGTGTCTAAACTAACCTAAAGGGGGTGAATATGATTTAACCGATTAATTACCAACTTTTTTCGATTAATCAATGTTAACAACTTTACCCCATATTAGCAATCAATCAATTAATAATGAACATGCAGAAAATAAAAAAAAAAACACAAGAATTGTTTTACGTGAGAAACCCTCCAACTGGGAAAACTTACGAGCTATCCATCTGGCCTGACACATACCTCAAATCCACTATATGCAATGATGTTTACAATCTACGTGTCACATCGTTCCGGTCACTAACACACCACTACTACTCGCGGGCCATTTATAGTGATCCTAGACCAATTTGCTTGTGCACTAATCCACTTAGTCACAAGGCTTAACATACAATGAAGAGATAAACAACCAAAGTGAATATATATAACAATATCCAAAATGCAATCAATGCTGGACAAATATTAAATGTTTATCGAGATTTATGATGGTAATCAAACAATCCTAGATATCAATATGTCTATATGATTGTTTATAAAGACCTAACTAGATAATGATATACAATCAATGAAGAACCAATCTTAAACAACCAACAAAAACTCAAACATATTCAAAATAAGCTTAAGATAAGAGTCATGCATTTAATCAGTAAAATAAATGTTAATTCTAGGCAAATATGAACATATGAATGAAGTAAGAAGTTCTAGAGCATGTTCAACTTACCGAACAATGAAACATGAAGACCTATGATGAGATAATGCTTGAATGATCCTAGATGCACATGGGAATAAGTTTCGTTGAGTAAAGATTGGTTCTTGAGAGTCTCTCTCTTGTAGAACACTTTCTCTCTCTAAATAACAACTCTAGACCTGTAAAAATTAGATGAAGAGAAGATGGGGTATACAAATGAACCCTAAATTAAACTACACCACTTTGAAGTGTTTAAAAAAATTATGCACAAAAGTCTCTCCCAAGGTCACTCCCTACGATGGTGACTTCGGCGATAATGCAACGGCTCTATTTTTGAGCAACTCAAAACATGATCAGACGATATCGAAATTTATAGAATAATATATCGTTGGAAATGTGAAATTCCTTTAAAAGTGTATATATATACCTAAAGGGGGGTGAATAGATTTTAATCGATATTGTTAATAGTAAAATTTGGTTATGGGTCAAAGAGAAATTTTTCACTCTCCTAGCCCAAATCAAAACCCAAATTCGACATTCATGAGACCCCAGGCAGACCATAAAACTACCCCACCAGAGCAGGGAAGGGTCGCTAGGCTTCAGAACCATCAGGGATAAAGCTGGAAACAACAAGGTCGAGCCCCAACGCGAGCACTGGAATCCAGGCTTCTCAAGGCCACCAACCCAGGCACCTCGGTTACTAAGGTCAGTTTCTAAAACCATCCCGTGAAAGCAAAAGAAGATCGCCAAGCTCAGGAAGCATTCGAAGCGAAGCCCGACACAAACAAAAATTAGCCTTTTCCAGACCAAGGCTTCCCGAGGTCAGGTTTGACTCGTAGCCTAAGACAGAAGCCACCCAACCTCTCCAGAAGCCCGTTGTCCCTTCTGGGCATGAGAGAATAATCTCGCCTACCCCTGCTACCTTCTAGAAATGCCTACAGGGACATCTCATGCTCCCAAGGGTAGAGGAAAGTCCATCCCAAGCTTCTAAGAACAGAGCCAAATCGTGGATCTACCACGCTCTATGAGGCAACAGGCAGCTAGCTCTGTGACCTACATGAAATATCATGCCGTGAGAACATACATGATCATATCTATGTGATAACCAACATTAATTCCGCAAACGTGTGAGTCAAGAGTTTGATTCCTAAAAGGAATCAAACTTATTTTCGTCAACAATATCATCGTTTCCGCTATTTACACTGGTCAACAACTTTTAAATAAAGGATCCCGCTGGATAAAGAGGGGACAGATTTATAAGATCGTGGCGGGATATTATTGAATTCAAAACCTACTTGGACCGAATATAAATAGGGCTAAGCATGATAAGAAGAGGGGAGAGGTCGACAGACAGAAAGAGAAGGGGGCCAAAATTCTGTGAACAGAACACGATCACCGTAATATCTACTATTCGACTAGTAAAAAGTTACCACCTTCCTACGTTCTAGAGAGACTGTGAGCATATGAGAGAGAGAATCCTGTATATCACAAATAATCAATAATAAAGCCTCCACTTGCTATTGTTATACAAACATTCATTTTTATCTAAACAGGTTAGGTATCAAAAGTACCGACCCCGGCCACCACCTCCGTGGTAGTGGTCTCGATAGTGTTAGTCGGAATTTCTCATATTGAGCAAATTTTCCGTTAACAGATATAATTACCACTTTTTCGATTAATCAATCAATAGTAAAAAAATAACCCCAATCTCGTCAAAACAACAAACAAGTGTAAAATACAGAAAATAAATAACACTTGATTTTTACGTGCAAACCTTCAATAAGGAAAAACCACAGGCTGATATGTGCGCCACACATCCGATCCTCAAATTCACTATTGAATGAAAGTTTACAACCTAGGTGAACAGAACAAAAAGAGAAGGGGGCCAAAATTCTGTGAACAGAACACGGCCACTGTAATGTCTATTATTCGACTAGCAAAAAGTTACCACATTTCTACGTTCTAGAGAGACTGTGAGCATATGAGAGAGAGAATCATTTTTATTGTTATACAAACATTCATTTTTATCTAAACAAGTTAGGTATCAAAAGTACTGACCCCGGCCACCACCTCCGTGGTAGTGGTCTCGAGGGTGTTAGTCGGAATTTCTCATATTGAGCAAATTTTCCGTTAACACTTTCTAGCACCGTCTGTGGGAAACTCTCACACCACCGTCTTTATATTCACAAGTTTATTGTTCTACAAGAGTCATGAGGCTTCGCTCCTCCCTAGGACAGACAGGCGCATCGGTACAACCTTCTGCTACGTCGACATGAAAGGTCCCGAAGAAAGGGAGAAAATCCGGGTTCCGTAGCTAGGTTCCAGACCAGTCAGCCACTGTGCGGGCTTAGGACCCCCTATGGGAAACCAAGTCGAGCTTGACAAACAAGCGGCGGTTTTCATGGAAAATGTCTGCCTTCGACTGCTCGCTGAGGGTATTACTATCCAGCAAGCAAACCTCAGCAATCGAGGGGAGTCAAGCAGGCCTGGGGCTAGGCAACCCGCCTTTGATTACCTGGGACCTACCCTTCCGGAGCTAGCTCGTAATAAAACGGGACTCCCACCCTCGATCAGGGATAGGTTAGGGCCCATACCCTCCGTTTCCAAAGCGTTGCCATGCTACCAACCCAGGCAAGTTAAGTCCGCGGCAGACATCCTTCCTTGTGAAAGGGGAGAATTTCTCCACCCAACGACTTCAAGGAGGGAAGCCCGAGTTAGGGAAGAAGAAAGTCAACAAAGTCCCTAGGCAGACCCCCTCCGAAGAAGGAACCGGGTAGAGTTTGCCAGTTCATCAGAAGGGTCCGATAGTGAGGAGACTGAGATTAACTCAAGGAGGTCCAACTGATAAAGAAAGAGAAGTACAAGGAGGACAAGAAGGATCCTCTAAGTGAGATGAATGCTCCATTCACTAGGAGGATCTGGGAGGCGGATCTACCGCCTAAATTCAAAATGCCAACTGACAGATTCTCCGGGACTGAGGATCCCTTGAGCCACTTGGAGTGCTTCGTTCAACAGATGAAGGTCCAGAACATGACCAGGGTCGCTATGTGTCGAATGTTCCCCACTGCCCTCACGGATTACACTAAGACCTGGTTTAGGAAGCTACCTGCCGCTAGTGTGGATTCCTTCACCAAGTTATCAACCAATTTCTGCTTACAATTCCAGGGAGTTAAGCCTCGATTGAAGGATCCAATCAATCTACAGTACGTGATCTAGGAGAGAGGGGAAACCCTCCGGGTTTATGTAGAAGTTTCCATATGGAAGTCATCCAGATGTGGGTCTTCACTGAGAAAGAAACTCTTGCCAACTTTAGAAGAAACCTGTGGGCAGGCAAACTTTTTCGATCTTTTGCCAAGAGACCTCCAGAGACCTACCAAGAAGCCTATGATCGGGATCTAGAGAAAATTGAGGTCGACGAACAGCTCAATGTCAAGATGGAATACGATGACATGAGAGCCGTAAAGCGACAAAAGAAGAAAGCTCCCAAACCTGAGCAAGCTCAGAAAAGCCAGAACAAACCTCCTAATAAATCGACGTACTGAAAGATATCTAGTAAAACGAACTCCTCAACGAGTTTCACCTCCTCCTAGAACAGTGGCCCTAATAGTTTGAGACGAGAGGGGGTATGATCATTACACCCTCTTAAACGTATCCCGTAAAGTAGTCTATCTCATCATTTGGGACAAGGGTTTGCTACAGAAACCCGTGCCCATGAAAGCCCTTGTCGATAAGAGAAATCACTATAAATATTATGACTTTCACGAAGATGTGGGGTGCAACACTTCAGAGTGCTAAAACCTGCAGAATCAGATCGAGGCTTTGATAAGAGGAGGATGTTTGATGGAGTTCTTACAGCAAGTCAGGGATAACATTCAGACTGGAAGGGAAGTGCAATCCGAGATCCATGAGCATACTGAGAAAAAAAAGAGGGGGCAGACGGATCTGATGCAACAAATCAAGATAATACATACCATCGGCGGAGGGCTTACTCTGGCTGGCACCTCCAACAATTCTAGGAAAAACCATACAAGGAAAATCCCTCGTATGGACGAAGAGCGGGATATCTTCAAGGTTGACCAGAGACCAACCAACCCCTCCCAGTTGTCACAGATCATTTTCACTGAAGCGGATGTCTACAACACTGTGTAACCTTATGATGATCCCATGGTGATCACAGTACAGATTGCCAACTGCATAGTACACCGTGTGCTCGTCGACACAGGTAGCAGCGTCGACGTCCTATTTAAAGATACCTTGGAAAAGCTAAATTTGAAATAGTGGTGTTACAAGAGCTGCACTACCTCGCTATATGGGTTCATTGGGGACTCAATCATACCCGTGGGATCAAAAGTCATACCAGTGATCATTGGAGCCATACCTCTCCAGCAGAATATCATGACAGACTTCGTGTTGGTGGATACCTCATCGGTTTACAATGCAATATTAGGGAGGCCATTTTTATCATCCTTGAAAGAGGTCCTATCCATTTATCACAATGTCCTGAAGTTCCCAGTAGGAGACAATGTAGGGGAAGTTCGGGGTGATCAGTAGGCTGCCAGGAGATGCTACACAGTGTTTGCCAACCCAACAGCTCTAGCAAAACAACTTGCCCAGGTGACAACGATCCAAGATAGAGCAACCCCTGTATTGATCCTAGGAGATGTAGGGCCCACAAATCACCCTGAGGACGACCCCATAGTGATAGACAAGGAGGAGCAGAGAAGGGAATGAGCCAGCGGCCATCTAGTAGATAAGTTAGAAGAGATTCCTATCCAAGTGGGCGATCCCTCGAAGTTCGTCAAAGTCGGAGCCACCCTTGAGTCGGGAGTAAAAAAGGGTTTGATCAGGCTCTTCACAGAGTTTAATGACATTTTTGCTTGGAGTCACGGTGAGATGCTCGGGATCCAGATGACATTGGCTGCTCATCGATTGGCAGTGGATCCGATGACATGATCACCAAGTCATCAACCTCTGAAGGTCATCTGGACAACCTTCGTATAATCTTCATGATCTTAAGGGAAAATCAGATGAGATTGAACCCCTCCAAATGCACCTTTAGGGTGACCGCGGGAAAGTTTATGGACTTCATGGTCCATGAAAGAGGTATAGAAGCTAACCCAGAAAAGATTAAGGCTATCTTGGATATAGAGTCCCCCGCGTCGCTTAAACAGGTTCAAGTCTTGACCTGGCAAATAGCAACGCTCAACAGGTTCATTTCTCGATCCACGGATGGTGTCTCTCATTTTTCAAAGCCATTAAACAGAGAAGAAACATGAAATGGGACCAGGAGAGTGAACAAGCTTTTCAAGCATTGAAAAAGTACCTGTCAATCCCTCCGTTGCTGGTTAAACCAATCCCTGGAGAAGAGCTACAGATTTACTTGGCCGTTTCCAAAACTGCGGTTAGCGGGGCTTTAGTCAATGAATATGGAGATAGAGTCCAACGGCTTATCTACTATGTGAGTCATGCTTTAACCAAGCTCGAGAAGAACTATAACCTTTTGGAAAAGCTCGCTTATGCCTTAGTAACCTCGGTGAGGAAGCTTCGACCTTACTTCCAGGCTCATTCGATAGCAATGGTGACTGATCAACCCCTCCGTCAATTTTTGCAACGGCCGGATGTTTCCAGAAGATTGGTTTTGTGGGCCTTGGAACTCACCCAGTTTGATTTGAGGTATAAGCCTAAGACTACAATTAAAGCCCATGCTCTAACAGACTTTGTAGCAAAACTCTCGATGCCTCCAGGCCAAGCGACCTCCGCAGCAACAGACGTAGCCTCTGATAAAGTCCCTGGGTTCGATAGCTGGCCGGAAGGTTACAAGTCGTGGATCATCTACACTGATGGAGCCTCTGGGAAAATTGGGGGAGGAGAGGGCATAGTTCTAATCAACCTAGAAGGAACCGAGTGTTGTCACTGCTTTAGATTTGAATTTAAAGCCACTAACAATGAGGCAGAGTACGAAGCCTTTTTAGCCGGAATAAGGGCAGCCATAGAGCTCAGGGTTTCTATTCTCAGTATCCAGCTTCTTGGCTTCAGCCTTACAGGAGTCACTATGCCTAGCCCGCTGCTCTTACTTGAGGGTTTCTTGGTCAAAGGATCTTTTTATCCTCTCATGGTCACAACAAAGCTCGCTCAGTTCAGCTTCCATTTCCTTCTGATTGAAGGTCATCTCCTCTACAAGAGACGGAGCTTACGCGAGAAGCCCCATGATCCTTTCAGTTTTAACTTCAACGTGGGTAGCCCGATCAAGAATAAGGGATACTTGTCGACCCATTGCGACATTAAACTTGAAAGCCTGCAAAATATGAAACAAAGGTTAGAGAGCAATCAAAGCTCGCAATCACAGAAAACAAAGGCAATGACTACCTCGGCTAGAATGGCAGACCCCTTGGTAAGCATGATGTCCACAGGCATTGAAGCCATCCTAGAAAGCCCGCCACCTGGGTAAGATGCCACAAACTGCTTTAGAACCTCATCATGGCCAATCGAGCCTGACTGATGGTAGGGGCGAGAAGGGGGAGTCTCAAGAATACTAGTCTTGGGATCCCCCGTAGCTTGAACTGAATAGGGCGCATATGGGTTGGTTGGAGCAGTGGGTAATGTAACTGAAGAAGTGATAACTGTAGCGGGAACCGCTGATGAAGAAGTAGATGTGGTCATATTAGCAGCCTGGGAAGTAGGACGTCCTTTGATTAGCGCCTTGGAAGCCCGCGACGCAAGAATAGCCATCCTGGACCTAGCTTGGGTAGGAGATGAAGCTGAAGCAGGTAAAGCAGCATCTGGGATGGCAGACCCCCCTTTCTCTGAGGTAATCAAGAAGACCCCTCGGGATAATCTAGCATGAGGGGGAGGGGTCTGAGCTTGCTGAGCTTCACTAGAAGTTGGAGCAACAACAAAAACTGTTAAAATAAAGAAAAAAAAAGAAAAGAAAAAAAAATGTAAGAAGCAAGCCAACTAACATATCAAAGCATAATAACTTGAGATCACTTATGAGGGGTAGCATCGGAGATCTGCAGATATTGATTCACCCGATGGAAATTGAAGGGATCGACTGTGGGATACTTCAAATTTAGATAGTTCCTGGCAAGGATTGCCCTCAACACTGTTTCAGATTCAGCGGGCAAGGAATCCCGATCCCACGCTGCTTTGTCATTGAAAGTCGTGGGGACTTTAAACTCATTCCCACCTATGAAGATCGAGCACCCTCAATCATCGACGACCTGTATCCACTCCTTCTTCCAGGCTGGATACTTCCTTGAATCTCTAGGGATGATGAAGTTAAGCTTGTTCTTAGCCTTGGCATAGAATTGACCTCAAGGGATCCCGGCTTGACTCCCGATTTGGAAGAGGAAAGCCAACTCCTATGCTCCGGGTTCCTGAGTTATTTTGCTGAGCTCGCATTGTTCCCTCCGCAACACTAGGAAGCCGATTAGGTGCCTTCAGAAGCCAGGCGTCAATTGGAGAGACGCTAATTGAAAGACGTTGAAGGCCAGCCCTAAGGTGGGATGGAAGGGAAGCCTGACCCCACTTTCGAGGGCCACCACGTGAATTGGAAGGATTCCATTGGGAGGGTTAAAGACGTCATAGTCTCTATAAAGGATGGCGAGGGAGACGTTGTCAGGAATACCGTACTAAGATCTTATACGATTGAGAAAGTCCGGGTCAATAGTGGTATTGGGAATGACCCTAAAGTCATACGGTGGAAGCCCTACCAGAAGAGGACCGACTACCGTGACTTGACCCCTCATAGTGACATCGTCCCTCTCTCCTACGTCAAAGTCTTCATCAACCAAGTCCAGAGGGTTGTCGGGTTGATTCGAGAAGGCGGAGCCGATTAAGACATTCCTACTAGAACGACGACGATGACGGGCCGAGGAAGAATCCTCGTCGCTCGAGATTCCTCACACCCATTTCTGAGGAACTAAGTTAGAGCCGCCAGTGCCCTCGACCAGAGCTTCAAGTCTATCAGAAGAGTTCAACATTGCTAAATTAGAAGAGCTTGAAGGTAGATGAAAGACAGTGGTGAGGTTATAAAAAATAACGAAAGAGAGAGGAAGTATGGAAATTTGAAAGTGGAGGGATGTGTGAAGAAGAGGCAGTAAGTTTGAGTTTAAATAGAGGTTAGTGTTATAATGACGTCGGTGACATCCTCGGGAGGACGGCCTAGTAGTGCAGTCGGTTTTTTTGAGGAGCACACCATTCCAAGATCGACACGTCACCTGCACAGTTAACAAGAAGATTTTATTCGAAGATTCCCAGTAATTGCTTTGTAACGGAAAATTTCTCAAATAAATAGGGAATCTGACTCCAACCCCAACTCTACCTCCAGTGTTCAAGTCAGAAGGGACTTCTGTTAACAGTAAAATTTGGTTAGAGGTCAAGGCGAAATTTTTTACTCTCCTAGCCCAAGTCAAAACCCAAATTCGACATTCATGAGACCCCGGGTAGACCATAAAGCTACCCCACCAGAGCAGGGAAGGGTCGTTGGGCTTCAGAACCATCAGGGATGAAGCTGGGCATAACAAGGTCGAGCCCAAACATGAGCACTGGAATCAGAGCTTCTCAAGGCGACCTACCCAAGCACCTCGGTTCCTAAGGTCAATTTCTAAAACTACCCCGTGAAAGCAAAAGAAGATCGCCAAGCTCAGGAAGCATTCGAAGCGAAGCCCGACACAAACAAAAATTAGCCTTTTCCAGACCAAGGCTTCCCGAGGTCAGGTTTGACTCGTAGCCTAAGACAGAAGCCACCCAACCTCTCCAGAAGCCCGTTGTCCCTTCTAGGCATGAGAGAATAATCTCGCCTACCCCTGCTACCTTCTAGAAATGCCTACAGGGACATCTCATGCTCCCAAGGGTAGAGGAAAGTCCATCCCAAGCTTCTAAGAACAGAGCCAAAGCGTGGATCTACCACGCTCTATGAGGCAACAGGCAGCTAGCTCGGTGACCTACATGAAATATCATGCCGTGAGAACATACATGATCATATCTATGTGATAACAAACATTAATTCCGCAAACGTGTGAGTCAAGAGTTTGATTCCTAAAAGGAATCAAACTTATTTTCGTCAACAATATCATCGTTTCCGCTATTTACACGGGTCAACAACTTTTAAATAAAGGATCCCGCTGGATAAAGAGGGGACAGATTTATAAGATAGTGGCGGGATATTATTGAATTCAAAACCTACTTGGACCGAATATAAATAGGGCTAAGCATGATAAGAAGAGGGGAGAGGTCGACAGACAGAAAGAGAAGGGGGCCAAAATTCTGTGAACAGAACACGATCACCGTAATATCTACTATTCGACTAGTAAAAAGTTACCACCTTCCTACGTTCTAGAGAGACTGTGAGCATATGAGAGAGAGAATCCTGTATATCACAAATAATCAATAATAAAGCCTCCACTTGCTATTGTTATACAAACATTCATTTTTATCTAAACAGGTTAGGTATCAAAAGTACCGACCCCGGCCACCACCTCCGTGGTAGTGGTCTCGATAGTGTTAGTCGGAATTTCTCATATTGAGCAAATTTTCCGTTAACAGATATAATTACCACTTTTTCGATTAATCAATCAATAGTAAAAAAATAACCCCAATCTCGTCAAAACAACAAACAAGTGTAAAATACAAAAAATAAATAACACTTGAGTTTTACGTGCAAACCTTCAACAAGGAAAAACCACAGGCTGATATGTGCGCCACACATCCGATCCTCAAATTCACTATTGAATGAAAGTTTACAACCTAGGTTGACCTTCCGTCACACCCTCCAGTTACTAACCCTTTCACTCTACCCAGAAGGCCTTAATAGTGATTCTTGATCAACATGCTTGTGCACTAACCAATTAGTCACAAAACTTATCCTTAATGAAGAGTCAAAACAACCTAAGTGAATATGATGAAATATTCAAACATGCAAGTAGTGCTAGGCTACACTAAAGGCTTATCTAGGAATTCAAAGATATCAATAAATGCAAATCCTAGATATCAATGTCTAAATGGAAGTGCAAGAAGACCTAACTAGATATAGTTATGAGAGTCTAATATCTAGTTATCAAACAAAAGTCAATCAACAAAAGTTGTCATGAAACATGGCGAAGAACAATCAATGCAATCAATTAAACCTAAACAATATCTAAATGCAAAGCATAGAGATTTAGTTAGAAGGGTAAAATCGTCCTAAATGTTAGCTATCATTAACAATGTTCTTAACCAACAACCAACATCACAAGCATGTTATAAAAGCTATTAAATGCAAGAACATGCATTTAATTTGCAATAAAAGCTAAAACCTAGGCATACATGACATATTAATGAAACAATGAAGTCTAGGGCATGTAAAGTTTACCTAGTCAAAGAAAACAAGAAAACTCAAGCTTAGATGATGCAAATATTATGCTAGAGGGTTATGGTTTGAAGTTTGATTGAGTAAAGAAATGTTTTTTGGAGCTCTCTCTCTCTCTTGGAGTCAATTTCTCTCTCTTGGGAATGAATTTCGGAGCTCTTGGTCAAAATGGGTTAGAAGATAACATATATATAGGAACAAGCAGAACAACATCATTTTGGTAAAAATCTGCCCAAATCTGTGCAATGACCCGTGCATACCTGCACTTAGGCCGCGCAAGTGACTGCATACAGAGACTAAAAAAACATCTGTCAGGTCATTGTGCGGGTGAATAAGCGGGTCTGACCCGCGCATACTGGGAATTCAACATCCCAACCTCATTTACAAGAGGCTTAAAACATGACCAAACAACATCCAAACCTTTCATATAATATACTGTTGGAAAGGTATGGAGGTCTATTTTCTACTCCAATTAACAAAACATGATTTGGATGATGGTAAAAAGAGTTATGGTCAAATGAGTGACCAAAGGTCAGAATTGGACAACAACAAAATTCTCCAAACTCATAGAAACAACCATGTGACCAAAAGACCAAAACAAGAGAAGAATAAGACCTTCTCAAATGGTCACTCAATGTGCTAAAACAAGCACACCATCGTGCAAGAGCAGACACAACACAAAACCACACTTAAATCTAGAAGAGAAGTTAATGTGATTGTGAAGAGATGCACACAAAAGCAATAAAGCACAAATCAATGCATGCCAATACAAATGCATAATATATGAGTGTGTGCAACTAAAACCTCTTCAAAGAAAGTTAAGCAAGTGATATACCTTTGAAGTTTAAGCTTGGTCACGAACAAAGACGGCCTAAAACTACCCTTCCATGCTCATTCCCCAAAATGTGGTTTGTCAATCTAAATAAGCCAATCAAAAACCAAGGAACTTACAAAATGTATGAATGTCTAATTTCTAAACATTTTTACGGAATGAGGCTTCAATATAGGTGGAAAGAGTTATAGTTATTTTAGTGATCAAAGGTCAGATTCAGATAACAACAAAGATGTCATGTTTTAGTGGTCACTTTGGAGATTTCAAAACTAATCCAAACCAATCATGAAATATTACGAATAATATACCGTTGGAAAGGTATAAGTGCTTAATTTGTCCAAAAAAATTCAAAACTCAAGTTGAATATTTGTATAAAACGTTATGGTCACAAGACCATACAAAGATCAGTTTTTAAATAACATTAAAAACCAATCTTTTGAAACTAGACACATTATTCCAAGTAACATAACAAAATCTAACACAACTAAACAACATGCACATAACAAGATATCACATGATGAAATGCAATGCATGATCATAGAAACACAAATGCAAGAGTAATGGAGATGCATGTGTGTGTGTGTGTGCAACTAATCTCCTCAGAGAGTTAAGTGCAAGTGATATACCTTTGAAGTACTCGTGAGTATGTCTTTGATGCTTGATCACAAAGAATGAGATATAATCTACCCTTACAAATAAAACCTCAATGTGGTTTGTCAACGAAATAAGCCAAACACAATATGAGGAACTTACAATATATATATATTATAAATTATTTATCATATCTTAATTATGAATAATGTCTTATCATTATTACTTAAAAATGGTTTATAATTTTTTTAGGTTAATCCTATTTTGCCTAACATGCAGCACGGAATCCAGAATTCACGGATTCAAATTTCCACGACATCAGTTTGATATGGTATTTGTTAGAAGTAGAATGAATAAACTACATGGGTAGTATGTAGAAGTTGTCTGATACATATTTAGTTTTGAAATTCTTATCTTTCAATTTCTTTGTTTTTTTCTCTTTGTTTTGGGCCATGGTCGGTGCTGCAATATCTTCGATACCCAACAATGTTGACCAGTTCCTTATGGAGAAACCTTACGTTTTGAAATTAGAGAAGATTAATAGGTGCTTGAAATGTGACTTTCTCAAAGTTGGATTCACTAATCACTTAGTTTTAGTAGTCACTGCTTTGTATAGTTCATATACCAGGGTTTTAAGAAAATAAAAAAATAAAATATTTGAGAGTATTTTATGGTTTGTGAAAGATAATGGACAGTAAAAAGATATATAATATTGTAATAGATTATAAATAGCATCACTCTGTTGTAAATAGCATTAATTTTAGGATAATGGTAGATATCTGACACTTTTCCATCATTTACATCCAACTTGACATAACAGTTGACATGACACTTATCAATTGCCACATCATCACACCTCCTAAGTTTATATATAAAATCATTGTTAAATATTTATATAATATTTAATTTTCTTAAATAAAAATGGGTGAGATCTGATTTCCTCCATCCATAAGACAATCTTAATCATTAAAATGTAATTATAATTTATAAAAAAAGCATTGGATCATTTAAAAAAAACATTGAATCAGTGAAGAGATCTGTATTTTTTTTTAAAACAAATATCTACAAGCATCTCCATAAAAAAAAGATTTTTTTTATTAGTAATCATAAAATTAGTTAAGAATATTATTTGAAAAGCTTGAAGAGCTAAGTTTTACGATCGGAGTGGGTACCCATATGTAATGGAGTCATAAAGTAGATGGGAACCATCGCAGACCATTTGTGATTGAGAACTCCAATCTCCATCTCAGATGGGTTCTAATACTCAGAACAAAGAACTCCAATCAAAATGAAGAAAAAGAAGTAGGCATGTTTTTTTATTTTTTAGTTTTGATTGAAAATGAGAAGAGAGTATTTGGATCTGAATTGATGATCTTTGTTTCAATTTTCAGATTGAAACGATTCCGATAAAAAAAACTGGATATTTTTGTTTTGTTTGTCTTGAATTTTGATTGAAGATGAATAAGGTGAGTGTTTAGATCTGAAATGATGATTTGAGTTTGAGTTTCCAGTATGAAGAACAAAATATTATTTTGAAAAAGAAGAAAATTGATTTTTTTTTCCTTTTATGTTGGATTTATTTTTTAAAGCTTTTATGTTGGAGTTTGATTTAAAATGAAAAATGAAGTTTTTGGCTAGATTAAATTTGTGTTAGATTGAAAAAAAAACACTATTTTTTTTTGTTATATATAAAATTACACTATTATTAGACAACCCGAAAATTTAGTCTAAATTTCAACCAAAATGATATGACAAATGATTTTTTTCATTAACCATATCATCTCATGTTGTGTATGGTGATGACAAGACATATGCCAAATCATTTGGGTTGTATAGCATTACTCATTTTTAATTCTATTCAATTTACAAATATTTTTATAAGAAATGCAATACAACCCAAATAATCATTTTTTTATTCCATTCAACTTATAAATAATTTTATAAGTAATGTTATACAACTCAAATAATTAACTCAAGTTTCAACCCAAATGATTTAGCATGTGAGTTGTCATCACAATACATAACATGAGATGATGTGGTTAATGAAAAAAAACTATTTACCATATCATTTGAGTTAAAATTTGGACTAAATTTTTGGGTTCTACAACAATAGTAATTAAAAATTAGGGTTCAAAAAAGATTAGAGATGTGATGATGTGGCAGTGTAATGATGTGGGAGTTGACAAGGAAGTGATATGTTAAGAGTATCTCCAATAGTATCCTCAGAGTAGGAGAGTAATCAAAATTTGATTATTTATTCAAAAAATATTGTCCAACAGAGTTACTAAAATTTAGCAAGAGCAGTTATCAATAATCAAATTGTCTCTCCAGTAATCAAATTTGAAGATTGACTTTCAATCATCAAATACAAACTTAACCCAAAATAAACTGTTGTTGTAATTTATTTATTCTCTCTCATATGTAGCTCTTTTTTTCTCTTTTTTCTCTGACCACCTATGTATCTCATCATTGTTTTGACCTTAAAAATTTCAAACAGGTAAAATTCGTCTCTTCATTACGAATTGATTAATACCTATATCATATACATTCTCTTGTCTTTTATAGTTTTTTTATTATTTTTTTATTAATTATTTTTTTTTTACCCAAATAATGAAATAAAATTAGTGGGAATAGTGAAAAATATGTGGCTGGAGTAAAGTTTTTATTTAGATTTTTGATTTAAATAAAGTGTACCATTGTGGATTACACAATCATCAAATTTAGCAATCATTGGAAACAATCCTCAAATTCTGAGATGACAACTTTTAAGGATCTAAATTTGCTTATACCATTGGAGATATTCTAGCTGCCAAGTCAAGTTTGAAGTAAATTATAGACAAAAGTGTTGGATATTTATCATTATACTTAATTTTAACATTCAAATGCTTGATGAAATTTACACATTTAGCAACATCATCCAACTTTATACCACCACGTGTCTTTAGAAATATTGATGGTGATTTTTGGATTACGTAGGATTGATCACGCGTCCAACAAGTTATTGCAAATTGTTGAAAATGTTATGAATAAAATGGAAAAAAGAGGAAAAACATGCACACATAAGTTTACGTGGTAAAATCCCAAGGTGAGAAAATATTCATGGTTGCCGGTGATAGTGAGAATAAATCCACTAAATCCCCTACGAATAGAATGATTACACACACTGTTCCTTTTTTATTTTTAGTTTTATCTCTCTCTATATTTTTTGTGTCTATTTGTGTATCTTTTCTATGCGTTTTTTCCTCTTTTTACAATCAGATTATGAATCTATTTATATGTGCATGAAACCCTAATCTTTGTTATACAAATAAGGAAATGTGATAGTGTTTAATTATGATTGGTTACTTATTGAAGTCGTATTTGCCTTCTTTCTTGTTTTGGAGATCTTAAGCATTGAATTTGAGTCTTCGTAGGATTCTAGTTGAATAGTACGTTTAGGACTTATTTCCTGATTGGTGCGTAATCTTTTAGAAGAGCAGAGTTATTGCTTGATTTGGACTCGTTTTCTGTTTGGTGTTTATCCTTCTGGAAGCTTTGAGTTCTTTCCTGAATAGAATTATTTGACACTGGAGATGAAATAAGGATAATTTCTTATTGGAGTATGATTCTAGATTCCTTGGTTGAGTAAGATCATTCTTCTTCATGTTTAAGTCGTAGTTGTCTTTATTGTCTCTCACGCATTGTTTAACTGAGCAATCATCTAATCCCGACCAGAGCTTTTATGTCCCGATCGAATGGTCTTTACCCGACTAAGTTGTCTCTACCCCGATCGACTTGTTTCCCTGACCAGGTTATTTGTACCCGATCGGTTGGTTTTTCTGACCATCTTAAGTAATCCTGACTAGGCCTTGAGAATATCTATTAATTGCATTGGGTTGGTCTTCCCTGACCTTTGTGACGTGGCATATCTAATCAAAGTGTTTTCAGGTGATCATACTGACTTGTCATGCTATCAAAAAATCTCTATAACAAGAAATATTAAGAAAAGACTTTAATTAATTTCTTTGTAAAGTTGTTAGGGGAAAGTTAGGTAAAAGTTATATCATATATTATTGAATTTAAAAAAAAAATCGAAAGAATAAAACTTCATTTTTATAAAATGCTTTTGGATAATTAATAAGAAATTTCTCTGGCATGATATACATTATAACATCAATAGTTTTCTTCTTTCACATAAGTTTATATACAACTTGTGAATTTTTGGATCAATGAACTGCACTCGTAGTACATCACACACATACATTTTGTATGTGCATTAATTATTATTCTAGGTTTAATCTCGGCCATTAAAAGTGTGTTGATGATATAATGGTCTCACAAATTGTTAGAATCTGTTTAAAGAGGAAACTATCAATCCCGTCACTATCTCTATATATACATATATAATTAGTTTACATATTTTGATTTTGCGTGATTTGCGTATCCAACTTAATTTTCTACAAATATTTTTCTTTCACAGAATAGTATTAGCAGAATATTCTTCACCGTAAATAAAATCATTTCTAGTTATCTATTTTGGAGTACCTGAATTTAAGATTCGAAATAAGCCAAATAGAACCGAACCAAATTTGAAATACGTGTTTGAGTCAAATTAACCTGATAAGATAAATGATCAATTCTATTCAAAAATGAAAACCGAGTTTCTAGATGTCATGGACGGTTTTACCTTGACAAAGATCGAATCAAACTTAATAAACCATAATGGGTCATGATAAATTATAGGTGCTGTTGTGTATTAATATATTTTTTGTGGTGTGGTCGTTTGCAGAGACAGATGCAAGGCTGCCGGAGGGACCATGACTCCAAATATAAATATATATATATAAATTTCTTTTAAAAAATATAGTTTTGTAAAATTTTGATTTAGCCCTTAAGATATTGTAATTTACTGCATTGGCCCTCCTATATAAGATTTTCTAACTCCACTCTGGGTCATATGACTTTGATCTGTTTGCAATATCATCATTATATAGGGATGAGGTTAATATTTAAACACATGACTTTCAATGTGATCAAATAACGTATAATGCGATTACAGGTTACTCTTCATATTATCAGAGATCGTATACTGCGATCCGATAATGCATATTGTGATTACAACGCTAAACATGTGATCAGTTAAAGTATATTGTGATTAGGTCACTCAAACTGTGATCGGCTAACTTAATATGTTTTTGTTACTTGGTTTATTAATGGACAAACAATGGAAGTCAAACGTCTCTTAACCTCAAGGCTGAAGTTGAAGATTTTGATATGTCCTTACAAACGAATTCAAAAATAGTTGAATGTCTTCCAAATGAGACCGGAGATGACAATAGGATAAGACATTCGTGATATGACATACAATGGTGTCATTGTAATGGAATTTAATACGGTCAACGAAGCAAGATCAATTTATAAGAGTTATGTTAGGGCATTTGGCTTTGGTGTAAGAATTTTCAACATCGACTATCAGGGTGTGTTTGGTATGGAAATAGGACAGGATAAGTTGGGATTGGACTGGATTGGATTGGATTGGACTGGACATGGTTGGATATGTTGTTTTATATTGTGTTTGAAAGGTCTGGACAGAACTATAAACTGTAATGTTATACGTTTGGTATGGCTGGAACAGGACGGAACAAGATATTGAAATGATCAGATTACCTCTCTTATATATATAACATAGACTATAATATTATATATATTAATATGTAATAATATTAAATAATATTATATATAATGATCTATAACATATTATTACATTATATATATATATATTGAATATAAATATAATATATATATATATATATATATATTTATATTCAATATATATATATATCAATATCTATTATTAATATATGTAATGTAAATATATATATATAAAAATATAATATATATATATATATTATATAATAATATATATTAATAATAAATATTAATTTTTACATATATATATATATTAATATATATAAATCGTAATATATATATATATATATATAATAATGTTTAATATATTATAATAATGTTTAATATATTATAATAATATATAATATTATATATATATATATGTAATTATAATATATAATTTATTAGATATGATTGTAATTGTTTAAAAATTTAAAGGGTAAATTGGTCTTTTTGACATTTATCACATGTCATGGGACAAGTTATCCTAGGGTCTTGGGTGGGACAACTTTTTATGATTTTTGTCCCATCTTGTCCCGTCCTGTCTCATGTTAAGAGCGTGCCAAACGTGGGACAATAACAAACTGTTCTACAGTGTCCTGCTTGTCCCACGTACCAAACGCATCCTCACAGTGAAATGAGGAGACTAAGTAAGGGACAATGGTTTGTGAGAAGAAAGGTTCAAGACCGTCGAAACCTCATAGCAATTAATCAAATCTTACATTTGAACAATACATATAGAAAATGCAAGCTAATGTGGCATATTGGGGTGGACATGGTTCGGTTCGGTTCGGTTCAGTTTTTGTCAAAACCGTATTGAATCAATATATATTTGGTTTTTTAAAATGTGAATCAGTTTGAACCGTTTTAAACCTAAAAACCGAATTGAACCGAATCGAACATCTTTATCTAGGTTCGGTTCGGTTCGGTTCAATTCGGTTTTGGGCCTATTAGGCTTTGAAGGTTTTTTTATATGTTTTTTAATTTTTTCGACCTTTAAGTTGTTTTTTTGGCATTTAGGTTTAACCCTTTTTAAGAAAACATAATATGTAAAAAACAAGTTAAACAAAATATAACTCAATTTTTAATCTAAATCTAAAATTTAATCATATTCAATCTACATATATAATCCAAATATAAAATCTTCATAACTTCTATAAAATAGAAGTCAAAAAATGTAGTACATAATGTAGTCCAAATATAAAACATCATCAATAAACAATCCATAATAAAATTAAACTTTACAAAATAATTAATTAAGACAATTCGGTTTATTCGGTTTTGTATATCCAAAATCGAAACCGAACCAAATTCAATTCGGTTTTTAAATTTCAAATCGGTTTGAATCAAATAGAAGCTATGAACCGAACTAAACACTCTTTTCCGGTTTCGGTTTGGTTCGGTTCTGTTCAATTTGGTTTCGGTTTTTGTGCCCACCCCTAGTGGTATACAAAACTCATTTCTATGTTGGCTTGGGCCACAGTGAAGGTTTGTACAACACAAAGGCAGTTAAGGGTCGGAGATCATTCTCCCGTAATAGCATTACGATGTGACGTTTCATACAATCTCATTGGCACATAATGGACTCATACATGGCTTAAGTGAATAACATGCACAATGTCTGCATCAGACCTTGTCATTCATATGAAACACGTGGTTGACCAAACAAGGGAGTGTTGGGAATTTAAACCGATGAACGCAGAAACGACATGTCTAATATTTGTCCATAACTCATAGCAATTAACGTCTATATCAGAAAAATAAGAAGAGAGAAAATAAACAATCACACAACACAAGATATACGTGAAAAATCCTAAATCAGAGAAAAAACCACGGGTCGTTAGGACAACAGAGAAAGTTTCACTATATGATAAATTGTTACAACCATATACTCCATGATTCTCTCTCATACCTCAATCCCAAATTGTAGAGCCATTCCAAATCCCCAAGATCACAAACCAAGCTTTACATCATGAATCTCGTCTCACAACGCTTACAAGACCCTCACAAAGAAATCCCCCCCCCCCCCCCCAATATCCCCTAGATCTCCCCTGGATATTACTCAAGGATCTTTTCTTAAATTGATATCTGATATTCCCAGGATCCCTTCTTAAATATTTACTAAGGTCTCCCCCAGATCTCACCACTCTCTGATGTTACATGTGTTTCATTGACTCCACACAAAATAACATAATTACAATGTTTTATTTATACTAGTTACAGAGAGTTTAAGATAAAAGGAAACCTTACTTCTAAATGTACAAGACTTTCTTGTTTCACAAAATGACTATTTTCTTTTTAAGTCTTCTTATTCCATGCAAAAAGTATTCATTTTTCTTCAAGTAGAAGAACTTTCCAAAAGAATACTTTCCTTTTCTGCACAACATTCTCGATCTCAAAAATGTATAACCACTTAGGAATGAACCACCCTAAGATATTTTTTGATCAGTTTTTTGATACTATGTCGAAATAATTTACTGAAATTGTGATGCAACTTCTCATGTTAGATTTTTTTAGGAGTTTGTCAGCCATCGACATCTTTGTCCACCATACACCTAGCATTACCTGTTGACCAATCACCTAGTGCACAACTATAGACCACTAGCAATAACATATCCTCTTTCATGACCAGTAGAAAAACCTATCAAAAGGATAAACGTGTCCTTACATCACCCAATCCCATGAAAGACTTATTGTTAGTATGGAGAGTACTTTGTCAAATAAGCTCCACACCACAACAGAGACTTCAAGCATTCAAGATTTTTTTTTAATTGCCTTATGTAACCCAGATTGAATCTCCATGACTAGTACCATCACAAACCAAACTTTCCTCCATCGAATTCTTCCTTTCATCAAACCCTGCTAAGTTCTCCTTTCTTAAACCCATATTAGGCAACAATGAATCATCATCCCAATGCCACCAAGTCCTCCTTACGATATATCGTAAAGACTTGATACCGACATGACCAAACCATAAGGCTCTGATACCGGTTGTTAGAAATTTGAACCAATGAATACGAAAACGATATGTCTACTATTCACTCATAACTCATAGCAATTAACGACTATAGTAGAAAAATAAGATGAGAGAACATAAATAATCACACAACATAAAATATACATGGAAAACCCTAAATCAGGGGAAAAAATAACAGGCCATCAGAAAGATAGAGAAAGTTTAACTAAATGATAAATTGTTACAATCATATACTCTATGATTCTCTCTCATTCCTCAACCCCAAACCACAGGGCTTTACCAAGTCCCCAAGCTCATAAAATGAGCTTTATATCACGACTCTCGGCTTACAACGCTCACAAGATCCTTACCAAGACCCCCTGAAACTTTAGGTCTCCCTTAAATATCACACACGAATCTCTAACTTGATCCACTGATATTCCATTTATCCCTCCCCGGATATTCCCTAGGGTCTCCCTCATATCTCATTACTCTCTGATTTTACATGTGTTTCTTAGACTCCAAACAAAACAACCTAGTTACAATGTTCTATTTATACTAATTACAGAGAGTTTAAGATAAAAAGAAATCATACACCTAAACGTACATGACTTTCTTGTTTCACAAAAAAAAACCTATTTCCTTTCATACATAAGTTTTCTTTCAAAGTACAAGAACTTTTCAAAATAACACTTTCCTTTTCTGAGCAATATTCCCGATCACAATAAAATACGATGTCATTGTGGTTTTGGTCACAGTGTGCACCCCACACCCCATACCATGAAAAGTCATTGGAAACGATCTCTCGGAAAAATGTGGTCTGTATTTCTAGCCTATACTACGGTCTGCACCGCGTTGATCTCATTGGAATCGACCGCTCTCTGTGTCGCGGTCCATTCATTTTACCCATGTCATGGTCCATAACATGGTTCCTTTCAAAACTCAATTCCTTAGTTCTTCTTAGGTCTTCAAACCTCCCTCAAACACCATCTCCAACTTCTAAACATTTTTTCACGTCTTTAGAAAGTTTTACATCATTTGAGTCTCACTTGGTTCACATTGGGTTCACTTGAGAGTATGAGTTAAAATCTAATAGGCGTAGCTCAACGTTGGTTTCACCATGAAGGATATATGTGTCAAATTGGGCACAGATAGACGAAATACGGCTTTTGAAAGTGATTCACAAGCTGTACTTTCATAAAGGATTTTTTGGACTCCGATTTCTACTTCAGGTTAAATGTAGGCGAGGGTGATAGTTGTTTACAAATAAATTTTATTGAATTTATCATCCACAAAAAAATTCAAATCAAAACTTATTAAAATCGATGGATCTCCACCAAATCTATCTCTTAGATCTCCATGGAGATGAATATTAGATCTCTAACCCAACAACCTCACTGTCGCCACCGCTGCCGCCGCCACCAAAATGAAACCCATTCAAACTCAGAAAACCAAAACAATTCAACAATAAAATCAAATTCATTGAAGAACAAAATTAAAATCATTCAACATTACAATCAAACCCACAAAACAAACACAATCTATGCCACAAAATTGAACCAAACACATTCAACAAAAATAAAACCAAACCCTCAAATCCAATCACCGCAATTTTCTTACAATAACAGTAAAAAATTTAAAACACATGAAATTTCTCTCTATAATATTTCGCATACAAACTCATGTCTTGTAATTTTTTTTTTTCAAAAAAATAATAAAAAGATAGCAGAATTTCGTGAAACTCTTGAGTTGGGGTGGGATTCATCAATGACGGAACTCGTTTTGGAGGTCAAATCACCTCCTTAAGTTCAACTGTAGTTCACCACAGTTGCTGCCGCCAGCAAGTGGGTTGTCACAACCCAGACCAAAAGCTTCAGTAGGTGTCGGAGACCAAAAACCTAAGTTTCTAGTATCAAGATCTGACACCATTGACAGTCGAACGGAAGTGTTTTAGTTTCACAATTTTCTTCTTTCTCATTGTCTCCCTCTTCTTTCTCTCTCTCTCTCTCATCGTTCTCGATCTCTCTCACCAGCGCAGATTGAGATCTATTGGGTTTGAGATTGAGTTCCGGTTTGGGTTTGACAGTGGCGGCGAGTGGTAGCGGTCTTTAAGAGAGAGTGGTGGGGAGACTAACGACAGTTTTTGAGTTTGTGTTGGATTAGGGTTTGGGTGATGGTGGTTAATTATTTAATAATATTTAATTTAGTTTTATTGTTTTTATTGTTTTTAATTTTTAATTATTTAATTTTATTACATTTTTTAATTTTACCTAAGCTACCCATTTACCGTCTCACCATTGACAGAAATTTTAAAAATCCTAACGGAATTGGATTGCTGGGAAGAAAATAACGATTATTGGTATAGATTTGGACCCAACTAAGGAATTCTGGAACTAGAGGGACCAAAATGGCTAATAGGTTAAACTAGAGGGACGAAAATGATTTTAACCATATATATATATATATATATACATATATATATATTGGTGTTCACCTCAGTGCGCACTAATGTATTTTATATCGGTGCAGTTTATGTGGGTCGTTGGATTCAACTACTTTGATTTAGTTCATATTAACTTATGTTTAATCAACGACTAACATGCATTGCAGTGATATAAATACATTAGTGCCCACTAAGGTGAACACCACAGTGTGTGTGTTTGTGTGTGTGTGTGTGTGTGTGTGTGTGTGTGTGTATATATATATATTGAGTCTCTGATGAGGGATCATATATTTTAATTTCGGTAAGGACCACCATAAAATCACATCTATTTAAATGAATTTTGATATAATTTTTTTGTAGATATTCATTGAAATCTACTTATAAATAAATTTTAAAAAGTTTTCAAGTACTGGAACCATTTATCCTGATTATTTTAAATATGAATACATCAGAAAAATAGACGAAATATAGGAAATTCAAGAAAAATAGTTTTAGTGCTTGAAAAATTTTAAAATTTTATTCATAGGTAGAGCTCGAGAAAAACTCAGATCATAATTTATTCAAATCGATGTGATTTTATGGTGGTCCTTATCAAAATTAAAATATAAGCTTGCTAAAATGGGTTCTGGTAGATAGGGAGATTTTGTGGAATGGTGTTAGCTTATGTTGCTCTTTTTGGTTTTTTTTTTTTTTTTTGCTTTTGGCTTGTTTGTTGGTGCGTTTCTGTTGGGGGTGGTTCTGTTTCCTGTTTTTCTTCTTTGCTTTCTCTGCTGTGATGTTTGTTGTCAAAGTTGAAAGTTGTTAGTTGTTCGGTGTGGCTATGCTTGTAGCTCCTTCTTTGGGCTCTTTAGCCTGTTATTTATAAAACTTACTGTTAAAAAAAAAGACCCCTTATGAGAGACTCACCCCCCCCCCCCCCCCCCCCCCCCCCCCCCACACACACACACATATAAATAAAACATAATCGACAAAAAGAGATTGTCCCAGTGGTATGCCCCTCATGTTGGGATTATGCTCGATAGCAAGAGTATAATAAAGTATTTGACAATATTTTCATATTAATAAAGTGATTTCTAGTTTAACAAATCTTATAGCATTTATAATTTAATTATTATAATTGTCAAAAGTAAATAATCATGAGGTCAAAAGACTATGAGAAAAGAATAATTGTTCATACATCTAGATATGTATGAGGTAGACACAATTCTTTATGAAACAAATATTGTGGTGTGTTTAATATTAATCTAGAGGGATACCCCTAACTGGTCACATTAATATCACAAGTGTAATAAGTGCGAAAATAATAAAGACATTTGAGATATAAGTGGAAACCCTCCAAATGGGAAAAACCACAGGCTGATAAGTGCGTCACACTCGAACCTCGAATCCACTAATGGCAAATGAATTACAACATAATCCCGGTTTAAAATCCACCACCACTACATAATCCCGGTATAAGTGAACCTAGTCCATCTTGCTTGCGATTTAAGCTACCTACTCCCGGAAGCAACACAAGTCTTACTTCTCAATGAAGAGATAACATGGCCTATGTGAACTTTTGATGATATTCAAAGAACAAACAAGGCTAGGAAACCTTATATGTTTATCTAGGATAATGATATGGCAATTAATGCAATCCTAGATATCAAGAGAGCTAAATGAGATGTTCAAAAAGTTTAGCTAAACATAGATCAAACAATCCTATGAAGCTACCACAATACAACACTCAATCATGTCATCACAACAATCTCTAATTTGTATATAGAATATGTTCTAAGAGCATACAAATAATTAAAGAGATGGATTAGCAAGCAAAACACTTAACTTGTAAGAAGATAGTGAAGAACTTACCAAACAAGATAAGATAAAGCAAAACTATCCATTGATGCACTTTAAATGATCTTAGATGATGCAAGATGAAGTTTTTATGCACAAGGGAATGTTTTGAGTGTTTAAAGATGAGTTCTTGGAAGAGTTTTCCTTTTGAAATGTGTTCTAAGGAAAAGATATAATGTTCTGAACTATTTTTGACCTGAATACAAAAAGTTATATATATATGAGTTTCAACCAAAGTGAGGTCGTTTTGAAAAAAAATGTTCCATCTTCCGCTATGTGCGCTGGTCGAGTAGCGCACCACCAGTGCACATCCAAAATTTTCAATAGGCACTGGTGGAGTGGCGCATGACATGCGACGATCCACTAGAATGTTACGCTGGTAAGGCTGTGCTAGTCGAGTAGCGCACTGCCCACTTTTTCAACATTGTACGGGTGCAGTGGCACAGCTCAGTGGCTCATGACAAGCGGAAATCTACTGGAATGTTGCACTGGTGAGGATGCACTAGTAGAGTAGCGCACCACCAGTGCACTGCCCACTCTTTCAACATTCAAACACACATTTTCAACAATTCCTAGAGTGATGAAGATGCATCCTATACTAATGCCTAACATGACATAAAACTTTAATTACAAGATGCAAATATATCAACAAGAGTCATTTAAACCAAAATGCACACAAGTATAAACACACAACATATATGAATAAGAGTTATGCATGAATTTGTGAGTGTGTGCAACTATCTCTTCAAAGCAAGTAAGCACAAGAATTTTACCTTTGGTGCTTCTCCTCTTGAGGTCTTGAGAGCCTAAGCTACCCTTACATAAACCCCAAAAATGTGGTTTGTTCCCAAAATAAGCCAATCAACAAATGAGGACTTTACAATCTCCCCTTTTGGATATTTCGTGATAAAACCACCACTCACATTGATCCTCACAAAACAAAATAAAACACCGGGAAGATATTCTACATTAGGAAGAGATATACATAGAGAAAAACTTCAAATCTTCAATCTCTTGTAGAACTATCAACCCTACACATAAAACAAACAACAAGTACGCTTTCCAAACCAAGTGCATGTGAGACGATCAAGTGAATATAAAAAACAAGCATTTGCATTTAAGAATATGAGTACAACATCGTGTAATGCTCCACATCATGCAATGCTCCCTCTCAAAGGGTTACTCCCCCTAAATGTAATCTCCCCAAAAAGTACTACTCCCCTTAAAGCCAACACATTGAAACTCCTAACACCACAAAGCTACTCCCCATTTTTGTCATGATATAGGCAAAGGAGAAGTCCCCAACCGGGTCACTCAAGGCAAAGAAAGAAAGGAGCATACAAGATATTTGCATAATTATATAAGCCACATTTATGCAACTCAATTAATACTAGAGAAACAAGGAGATTTATTTGAAGAAAATGTGTGAATAAAAAATGCTTTGCATACAAGACATGTTGCATTCAAGTCCAAAAAATAATGGTATTTGGCAAAGCAAATGACAAAGGTTTCCAATATAATTCAAACCAATTTCACCATTTGTCATGAGAGAATCAAGGATATAGAGTTTTTATAGATATCAAGTTTTAATAGCACTATATCCAACTTTATAAGAGAAACATGGCATGAGCAACTTTGCACCCTATTTGATTTTTCCAGGTAGGATACCCGTATGATAGTAGCCATGTTCAACTAATAAAGAAAGAGAGACATTGATGAAACATGTAAGTCTCACTAGCTTTTCACACAATATTTTGCATTCAACAATTGCAATCATCAATTCATGCTTTATCATTTTATCATTAGCATGTCATTAAAGAATCATCATGTCATGGAGATAATTATAGGTCATTCAATATGTACTTCCTATGTAGATCTCCTAGTCCAAAAATGCATGTTTGAACATAAATAAGATATGGATTGTAATCAAAGCAAAGTTCACACTTATTGAAGAAAATACGAAGGAGCATAAACATTTTTAAAATTTTTGCTTGCAACAAGTATACAATAGCTCTCTTTGCTTGAGTTCCCCTTATGGGGTCAAGGTAAAAACTCATCACTCCATGAGATAAATCTCAATAGACCTACTAAGAGTTTTGAATCGAGTAGCATCTAAGGGTTTAGTTAATAGATCCGCTAGTTGATCATTAGTACCTACATGCTCAAGTACTATGCATTTACTCTCTACTAGTTCTCTAATGAAATGATGACGGATGTCAATATGCTTAGTTCTAGAATGTTGAACCGGATTCTTGGAAATATTAATAGCACTCATGTTATCATAAAAGAGAGTAAGAGTACCTTGATTGAATCCATAGTCGACTAGCATTTGCTTTATCCAAAGGAGTTGTGTGCATCCACTCCCAACAGCTATGTATACGGCCTCAGCCGTGGATAAGGAAATTGAATTTTGCTTCTTGCAAAACCAAGAGACAAGGTTGTTCCCAAGGAAAAAGCAACCGCTCCGATGTACTTTTTCTATCATCACAATTTCCTGCCCAATCTGCATCACTAAAGCCTACAAGACTAGCATTAGTGTCAAAAGAGTACCAAATACCATAGTTAGATGTCCCATTCTCATAGCAAATGATTCTCTTAAAGGAAGAGAGATGGGACTCCTTAGGATCCGATTGGTACCTAGCACACACACCCACACCCACACTAAAAGAGATATCGGGCCTACTTGCGGTCAAATAGAACAAGCAACCAATCATGCCATGATACAAAGTTTGGTCCACATTTTTACCACTAGCATCCTTGCTTAGCTTCAAAGTGGTACTCATGGGTGTATCACAATGTTTGGCACTTTCAAGGTCAAATTTCTTCACTAGGTTTTTGGCATACTTAGCTTGGGATATGAAAATCCCATCTTCCATTTGCTTAATTTGTAAACCTAGAAAGTAACTTAGCTCACCAACAAGGCTCATTTCAAACTCATGAGACATGACATCAACAAATTGTTAGACTTTTGTGTTATTTGTGGAGCAAAAAACTATATCATCAACATAAATTTGAGCTATAAAAAGCTCATCTTTGTCTTTCTTGATGAATAGAGTCTTGTCAACACTACCCCTAGTGTAGCCATTGTCTATAAGAAATTAAGTGTGATGCTCATTCCAAGTCCTTGGTGCTTGTTTCAACCCATATAAAGCTTTCTTGTGTTGATAGACATGATTAGGGTGGTGAGTATCCATAAACCCTTTGGGTTGCTCAACAAACACTTCATCTTGCAAGAAACCATTGAGGAAGGCACTCTTAACATCCATTTGATACAATTTGAACTTGTGCAAACAAGTGATGGATAAAAGAAGCCTAATGGACTCAATCCTAGCAACGGAAGCAAATGTCTCCTCAAAGTCAATACCCTCAATTTGAGAGTACCCTTGTGCTACAAGCCTAGCCTTGTTTCGCACAATGTTGCCATCCTCATCGGATTTGTTCCTATATACCCACTTGGTGCCTATCATATTGGTGTTCTTAGGACTAGGAATTAGAGTCCAAACCTCATTCCTTTTAAATTGGTTAAGCTCTTCTTGCATGGCAAGAACTCAAAATTCATCCTTTAAGACTTCATCAACGTTTTTGGGTTCTATTTGAGAAGTGTAGCAAGTGTAGCAAGTGTAGCTAATTAGATTAGCCATTTGACACCTAGTCCTAACACCCTCATTAACCTCTCCAATGATGTCATCTTTGTCATGGAGTTTCCTAACCCATGGAGCAGGTTCTTTTGAGTTCAAGAGAGGAAACCTATCAATAGGTTGTGTTATGTCATCAACAAGATTAGTCTTTTCAACATTAGGAATATCAACAACCTTTTCCAAAGGGGAGTCATCAACTAGATCTATCTCCTCCTCATGGTCATTAGATTTGAGCCTAGTATCATCAATGACAACATTAGATGATTCCATTACGGTCCTAGTTTTTAAATTGAAAACTCTATAGGCTCTACTATTTAAGGCATAGCCAATGAAGATACCCTCATCACTCTTAGCATCAAATTTGCCAAGTTGATCACGGTCATTCAAAATGTAGCATTTGCTTCCAAATGTGTGAAAATAGCTAACATTTGGCTTTCTACCTTTCCATAACTCATAGGAGGTTTGCCTAGTGTGGGGCCTTAGAAAGACTCTATTTTCTATATGGCACACCGTATTGACGGCTTCGGCCCATAGTTTCCTAGGGACATTATTGCTAAGCAACATCACACAGGCCATCTCTTGAAGAAACCTATTTTTCCTCTCAACAACTCCATTTTGTTGAGGTGTCATAGGAGTCGAAAACTCATGAGAAATGGCTAAACTATTGCAGTAGTTTTCAAAATGGGCATTCTCAAAATCGTTCCCATGGTCACTCCTAATTCGTTTAATGCATTTATTCTTGGAGTTCATTTCATTTTGAATTTTGGAACAAAGCATTTTAAACTTGTCAAATGTTTCAGATTTTTCTCTAAGAAAATAAGTCTAAGTGTATCTAGAGAAGTCATCTACACACATAAAAATGTATCTCTTTCCACCTAAACTCTCGGTTTGCATGGGACCCATAAGATCCATGTGGAGAAGCTCTAGAGGTTCCTTGGTGGATAAATACTTTCTCTTTATATGCATACTTTTGGTTTGCTTCCCTTGTTGGCAAAGTCCACAAACACCATTTACCTTTTTCCCAAGCTTGGGAAGGCCTCGCACAACATTGAACTTATCTAAGATTCGTAAATCCCGATAGATCATATGACCAAGTCTTTCGTGCCACAACTCAATTTGTTCATCCTTGGACACATTGAAAGAGACACCTCTAGCTTCAAGACAATAACAATTGTCGCTAGATCTCATACCTTTTAACAAGGTTTGTCCATTTGGAAATAGGATAGAACAATCATTTTTCCTAAACAAGACAAAAAGTTCTTCATCAATAAGAAGTGAAATGCTTATCAAATTAGCTTTTAGACCATCAACATACAAAGCATTAAACAAGGAGGGTAATCCAGGAATGGAAATAGTTCACTTTCCTTTAACTTTTTTTTATCCATCACCAAAGGTGTATTTCCTCCTTCCTCCATCACAAGAGTCTCAAGGAAACTCTTATTTCCAGTCATGTACCTAATGCACCCACTATCCAAATACCAAAAATCAAAAGAATGAGCTTTCAAGACAATTTGTGCAACATGGCAAGAGTGTTCATCCTTTCTAATCCACCTAGGTGCAATATTTTCCTTCCTAGTGGTCAATGGTACATGGGCTCTAAATGTCCTAGGATCATGCAAAGGTGTTCCATTTTTCCTAGTGACATGCATCATGGCTTTAGCCTTTTTCTTCTCTATCATGCTATCAATTCTACACAATTTAATATATCTAAAGCAATTTGGTCTAATATAACCATCAATACCACAAAAATGACATGTAGGAATGAAGTTAGGGATCATACTATAACCTTGAGGATGCATTGGAGCCTTCTCATGTCTTTGTGGTTGTCTTGATTGTTGTTGAGGAACTTTCCTTCTTTGTTGTTGAGCAAGACTTGATTGCTTCCTTGGTTGAGTTTGTATAATAGGTATCTTCCCTTTATGAGCTTTCGGTTGAGGGAAGTTAACTTGAGGAGCCCTTGTAGGATGGGCTTGAGGTAGGCTTCTTGGTGCCACCTTCAATTGAACACTACTTGAACACTCTCCTAGGTCAAGTTTCTTCCTAGGGGATTGATGTGAAGATGACCCATTGAAGTTCATGCTTCTTACAAAATTAGTCTTGCTTGGAGTGGAGGACATCTTGTCATCTTCAAACCCAAGCCCCTTCTTGTCACTTGGCATTTTTCCAACATCTAACATGTGGTCAAGTTTTTTGGTGCTAGAGTTCATCTTGGCCAACAACTCTCTAGCATCTTCAAGCTCTTTCTTCAACCCTTCTTCACTCCTCTTAGATCTCACCAACTCTTCATTTAGTTGGTCAACTTGAGTTGGGAGCTCTAGATTTTCTTATTTTAATTTCTTAATTTCATTCTTGTTCTTTAACCTTAAACTCTCAAACCTAGTCATATAGTCCTTGAGATCCATCATATCTACATTTCCATTTGTGGATTGTGATAAAGATCCATTATCACTTGAGTAGTTTTCTTCTTGACTCTCATTTTCTTCTTCACTAGCATCTTTGCTCCTATGAGAGGACGTAAAGGCTATGAAGTTAGCCATGAGTTCCTCATCATCCGAAGACTCATCTCCTTCATTTGAGTTATCACTTTCACTCCATGTGGCAGCCATCACTTTTCCCTTTTTCTTGACCCTGTGATTTGCACATTCAGAGGCAAAGTGACCTATCCCACCACATTCATAGCATTGGGCTCATTTCTTCTCGGTCTTTTCTTGCATAGGCTCAATCTTTTTGAAGGGAGCCTTTTTCTTCAAGTCTTGACCCTTAGATCCGAAACCTTTCCTCTCGGACTTGTAGAACTTGTAAAAATTCCTCATTAGCTAGGCCATTTCTTTATCCGAGTCATCATTTTCCTCCTTCTCAACTTTGGAGGCTTTTAAAGCAATATCCTTTTGCTTTTTTGATGGTGTGGGGTTAGGACATTTCCTAGATTCATAAGCTAGAAGCCTCTCAATCACTTTACTTGGCTTCATATCCTTGTAACCACTATTCTTTTCTAAAGCCGTCACCTTAGACTCAAATCTATCGGGTAGAGATCTCATAATCTTCTGCTTGATCTTTCTATCCGAATAAGGATCACCAAGTTGATGACTTTGGTTCACAATGTCCATCAACCTCACTTCAAAGTCATTGAAGCACTTGTTCTCATCCATCTTGAGCAATTCAAATTGCGTTTGGAGAACTTGAAGCTTCGATTCCTTAACCACATCGGTTCCCTCGTGTGCAACTTCTAGGATATCCCATGCCTCCTTAGCTATCCTAGTATTTTAAACCAACCTGTACTGGTTCTCATCCATTGCACATAGGATGGCATGCATTGCCTTTCTATTCCACTTTGATTCATCATGGGTGGAGTGTATCCATCTTCAACCGCCATCCATGCCCTGTCATGAATTTGGCAAATATACGACTCCATCTTGCCTTTCCAAGAGGCATAATTCAATCAGGTGAGAAGTGGAGGTCTAGTGCTAGAAGCTCCCTTGTTGCCACTGTTTCCACTCATTATGTTTAATGAATGAATGATATGAATGCAAGTGTATGAATGATCAACACACACATACCAAAATGAGCAAGGATCACCTATGTATGTCTAGGAACCTGCTCTGATACCAATTGAAACAAATATTGTGGTGTGTTTAATATTAATCTAGAGGGGGGGTGAATAGATTTTAATCAAAATTTACCCCATTTTCGTTAATGGTCAATTAGACGAAAATACCCCTAACTACTCACAATAATATCACAAGTGTAATACGTGCGGAAATAATAAAGACACTTGAGATATACGTGGAAACCCTCCAATGGAAAAAACCACGGGCTGATAAGTGCGCCACACTCGAACCTCGAATCAACTAATGGCAAATGAATTACAACCTAATCCCGATTTAAAATCCACCACCACTACCTAATCCCGGTATAAGTGAACCTAGTCCATCTTGCTTGCGATTTAAGCTACCTACTCCCGGAAGCAACACAAGTCTTACTTCTCAATGAAGATATAAAAATGGCCTATGTGAATATATGATGATATTCAAAGATCAAACAAGGCTAGGAAACCTTATATGCTTATCTAGGATAATGAGATGGCAATTAATACAATCCTAGATATCAAGAGACCTAAATGAGATGTTTAAAAAGCTTAGCTATGCATAGATCAAACAATCCTATGAAGCTATCACAATACAACACTTAATCATGTCATCACAACAATCTCTAATTTGTATGTATAATATATTCTAAGAGCATACAAATAATTAAAGAGATGGCTTAGCAAGCAAAACACTTAACTTGTAAGAAGATAGTGAAGAACTTACCAAAACATGATATGATGAAGCAAAAATATCCATTGATGCACTCTAAATAATCTTAGATGATGCAAGATGAAGTTTTTATGCACATGAGAATGCTTTGAGTGTTTAAATATGAGTTCTTGGAAGAGTTTTCCTTTTGAAATGTGTTCTAAGGAAAAGATATGATGTTCTGAACTATTTTTTGACCTGAATACAAAGAGTTATATATATATATATATATATATATATATATATATATATATATATGAGTTTCAACCAAAGTGAGGTCGTTTTGAAAAAACGTTCTAGCTTCCGCTATGTGCGCTGGTGAGGTGCGCTGGTCGAGTAGCTCACCACCAGCGCACAACCTAAATTTTCAATAGGTGCTGGTGGAGTGGCGCAGAACAGTGGCGCATGACATGCGATGATCCACTGGATTGTTGCGCTGGTGACACTGCGCTAGTCGAGTAGCTCACCACCAGCGCACTGTCCACTTTTTCAACATTGCACGGGTGAAGTGGCGCAGCTCAGTAGCGCATGACAAGGGGCGATCCACTGGAATGTTGCGCTGGTGAGGCCGCGCTATTCGAGTAACGCACCCCCAGCGCACTGGCCACTTTTTCAACACTCAAACTCACATTTTCAATAAGTCCTAGAGTGATGAAGATGCATCGTATACTAATGCCTAACATGACATAAAACTTTAATTACAAGATGCAAATATATTAACAAGAGTCATTTAAACCAAAATGCACACAAGTATAAACACACAACATATATGAATAAGAGTTATGCATGAATTTGTGAGTGTGTGCAACTATCTCTTCAAAGCAAGTAAGCACAAGAATTTTACCTTTAGTGCTTCTCCTCTTGAGGTCTTGAGAGCCTAAGCTACCCTTACATAAATCCCAAAAATGTGGTTTTTTCACGAATTAAGCCAATCAACAAATGAGGATTTTACACTTTAGTTAATCTTGAATAATATTCACAAGATAAAAGTTGGGCGCCTTTATCTTGTCAAAGTTGTAGATTCTTTTGCTATCATTTGAGTGGGATCAAATGTGTTTTGATGAGTCTAAAATCATCAAACTGTGGTGTCTTTGAGCAAGAGAATCTAGTGCACTTGGTGCATTGAATTGGATCACTGTGAAATACTTTATCCAGAACCGTCAATGGAAAAACGTTTTCACTTGAACACAAGCGGAGAGTCTATCTCAATCTTGAGTTAAATGATGGACTTATGGTTGCAAGTGTTATCATTTGAGCTATCAGTGAGTACGATTATATAGCATAGTCTATCATCGATAGTTTGGTGGTATTCATTTGTTAATCGATAGAGGACTTCATTTATAGATATGGACATCGTGGCTCCATTTATTAAATGTCAGTAGAATATCATCATATGGATATTTTAAGGCTAATTTCCACGTTAAGTTTTCAATAATGTCTATTGAAACATGGCTTATGGACAAGTCAAAATATCCAAGTTCAAAATGTGGTCATATGAGTAAATATGGTAACTTGGAGAGCTATAGGCGGTCTATGAGCTCTTGGCGATTACTGGAATTCTTCACGAGGATACACTATCTCTAATAAAGTTTTTTGGGGTATGAATGAACAATATTAACGTATTCTGTCTTTATTTAAGAGTTCAATTTTAGTTCTTTAGTGGAATGAACTAAAATTAATAGATCAGACCTAAGTGAATCATTTTTTTATTGTGATTAGGTTATGTCTATTGAAGATTAAATTTAGATAGCCCGCCAAGATCCTCAATCCACACAAACTTGTATGGATCACTTGAAATATTCTACCAGACCAATATATGGGTCCATCTAGAATTGTATTAAGGCATGTGGACTTGTTTCTTTTAGTAAGAATGGGTCTAGTTCACTTGTAGACTTTTTATTTAGGTCCAATGGATTTAATAAAATAAGAAAAATAATATATATGCCCATCTGTGGTCTTGGGCGGCAAGGCTAAATATATTAGCTTAATATATTGTTTTTTATTTTATTATTTAATTAAATGGAAATTAATTAATTAATTAATTAATTGTTTAATTTAAAGTCAAAATATTTTTCCTAGTAGGAGTAGGTCTCCTATTGTCATATTATTGTTGGTATATGATAAGTATCAAATACTATATTTGATAAGTAGATAAATAATATGAATTTATTTATCTAGTCAAATTAGAAAGTATTTGATTACTATGAAAACTCTAATTAACAATTGGTCAAATTCAAAAGTTTTAATTTAGTCACAGTTTAATTATATTCAATAATTGGTTATTGAATAAATACACTATTTGAGTTGGATTAGGAGTCTTGGAGTAGAAAAGAATTCTTTTTGGAAAAGGATTTATTGTCACCAAGTAAATCCACCTAAGGATAGTATTCTTACTCACCAAGTAAATCGTTCTTAGAAGAAGATTAGGTCTCCTAAACTAAATACATTAGAAGTCTTGGTGTCTAAAAGAAATCCTTTTTTTAAGAGGATTGAATCCAAATTTTGATAGGATTCTTGGTGCAGTAGAAATCCTCTTTCTAAGAGGTTTTTCGGCCACCTATATATACTGATATATATAATTTCATCCAATCCCTAGTTTTTGGTGTGAGAAGTTGTTAAAACATTTATTTTTTATTGTTATAAAAAAAAAACTTGGTCTAACTCTTTGTATGAAGAATTCAGCCAAGCATAGAGAAAAGAGTGAACGTTTTTGTGTTCGATAGTACACTAGTATCCTTTGCATCAAAAGGGTTTTGTGTACTACATCTAATTAAGGTTCACGTGAGTTTCAATCAAATTGATTGATAATTCACAATTGACCAGACGTTCTTGGTTTTTCTCTTGGAAGATTATTGTGACTAACAAAGAAGAAGATTTTGTTTGTTTCCATCATTAGGTATACAATTAAAAGAAAAGGAGCCCACACTCCTAGGTGATTCACGTTCGTGATTGGATTGAAAGATCTTACGGATTCAATTCGACGCTAGTTCAATCATCACGAGAAAAAGGTGTGACATATTTAATATACATCAATTAATCTAGGGTTAAGGTTCTTTCTTTTAAAGGATTTTTTTTTAAATATATCAAACCCTAATTTTTACGCTTCCGTTGTGCGATTTTTTCTACAATTGGTATCAAAGCCAATTGTACTCTTGATTAGTTGATGTATGTGTATGTGAGCCCTTTCTTTTTATTGTGATTATGCATGTTTTAGAAAGAGATGGCACTCTAGGTATTCACACATATATATTTACATTGGAATGTATGGATATATATATATATATATATATATATATATATATATATATATATATATATATATATATATGTGTGTGTGTGTGTGTGTGTGTGTGTGTGTGTGTGTTTTTTATTATGTGGATTGTTATTGCTTAATTTTTTTCATAGAATTTCATTGTATTTTATTTTGGGATTGTAACAAGAAGGATGGTCTATCATCGCCATAATTTCATTCTTAGTAGTTGCTAAGTTTTTATTTTATTTTGTTGTTGTAATAAAAAAAACTGCACTATTTTGTATTAAAAATACTACATTATTTTATTATTTAAAATTTGTTTGTAATACATTCCAGTATCGAAAACTCGAAGGTTTGAAGAATTGGAAGCAACCAGGACAAGTTTGGGATCGTGTGAGCCATAGCAACAAATGTGTGTGCGAAGAGCATGCGACCACGATTGTTGTGGCATGGGCTGCGCACGACAGCCTTATGGAAACCATGGGTTGTGCATGGCATCCTTATGGGGTTGTGGGCTATGCACGCCCATGGGAGGGAGTCAAGGGTGCACACGCCCATGGGAGGCAGCCGAGGGAGTCCAAACGAAAAAGGCTGCGTGAAGACTTGTTCGCCAAGAAAGGATTTTTTTTTCCTATTCCAAAACATATGTAATTTACTGTTTTTTTAGGATGAACCAAAATTGGAGCTATTTATATTTTTGTAAATATTGCAATGTTTGTCATTGTTTGATAACATGTCATATAGAATAGGAGTGCCACTCATATATCTCTTTTGGAATGAACATGCATTGAATGGTTTAAGTATCTAATTGGCATCTAGATAACTTGATAAATCATTATTTGGAATTCGATCATACGCCTTAAATAATTGAGTGGAAGAAGGTGTTTTGGAACACTTATGGCCTTCAAGTTTAGTTGAGCTTTGTGTTTCGTGTAATAACCCCCCTAAGAGGTATTCATGAATGGAAATTAGAAAGATACTTCCTTACAAGGATAGACTAGACAATTAACCCAAACAATATCTACTCCCAAATGAGGGATATTCGTGAGGGAATATATTGAAGGTCGATAACTTGGTAACACACTCAATGTAATTTTATTATTATCCTTCCAATATCCTCCCAAGAGTTCTTATTAATAAAATTGCTTGGCTAAAATTGAAAACGTTGGTTGTTATGTTAACAATTAGGTGAGACCTAGTCCAACTAGTTAGTGGTGTGAACTCCCAAAGGAGGTATGATATTTATGGGTGTTGGATGACCGTTGAATTTTAACGATTGAATTATTTTATTTAATTCAAGATAAATATCCGAAAGTGATTTATAATGATTGTTTACTTATATAATTTTTGTTATTAAAAATAAATCATTACTCCATCCCTAATCAAACATCCTAAAAGATAATACTTATACTGATGATAATTATGTCAAATGGAAAAGGAAAATTAGGTTGTTGTTGCAAGTTGAAAAACCATAAGTTCGTTCTGTCTATTCCTAAAACATCTACTACTATTAATATATCTAATGAGGAGCAAATAGACGAGTATCAATGATGTCTTTGAAAGAGATGTTTACTATGAAGTCTAGGACGACTAAGAGAGAGACAGTGACTACTTTCATGAATCTTAGGACGAAACCTGGACAGGCTGTGAATAACCACATGATGAAAGTCATGGAACATCTTAACATTGCTGAACTCAATGGTTCTGAGATAGATGGTGAGATGAAAAATTGACATGATTGTCAACTCACTATCGGATTCATTTGATTAGTTCAAATTGGACTACACCTTGAATAATAAGGAATACACCTTGCAAGGCCTGATGCAAGATGTTCAAAGCACCAAAAAGATTCTTGTGAAAGGCAAGGGTCAAGAGATTCATATGGTTGGTAAAGTTGCTACTGTTAAGACCTGTAAGAAGGTCAAAAAACAACAAAAGAAAAATCAATTTGGGCCTACCTAGAAGGAGACCAAGAAAGTAACCAATATCGAAGGAAAGTGTTTCCTTTGTGGTGAAAAGGGACAAAGGAATAGAATGAATGTGAATGAAATCAACTTGCATTCAGGCAATGGAGCGTTGGTATCTATTAGTGTAGTGGGAGATATTAGAATTAGTTTAGATTCTTATAGGCATTTAGATTTAATAGACGTTTATTATGTACTTCAATTCAAGAGGAATTTAATTCAGTTTCTTGTTTAAATAAATTTGGTCATTCGGTTACTTTTAATAAAGCTTTTATTATTAGTAAGAATGAAAAAAAAATTGCAAAGGTACATTGGAAAATGCTTTATTCTATTTGTATATAAATATCTCTCATTTGTTAGACACGGAATCAACGAAACGTAATCATAAAAGAGTAAATTATCAAAAGATGAAACCTACTTATGGTATTTGCGCCTAGGTCATATTAACCTTGATAGCATTAAAAGATTGGTTAGTGACAGACCTCTAAGTGACTTAAAGGTTGATGATCTACCAACTTGTCAATATTGTTTGAAAGGTAAATTGACCAAAAGGTCATTCACGACCAAAGGTACAAGAGCCATCGAATGTTTAGGATTGATACACACTGATGAGTGTGGTCCTATAAGCATTCAAGTTATAGGTGGATATGAGTGCTTCATCACTTTCACGGATGATTACTCAAGATTTGGCTATGTGTATCTCATGAGACATAAGTCGGATGCTTTTGACATGTTCAAAGCATTTAAAGCTGAAGTAGAAAATCAGCTTGAGAAACACATAAAAATCTTAAGGTTAGATCGTGGTGGAGAATATCTATCTAGTGAGTTTCAGCAATATCTTATTGATAATAAGATAATTTCTCAGTTTTCTGCACCAGATACACCTCAACAAAAAGAGGTGGCAAAAAGAAGAAATAGAACTCTTTTGGACATGGTTAGGTCTATGTTAAGTTATTCAATGCTTCCTAATTCTTTTTGGGGATATGCTTTACAAACTATCATGTACATTCTAAACGATGTACCATCTAAGTTGGTTCCTAAAACACCGCATGAGTTGTGGACCTGGAAAATGCCTAATTTACAACACTTAAGGATACTTGGATGTCCTGCATACGTGTTAAAAGGAAAGACAGAAAAGATGGAGTCTTGTTTAGAAACATGCATATTTGAGGGTATCCAAAAGGGATAAAGGGACATTATTTCTATCGTCCTTCAAATCTTAAAGTATTTGTTTCAACAAATGCTAAATTTTTGGAAGAGAACTATATGAGTAATTTTGTGCCTAAAAGTAGAATTGCCCTGAATGAGCTTTCAAGAGATACAATTCCACAAGAGGTTTCATAACCTAGCCCAATTTTAAGTTCCGCACCAACAAAAGATCAACAATCTACCATACCTCGTCGTAGTGGGAGGGTTAGTAGACAACCCGAGAGATACATCGGTCTAGGAGAATCTGTAGAGAATCTCCCAGACGATAATGATCCCTATATGTTCAAGAAAGCAATGGAAGATGTTGATTGTCACCATTGGCAAAAGGTAATGCAATCCGAAATTGAATCTATGTTCAAAAACAAAGTCTGGTCTCTTGTAGACTTGCATAAAGGGGATAAAACCCATCGGGTGCAAGTGAGGATACAAGAGGAAAAGAAAAATGGATGGAAAAGTGGAAACCTTTAAAGCTAGATTGGTAGTTAAAGGTTACACACAGAAGAAAGGTATCGATTATGAGGAAACATTCTCTCATGTGGCCATGCTTAAATCCATTAGGATATTCTTATCCATTGCGGCATCTCTAGATCCATAGATTTGGTAAATGGACGTCAAGACAACTTTCCTTAATGGAAGTCTTGATGAAAACATCTATATGATGCAACCAGAAGGATTCATTGAAAAAGGCTAAGAGGAAAGGGTATGCAAGTTACAAAGATCCATATATGGATTGAAGTAAGTATCCAGATCCTGAAACATAAGGTTCGATCAAGCCGTGAAAAGTTTTGGATTTATTCAAAACCTTGATGAACCTTGTGTATACAAAAGGATTAAAGGTGACAAGTTGGTTTTCCTAGTTCTTTAAGTTGATGATGTACTACTCATCAGAAACGATGTAGGTGTATTGACATCAGTAAAATAATGGTTAGCAAAACAATTTGATACGAAGGACTTAGGAGAAGCAAGTTATATTCTTGGTATCCAAGTCATAAGGGATATAAAGATTAGAATGAATGCATTATCCAAAGCTTCATACATATATAAAATATTGTATAGGTTTTTCATGCAAGATTCCAAGAAAAGTATGTTACCTTTCAGACATGGAATCAAACTTTCTAAGGAACAAGTTCCTAAGAATGAACATGAAGAGCAATTCATGAGTAAGGTTCCATATGCATCGGCAGTTAAAAGTCTCATGTATGCAATGCTTTGCACTAGACCAGATATTTGTTTTGTTGTCGGCATAGTTAGCAAGTTTCAATAGAAACCTGGTCCTGATCACTGGACGACAGTCAAGCATATTTTCAAAAATCTCAGGAGAACGAGAGATTATATGCTTGTATACTCTGGAGGGGATTTAATTCCCGTTGGGTATACAGATTCTGACTCCAGAATATCAACATCAGGATCTGTTTTTACTATTGAAGGAGGGGCAGTCATAAAGAGTAGTATTAAGCAATCTTGTATTGTTGATTCCCTCATAGAAACCGAGTATGTTGCCATAAGCAAGGCTGCTAAAGCGGTTGTCTGGCTCCGCCAATTGTTGATTGACTTGGAAGTGGTTTCTGATGTGAATAAGCATATCACTATCTATTGTGATAAGAGTGGAGCAGTGGCTAATTCGAGAGAACTAAGAAGTCATAAGAGAGGGAAACACATTAAAAGTAAGTATCACCTTTTGAGGGAAATTGTGCATAGGGGTGACGTGATGATTACCAAAATCGCGTCAGCAGATAATCTAGTAGATCCCTTTGCAAAGGCTCTTCAACAAAAGAGTTTTGATGGACATCTAGAAAACATGGGGATGAGAGATATGACACATTTTCTATAGAGCAAGTGGGATATTGTTGGGATTATGGTCAATAGCAAGAGTATAATAAAGTATTTGACAATCTTTTCATATTAATAAAGTGATTTCTGGTTTAACAAATCTTATAGCATTTATAGTTTAATTATTATAATTGTCAAAAGTAAATAATCATAAAGTCAAAAGACTACGAGAAAAGAAGAATTGTTCATACATCTAGATATGTATAAGGTAGACACAATTATTTAGTTAGTCTTGAATAATATTCACAACTTAAGATAAAGGTTGGGAGCCTTTATCTGGTCAAAGTTGTAGATTCTTTTGCTAGCATTTGCGTGGAATCGAATGTGTTATGATAAGTCTAAAATCATCAAACTGTGGTGTCTTTGGGCAAAAGAATCTAGTGCACTGGGTGCATTGAATTGGATCACAGTGAAATACTTTATCTAAAACTGTCAATCGATAAAAGTTTTCACTTGAAGACAATCAGAGAGTCTATCTCAATTCTGAAATAAATGATGGACTTATGGTTGCAGCTGTCATCATTTGAGCTATCAATGAGTATGATTATATAGTATAGTTTATCCTCGATAGTTTGGTGGTATTCATTTGTTAATCGATAAAGGACTTCATTTATAGATATGGACATTGTGGCTCCATTTTTTAAATATGAGTAGAATACCATCATATGGATATTTTGAGGTATTGGATATTAAATCTTAACGTTAAGTTTTCAATAGTGTCCATTCAAACATGGCTTCTGGATAAGTCAAAATATCCAAGTTCAAAATGTGGTCGTATGAGTAAATATGGTAACTTGGAGAGTTATAGGCGGCCTATGAGCTCTTGGAGAGTTATAGGCGGTCCATAAGCTCTTGGCGATTACTGGTATTCTTCACGAGGATACACTATCTCCAATAAAGTTGTCTAGGGTATAAATGAACAATATTAACTTATTCTATCTTTATTTAAGAGTTCAATTTTTGTTATTTAGTGGAATGAACTAAAATTAACAGATCGGACATAAATGAATCATTTGTTGATTGTGATTAGGTTATGTCTATTGGAGCTTAAATTTAGATAGCCCGCCAAGATCCCCAATCCACACAAACTTGTATGAATCACTTGATATATTCTACCGGACCAATATATGGGTCCATCTAGAATTGTATTAAGGCATGTGGACTTGGTTCTTTTGTTCACATGTGGAATTTTTATTTAGGTCCAATGGATTTAATAAAATAAGAAAAATAATATATATGCCCATGTGTGGTCTTGGGCAGCAAGGCTAAATATATTAGCTTAATATATTGTTATTTTTTTATTATTTAATTAAATGGAAATTAATTAATTTATTAATTGTTTAATTGTTTAATTAAAAATCAAAATATTTTTTTTAGTAGGAGTAGGTCTCCTATTGTCATATTGTTGTTGGTATATACAAGTATCAAATACTATATTTGATAAGTAGATAAATAATATGAATTTATTTATCTAGTGAAATTAGGAAGTATTTGATTGCTATTAAAACTCTAATTGACAATTGGTCAAATTAGAAAGTTTTAATTTAGTCACAATTTAATTATATTCAATAATTGGTTATTAAATAAATACACTATTTGAGTTGATTTAGGAGTCTTGGTGTAGAAAATAATTCTTTTTGAAAAAGGATTATTGGTCACCAAGTAAATCTACCTAAGGATAGGATTCTTACCCACCAAATAAATCATTCTTAGAAGAGGATTAGGTCTCCTAAACTAAATACATCAGGAGTCTTGGTGTGTAAAAGAAATCCTCTTTTTAAGAGGATTGAATCCAAAATTTGATAGGAGTCTTGGTGTAGTGGAAATCCTCTTTCTAGGAGGATTATCGGCTACCTATATATACTTATATATATAATTTCGACCAAGCCCTAATTTTTAGTGTGAGAAGTTGTTTTTTATTGTTATATAAGTATATAAAAAACTTCGTCCAACTCATTGTGTGAAGAATTCGGCCAAGCTTAGAGAAAAGAGGGAATGTTTTTGTTTTCAATAGTACACTAGTATCTTTTGCATCAAAAGGGTTTTGTATACAACCTCGAATCAAGGTTCACGCGAGTTTCAATCAAATTGATTGATAATTCACAAGTGACTGGACATTCTTGGTTTTTCTCTTGGAGGATTATTGTGACTAACAAAGAAGAAGATTTTGTTTTTTTTTTCCATTCTCTTGTATACAATTAAAAGAAAGGGAGCCCACAATCCTAGGTGATTCACGTTCGTGATTGGATTGGAATATCTTACGGATTCAATTCGACGCTAGTTCAATCATCACGAGGAAAGGGAACGACACTTTTAATATACGTCAATTAATCTAGGGTTGATGTTCTTTCTTTTAAAGGGAAAATTTTTAAATATATCAAACCCTAATTTTTACGCTTCCGTTGTGCGATTTTTCCTACACCTCACTCCCACATCATGAGTTTGTGGGTTCGAGTCTCACCTCTTCCCCAAACCTCAAATTAATGTAATATTTCCACACACTAAATAATAATAATAATTAGTATACCAAGGTTTTAACATATTACAATTTAATAATGGTAATAGTAATTGAAGTTTCTAAAAATTTCTACAGGGTTTCATGAAAGGAAAACAAAGAGTAACGATGATATTAAAATCAACTTAAGCGGAAATTTCATCAAAATCATAAAAGAGGCCCCTTATGAAACTGTCACCGAGCCCTCACCTTGGAAGCTTGGGCTAAGGACAAATCTATCAAAAAGTGATGATATTTACACTCCTTAAAACTTTATGTACCCCAAATAAATATCTTTTTAAAATCCAATAATATTCTTAAGTAAAATTACCAAGATGACTAAATAGAATGTAAGTATGCCAATTTTCCTCTCATATCCATATATATATATAGCATACTAATACACATCACTATATTTTTACCATGTAAGCAACATAACTTCAATCATAATAATACACAAAGTAATGCAATACAACCCAAATAATTAATTCAAATGATGTGACAAGTGATTTGTCATTATCCACACTGCATGTGATTATATGGTTAATGAAAAAACCACGTGCCACATTATTTGTGTTGAAATTTGGGCTAAACTTTTGGATTGACTAACATTAGTGTAATACACATGGTAAAAATGTAATGATGTGTATTAGTGTGATATAAATATATCTATATTGTGTGACTATAAGAAAAAAATTGGTAAGTACACCCTCAACAATTATTAATCAGTTTTCTATTTTAACCTTTCGTATTTTTTTTCATATTAATGGTTTTTAAAAAAAATGAAGTAATGGTTTCCTATTAATGATTTGATATTATAATATATCATAAAACCTATTTCTATTTTCTCAAACCCTAGATTCTTTTTTCAATTTTTTTAAGGATATACAAAGTGATTGCTAACTATGAAGAATAAATCAAAACCATTAGACAAATTGGTTGTGAAAAAGTACAGTTTTAAATTAATTGTTATTAATTTTATTTGAATAATAAAATCATTATTCATTGCTTTCTCTATAATATCGGTATTTTTTTCCAAACAAGCTTTTCATTATTATTTTTTTGTTATCAGTATTAGTTGTCCTTCGATTTCATCGAACACCTTTATATTTCAATATTAATTTGGTATGTAACAAACCTTACATTTTTACAACTCTCACAAACAGAAAGTGGATCTCCAACCGAAGAAAAAATTTGTGGATAAAAAAACAATCAAGAATAAATGGAGAGAGAGCTATTTCTTGCTAAACATGAGGAGTAAAAAATAAAGTCTGATTTTGAGGAATGAAAACAAAGAAGAGAAAAACAGCCGGAGAAGTAAAGATAATAACAAAATCTTAAATAATTATAAAGTCTATTAAATAACATAATAATAGGTATATGATGTATATTTACAAATATACAGTATATTATAATATAAAAAATGATTTTTTTGACAATAAATTGGGTTTATTTATAAACTAATTTTTTTTTTTAAAATCATGGACATGATAATACATACCAATTTTAAGAAAGAATATTATCGCCGCTCTCCATTATAACTATTTCCTTTGTAGCGAGTCCCTTCCATGACCCCTCCAGGGTGCGTTCGGTAAGCGGGACGTGACAAGAAAAGACAAGACAACTTTCTCTTGTCCCACGTTTGACACGCTATTAGGGTGGGACGGGACAAGATGAGGCAAAAACCATAAATTTTTGTCCCACCTCAGACCCTCGGCAAGACTTGTCCCATGCATGGGACAAGTTTGGAAAAGATATTTTTGCCCTCAAATCTCGCAAAAATTACAAAAATATCAAATATAAAAAAAAAACCGAACCCTTCATTCTCTCTTCCATTCTCACGCTTCTCTCTCTGTTCATTTTCTCTTCCATTCTCACGCTTCTCTCTCTCTCCATTCTCTCTTCTTTGGCCGACGGTGAGGAGCAGAGATCTCAGTCTCTCCCGTTTGTCTATCTCTCCTCTCTCTCTCTCTCCGTTCGACTTCTTTCTATTTTGAAGGTGGTGGCTTTTGTTGATTTCGATTTAGGGTTCTGAATTTGGGGTTTTTGATTCCAACGATCGGAATATAAAATCATCTCGGATTGCGTCGTCGGCGGCCAAGCTTGTAGGGGTTTTTGAGGTTGTGGCCGGATGTGGTTGAATCCGGTGGTGGATGGTTCTAGGTTTGATTGAAGCTAGTGGTTTGGTGTTGATGGTACTGTGGTTGTGAATGGTGGGTTAGGTGTTGACGATGATGATGGTGAAGTTGGGATTGCGTCGACGTCGGCCAAACTTGTAGGGGTTTGTGAGGTTGTGGCCAGATGTGATTGAAAGGAAGCAGCTCTTCTGTGATGCTTTGTCAAACAAAAAAAAAATCAATTTCAATTTTTTCAATTTTTGGATGTAGTTTTTTTTTATTTTAGTTTCAATTTTTTGCTTTAATTGAAACCCAATTAGTTTGAATGGCATCTCGCCAAACACAAGATGAGACCTCCTCTGACTTTCGTTGATCATCATCTCATTTTTAGTTTGAATATTTAATGTTTGATAAAGAATTGGATTTGTTTGACTCTAATAATCGGTTTGATAAAGATTGAGTTTTTTAAGTTAAAAAATGGTTGGATTTTGATCAAGAGTAGCCATGAACTTGTGGGCCTCATATTTGATGGAGTTGTTTTGCTGTGTACTTCAATTTTTCTGGTGTTGGAGATCTGTATACTTCATATTTGAGAGATGTTGGTGGAGACTAATCCCAGATTGGATCTCCACCGTCCATCGATCTTGATGAATGGTGGCAATCTAATCTGGAGATTGGATTTTCACCTATTATATATATATATATATTAATTATTCAGTTTTTGTGTATTTTTTTTTTGGTAAGTTATATTTATTCTTCACCATCCATCACGAATTTGAATGGTGGAGATAATATATATATATATATATATATATATGTATATATCACATTTTTAAATTATATTATTTTTAACTTTTTGAATATCTTAAATATTTAATATCCAAAAATTTATTAATTTGATCCTAACCATTCATCTTATATAATATTTTAAAATTATTAATTAAGAATATTCTTTCAATCATAATAGAGGTATTCTGGTCATTTGAACCTCTTGTCTCGTCCTATCCCAGTCATACCAAACGTATAACAGTACAATTAACAATTCTATCCCAAGTATTCAAAACATAATACGAAACAACAATCCCGTCATATACCGTCCTATCCCGTCCCGTTCAGTCCAGTTCTGTCTCGTCCCGCCCTATCTTATTCAGGTGCCAAATGTACCCCCAAAGTCTTAACGCTCTAAACACTACTTATCCAATGGGCCCCAACATCACAAATGAACGGCTCAGATGTTTATTAACCTCTTCCACAAATGGAGGGTCACGATCTCTTTGAATTCTTTGACTTTCCTAATCTTCTCTACCTTTCAACTCATCTCTTTTAACTCAATTTTCCTACAACCAACTGGAGTTCACTTTTGCTCACACGTGGTCATATGTAGCGTGCTACCATGTACCAACAACAGAAGGCAGCGAGCTGAATTATTATCACGCGTTTAACGTGCGCGTGGGAAGGGATTAAGCAAAGAAAAAGGTTTGACTTTGAGATTTAGAAAGGTTTGTAAACGCATGGGTGACGAATAATGAAGGAACACGTGTACAAAAGCAGTAAACGGAGTAAGTGGCGTTGATCGGTTTCTGTAGAACGTAGTTAAAGATAAAGTCCACGTTTACCCCGTATACGTTTTAATATTAATAAATTACCTAAATTTATTACAAGAGAGAGAGAGTGTGTGAGTGACAAAAGGGTTTAGAACAGCAAGAGTAGAGAAACAAGCAACCAAGAGAAAGAGAGAGAGATTTTCTCTTTGGTTGCTCTTTTTGTTTTCTCAATTTCCAAAAAACGCCGACACCACAGCTGGTACTGCTCCTATTTACTCTCCTTAATTTTTCTTTCTTTCATTAATTTTAGTTGGACTCTTCCAGGATCTCAAGCTTTCATGGTGTGTCTGCAAATCCTTCAATATATATATATATATATATATTTATTTATTTATTTTTGGGTTTTTATTTGTTGGCTTGAAGTTGAAGCTGTAGTATTCGTTTAGGTTTAGGTGTGGAAAAAAATCACATCATTCTTTTACTAGTTTTCCACTTTATTACATTTATTTTTCTTTATTAATCTGATTTTTAATTTTATTTGTATTGTTTATCGTGGGTTTGTTTCGTGGATTGAGTTGCATGAAATACTTGTCCGTGAAGCTTTGTTTGTATTGTGTTTTATTGTAACATATGTGTAATGTGGGATTTTAAATATATATTTAAGGGTTTTTTTTTTATTATTATTATATTTCTTCTTTTTTAAGTTTGTACTAATTAAGCTTGAACTCTTATCACTGTATATGTAATGAAAAAACAGAAAAGGTTAAAGTGAAGAGAGAAGTATCAAACCCTAGTTGCGAATATTTGGTTGTTGAAGAAAATGTATGGAGATTGCCAAGTGATGTCAACAATGGGAGTTCCATCTGAAAACCTTTTAATGCAAAATCCAAACTTCAACTTCATGCCTTTCCACCCTTTTCCATCCGTCGTTCCTGTAAGTTTTATACGTTTTTTTCGTTGTTGTTGTGTTTTGTTCTTGATTATAATGGTGTTTGTTTGTTTGTTTGCAGAAAGAAGAGAACAATGGATTGATGTTGAGAGGTGGTAAAGAATTAGAGATGGAGAGTGGGTCTGGGAGTGAACAAGTTGAAGACAAGTCAGGGAACGAGCTTGAAAGTGGCGGTGAGCAAAAGCCCCCTAATAAGAAAAAACGCTACCACAGGCACACTGCTCGCCAGATCCAAGAAATGGAATCGTATGTTCTTTTTTTCTTTTTACCAATATTATTTCACCTTCATGCATTGTGTATTGTTACCCAAATCTCATTTTTTCCAGAATTCTGGAAAATGGTTTTCCTATAAACATAAATCCTTTTTTTTTTTTTGTAGTCTTTCTGTCTAAAATTATTTCTGTTCCTAGCATGCATCTCTCTCTCTCTCTCTCTCTCTCTCTCTTTATCTGATATATGTTAGAAACTAGTGCACCATTTTCTGTCCATGTTATTAAAGGAATGGTTGTTTGGCAGCTTGTTTAAGGAGTGTCCACACCCAGATGACAAGCAGAGGATGAAACTGAGCCAAGATCTTGGCCTGAAGCCACGCCAAGTCAAGTTTTGGTTTCAAAACCGGCGTACCCAGATGAAGGTATAACCCATTCACTTTGATTGTTACACTCTTCCAAAGAAAACGCGTTTCATTTAAAATATATAAAAAAAACCCTAAACGGCTAAACCAGAGCCAGAGCCCAGTTGTTAACTTAGCCAACATCATCATCATCTCATTTATTTTGGATCACTTGTTATACGGTCTAGATTCTGGATGCATTAATGGTGGAGCTGCTGTGCGTATTAAACCCTTACCTGCACATGTGCATGTGCTACCCAAAGGCTACACAGATTTAATTCACTATACCATTTAGGGCTACAATGATAAGGGCCACAAGACCAATTCAAGACTGTGTTGATTATGTTAATGAGAGTGTGTTTGGATAAGGTTCTTGACTTTGTGCTTTTTTTTTGGCGAATTTGCTAGGCACAACAAGACCGATCAGATAATGTGATACTAAGAGCTGAGAATGACTCTCTAAAGAATGAGAATTACAGGCTAGAAGCGGAGCTACGAAATGTTATTTGTCCTAATTGTGGAGGTGCAGCCATTTTAGGGGGTATTTCCTTTGAAGATATTCGTCTTGAAAATGCAAGGCTTAGAGAAGAGGTATAATTAATTTTTAACAATTAATTCGTTAATTTTGAGTTGCATAAAATTGCACTTGGGTATATTTTGTAAAAGTACATGACATTGGCTCGTACCGAATGAAATACATTCATTTATACATGTAACTTTTTCTTGGGATATGATCTCGTGCTACTTAATGTGCCTTGTGAAGCTTAAATGATTTAAATCAAAATTACTAATGGGTGTTTATGGTCGACATGTTTACAGCTAGAACGTGTTTGTTGTCTAGCATCGCGGTATAGTGGTCGGCCCGTCCAAGTTATGACTCCAGCTCCGACCCTAATACCCCCTTCATTGGACTTAGATATGAATATATATTCTAGGCATTTTTCGGAGCCAATGGGTTCTTGCACTGAGATGATGCCCATGCAAATGATGCCGGAAACTTGTCCCTTTCCTGAGAGTGGCCTCATTTTGATGGAAGAGGATAAATCTCTTGCCATGGAGCTATCCAGCTCATTTATGAACCAACTTGTGAAAATGTGCCAGGCTCGGTGCCAGGCTTCCGAGCCACTTTGGATACGGAACCATGAAAATGGAAACGAAGTCCTTAATCTTGAAGAACATGCTAGGTTGTTTCAATGGCCTTTGAATCTTAAGCAACACTCGAGTGAGTTCAGGACTGAAGCAACCCGTGATAGTGCGGTAGTTATAATGAACAGCATCACTCTCGTGGATGCCTTCCTTGATGCAGTGAGTTCTTTTTCTTCTTCTTTTGTCACCAAAAAAAAAAAATTAAAATTAATTTCAATAATCTATCAATCTCATGATATTGGATCGAATTGATTTCATTTCTTGTTACACAGAATAAATGGATGGACTTGTTTCCTTCCATTGTTGCTCGAGCAAAGACTGTCCAAGTTATCGCTTCAGGTGTTTCTGGTGCAAGTGGTTCCCTTCACTTGGTCAGAGCTAGCCCATTCAATACTAGAACTCATGAATTCTCTCCTATACTAAATGATTTTTTCATTCATTCATTTGTTACGTGTTATTTGAGCAGATGTATGCAGAATTGCAAGTTGTTTCTCCTTTGGTACCAACTCGCGAGGTATATTTTCTACGGTATTGCCAACAAAACGTAGAGGAGGGAACTTGGGCCATTGTTGATTTTCCCATCGACAGTCTCCATGAAACCACTATTCAGCCTTCCATTCCCCTATACAGGAGATGTCCCTCTGGCTGCGTCATTCAAGACATGCCCAATGGCTACTCAAGGGTCTGTACTTTTTCTGACCTGCTCTATTCCAATCCATACAATATTTGGGTATTGATCGGTCAGTACTTACCACCAATGAGATGGTGCTACGTGACCTATTTTATTAGATAAATATAAAAAGTTAAAGAAAGAAGGTCATGTGGCAACATTCCATTAGAGGGGTCAGCACTTTAGATACTGATCAATCAGTTTAGCTACTGATCAATCAGTTTCTAAGTATTTTTCTTTCAATTCTGCATCACCATTCATACGTGGTTACATGTGTGCAATTGATCCTATTTATTTTGTGCTTTTATAGCAAATATTAAAATGACCCATATCAAATTCCTTTGACTGACTTTTTGAATGGTGCTTATACATATGTAGGTAATATGGGTAGAGCATGCAGAGGTAGAAGAGAAACCTGTGCACCAGATGTTTAGTCACTTCGTGTACAGTGGAATGGCATTTGGAGCACAACGCTGGTTGGCCGTCTTACAGAGGCAGTGTGAGAGGGTCGCCAGCTTAATGGCCAGAAACATCGCTGACCTTGGAGGTTCGATTCTTTCTATTTTCTCAATTTCCGGCCATAGTTTATAAATTAGGGTTACGTTAACGTATTTGGATCCACTGTTGCGTTGATTTTGTTTAATATATGTTTAACATGTGACACGTGAAAATACAAAAGCTAACGGTCCGTACTTACTGTGATTCTTGTTTTTAAGGTCTTGTTTTCAAAAATAATAATATTAAATTTCAATAAAACATCAATTCTAATCCAATCTATGCATTGATGTATTATCTATAATTTAATGTTATCATTCTTGGAAACAAGACTTGAAAATCAGTAAAAGCAATAACCATGGCATTTAAGCTAGCAATAGAGAGAAATTTGGGTCATCCGCTATTGCATTTCTAAAAAAGAAAAATAACTATTTTATTTTTACGTGTCACAATCTATGATAATCAAAATCCCATTTTAACATGCGGACAAAATTTAAATAAATAATATGCTTCTGATGAACAAAAATAAATAAATTATTCTTCCAATTCAAAGATACATAACATTTTGTATCTTAAAAAGTTAAATATAATAATTTAGAGGGTGTTTGGTATAACTTTTTAAGTAGAGTTTTTAATTAATAGGGTTTCTAACAAAAAAAAAAGGTTTTTGGTTATGTAAATTATAAAAAATGTGTTAACAATGCATTTTTAAAAAATAGTTTTTTGTTGTGCGAATTATGTAAAAGGCTGTTGATAATTTATAATGAAAAAGTTGTATGATGGGATATCAAAAATTTATAAAGGATAGTTAATATAATTCATATATTTAAAAAAGCTCAAAAAAAAAAAAACTTTTTAGTCTTTTAATGAACATAAAATAACTTTTATGAATAATAGTTATGATAATTTTATAAATTAAAAAAATTGTTTGAAGTTTAGTGGAATAGAGAAAAAAACATCCAAAACAGTTTCTAGCCCTTTTAAAAGTTATAACAAATATACACTAATTCACTTTTTCAATGATGACGATTACTTCAATTGCTCCACCTTGATCTGAACATTTCTTTTTTTGCGGCCACAGTGATACCATCTCCAGAAGGACGAAAGAACATGATGAGGCTAGCCCAGAGAATGATAAGAACATTCTGCGTTAACATGAGCACTTGTAGCGGTCAGTCTTGGACAGCTTTATCCGATTCTGCAGTCGACACAGTTAGAATAACGACCAGGAAAGTCTCAGAACCGGGCCAACCTAATGGGGTCATTCTCTGCGCCGTTTCTACTACTTGGCTGCCATTTCCTCACTACCAAGTTTTCGATTTCTTGAGGGATGAACGGCGCCGATCTCAGGTTCAGTAAAACTCTTCAATTTGTTCTTCTAATCCAGTCTCCTTTTATTTAATTTTATTTATTAATAAAAAATTATATTTACTTTTGTTTGCCAGCAACTGGATGTTCTTTCCAACGGAAATGCCTTACATGAAGTGGCTCACATTGCCAATGGCTCCCATCCAGGAAACTGCATTTCTCTTCTTCGAATCAATGTAAGCTTTTGAACACTTGGAATCTCAAGATATTATCTGCTTCTTCTTTTTTAATGACTATTATAGTTTGGTTTTAATTAAATATCAAGTTATAATTAATACATGTCACAAGTTATCTTTAACAATCAAGGTAAAATCAGTTCACCAAATAAAACTGCTTCAATTAACCTGACACGTATAAATCCACTCACACATGTCATGTAATGATTAGAGTGGGTTTAGATGTATACGCCAGACATATTATTTTCCTTGTGTTGATATATAGTTTGTTGCACGCATGCAGGTTGCGAGCAATTCATCTCAGCACGTAGAGCTAATGCTCCAAGAGAGCTGCACGGACCAGTCTGGCAGCCTTGTTGTTTACACCACCATTGACGTTGACTCCATTCAGCTTGCGATGAATGGCGAGGATCCATCCTGTATCCCTCTTCTCCCTTTAGGGTTTGTTATAGTCCCTGTTGAACCCATCAACGAGACCATCAATGGGGAGGCAAATTCAATCTCAATATATCAAGACTCAAATTCTAGAAACTCAGGCTGTTTGCTCACTGTCGGTCTTCAAGTTCTTGCAAGCACCATGCCATCTGCCAAGATTAACCTCTCCAGCGTCACCGCCATTAACAACCATTTGTGCAACACCGTCCACCAAATCAGTGCTGCTATTAGCAATGGAACGAGCACCGGCACTGGCAACAACTGCCCGGATAATAGCAGCGTTATAGTTTCTTGCACTGATCATAATGGAGCACTCAAGCAGTAGGTCATCCAAATGCCAAATTACCTAAAATCTTCCCCTTGTTAAAAGGGGAAGATTTAGGGTAATTTGGAATGTGAAATAAATTAGAATGGTTAGTATGTTATGGTAAATAAGAGAGACAATTAATTATGAATATTTTGTGTAGTGTGTCAAAGTTAAAGTGGGGATTAGATTTTAAAAAAAAAAGCATTGTAATGTACTGGGTAAGAAGATACAGGGAGTCAAGAGCGCACCAGATTTTACCCTTGCTTTTTGGTAAGGCCTTTATGGATGGGGCCTAACCATTCAGCAAGGGTAGGTGGTTCGGGTATTGACTTCTGCTTGTGGCCTTTTGCTTTCCTTTCTATTTAATGCTTCTTCTGTCTTGTTTTATTCGCATTTATCTCTCTCTCTATTTGTTTATATATTTCTATCTTATCCTTCTCTGCCTCACATTTATCTCTCTCTTCATTTTAAATCCGAACCTTCATGCAATTTGATTGGTTATAAGTGCTCTCCTGCTCACAATCAATCACTGTAAAGGACAGTTCTGTATAGTTTCCAAAACTTGTATTCATTTTCAAATTTATATATATATATAAAAAAAAAGTAAAATACATTTTGTCGATGTTTTGGAAAGAAACTTTGAAAACACGGGAATAATTTCTCGTTTTTTGTGTATGGAAATTTGAAAACAACAATGGTAGTTTTATGGCCCGTCCTGTAAGCGTTTTTCAGTTGTCGTTTTTCGAAAATAAAAATGAAAATGAAAATGAAATCAGTATTTTTTGTTTCATTTTTGAACTATGAAAACGCGTCTGGTAGCAAATAGTGAAAGCTGTATTTTGAAAATGAAAACGGAAAAAAAACGCATCTGGTAGGTTAACCGAAAACTATCAAAAATTGAAATATCAATTTTAGTATTTTGTTTAATATTATTACAACTATAAACAAATTGATTAACTAACTAACCAATATAATTTTTGTATTGTAAATTTTAAATTAAACAAAAGTAACACATCAAAAATTAATTCAAAAAAACATATAAAAAATGAATTAATCAAAACTAAACTCTTAAATTAAAAATAAATAATTATAGTATATATATATATTATTAAATAATAAAAATATAATTGTATATATTATATTTAAATATTATTACATATATTATAATTTATATTATAATAATATATATATGAAATATTATTATATTTTTTATATTATATTTTTATATACAATAATACATAATATATGACATTATATCCTATATAAATATATAATATTTGATATTATATATATAATATTATATGTAATACATAATATTTACATATTTATAAAAATATTCTATAATATTATATATTATAATATGTATAAAATATAATTATTTTACAATATTATATAATATTTGCACTATATATATTATTATATAGTTTATATGATATATAATTTATAATATTTTATGTATAATATTATAATATATATAATAATTATTATAATATATATAAGAGGGGCACTTTGGTAATTTAAAAATCTTGTTCCGTCTTGTCCTAGACATATCAAACGCATAACAGTACAATTAATAGTTTAAGATTTTTTTTTAATATAAAAAAAGTGAAAAACAAAATGAAAAACAAAAACGAAAAACGAAAAACGAAAAACGAAAAAAAAGTATTTTGTATTTTTCAAATCTTTCACTTTTAACACTGGTTTTGTTTTTCATTTTTGTTTTTGTTTTTCAAAAATAAAATGAAAAACGGTTAACGAACGCGTTTTCGAAATTGTTTTTAAAAAATAAAAACGAAAATGGACTGAAAAACAGCTGTAGGACGGGGCCTTAGGGTCCGTTCGGTAACGTTTTCATTTTTTTTGTTTTCGTTTTTTTGTTTTTTTGTTTTCATTTGATTTTGAAAATTTGATTTTTGGATTTTTTGGATTTGAAAATGCGTCTAGTAGTAATGGTTGAAAACGATATTTGGAGAATCAAAACATAAAAAACGTGTCTGATAGAATATTTTTAAAATCATTTTCAATATTATAAATAGTTAAAAAGTGATATTAAAATAATTAAACATTAAAACTGTTATTGGTAAAATCTAAAGGGAGATAAGTCAGCATAATCACCCAAGGATACAGGAATTATAGATGTCACGTCACAAAAAGTCAACCATCCTTTGCTGACCAAAGATGGTTTCATAACACCAGGTCGGGGCTTAATCATTGGTCGGGATGAGTGAAGGTTTAGTCGGGTTTTCATAGATGGTCAGTAGATCAACACGTGAATACTATCGAATACATACAGAATGAGTCTTACTCCAATAAAGTGTCTCGAAGCACACTTTGGCAAGGAAGCGAATTTCCTTATTGATGTCAGAGTCCAAATTAGGTAAGAAGTCCAATGGGAGAAGAACATGAAACAGAAAAGAAGGATAAAATGACTCAAACACGTCAATTCCACTTACTTGTATAGCACAAATTAGGGTTCTATGCATGTATAAATAGATCCTAATAGCACCCACAAAAAAAGGGAAAAGATAGAGAGAGCACGAGAGATTGGGTGTGTAATTATTACAATATAGTGAATTTCTTCCCGCCGTCACCGGTAACCATGGACGTTTCCCCGCATTGGGGTTTTACCACATAACATTTACCACATAAAATCTTTGTGTTCTCTTTAATTCTTTAATCATTCATAACTAGCAATTGTGTGATCTCATATATACTCTGTTCGACGTGTGATCGATCCAAAAATCACCGTCAACAACTGGTGCTAGAATGAGGGGTGGAACCTCCGGCGTTTTTGACTAGCCAGGGATTTAGTCATATAAGGCAAAATTATGGTTTCCAGCACTGATAGAGATTCATCCCCACACAACGTTGGCTGTTCGCAGGAGTCAAATGTCATGGATGCCAATGCACCAACAACAGATCCACCTCCAAGAACTTCACCATCAAACAAACAGGATGCCATAACAACCACGGGCTTGACTGCAGAAATATTTCCAGATGCGTTTAGGCTAGTTCAAGAATCCATGCGGAGAGTCATTGATGACGCCGCTAGATAGGGAATTAGCATAATTGTAACTGTAAATCTAAGTTCGTCATACCAGCTCTCTACACCTGTGGTAGCTCAAGGACCTAAGGTGCTCTCTGAGATCGTGACAACAGCTTCAGACGTATCCCAAAAATTCGGAAGAGATAGAGAGGAGAAGCAGAACAAAAGAGAGCGTTCACATAGAAGAAACAACCCACACCAGGATAGAAGAACGGAGGAACGTGAGGGGTCAAGCTCACTTGAGGATACCGCGAGGTATGACGATGCACGACAATACTATGAGCAAGAAGATAGGTATGATAAATGAGGAAAGAAACCTCGATCGGATATAAGTGAAGACAAACATGCCCCCTGAAAGCGAAGGGACCCATATGGGCTCACAATCCGCCAAAAGTTAGACAGGCATGGTGAACCCGAAGGAGAACGTGAAGTTCTTCTTAGATTGATAGAAGCCTTGGAGAAAAAACAAAGTCAAAAAAACCCCTTGGTCAGGAATTTTGGGAGTTCGTTTGCTGACACCATAAGGCAGACTCATTTTTCAACTAAATTTTGGATGCCGCATGTAGATCAATTCAAAGCCAATACTAATCGACAATAACATATTAGAAGATACTAGAGCGGCATGGCTCAGTACGACTATGACGATGCCCTCATATGTCGTATGTTCCCTCAAACATTAGGAGATCAGGAATCCAGTTGGTTCGGTGGATTAACTTCAGGGTCCATCAGGAGTTTCAAAGGATTGAAACGAGCATTCACCAGACAATTTATAGGAAATATCCAGCGGAGGAAATTGGTATCAGCTCTTTCTACCTTGAGACGAAGAAAAGATGAAAAGTTAAAAGATTATTTAACCAGATTTTCACAGAAGGTATCGGAAGTTCAGGATCCCAACGATGACACAGTGGTATCCGCATTCATATACAGCTTGCAACACAGCCACCTAACCTTGAACCTAAGGCAGCGGGGATCGACCATGTATGCAAGCATGGTAGATTATGTCGGGGGATACGCCATGGTAGAAAAAGAAAAAATTGCCCACGGGGGAGAGTTCATACATGGGGGTCGTCTTGCCAGTCAAAAGAGCCAAGAAGGTGGTTCGAAAAACAATGGTAAGAACGACCCGAAGAGCAACGGAGGAAAAGGAAAAAACGGGCAAAAAGATGATGATAGAGCAGGGATGAATCCGAGGCGCCTATACACCAACTATACCCCGTTAGCTAAAAAGCAAAAGGAAATCCTAAATATAATAGAAGAACAAAACTTATATAAAAGACCCCCGAGGCAATCAAATTTTGCAGAAGAGATACCATAAAGTACTGTCGATTCCACCAAGAAAATGGTCATGAAACCTCTAAATGTTACCAACTCAGGGATTACATTGAGAAGCTAATCCGAGAAGGTCACCTCACTGACATCATCCTCAGATGAGAGGAGGATTGATAAAAGGATACCTACATAGGGGATCGGGATAAGAGTTATAAGAGCCCGAAGAAAGACTCAGATGGTGGGGCAATCAACAACATTTTCGGTGGCCTAATACCGGAAGCAGTAACCGAGAAAGGATGTCTGAAGTTAGGGAAGCCATGAACAACTAAATAAGCATGGATGTGAATCATCTAGGTCCCGATCAGAAAAAAGTAAAGCAAGGATAGAGGCCAATAACTTTCACTGAAGTAGACACACACGAGTCGGAGGTCAGACCAAACGACGCAATTGTCGTGTCAGCTCGCATTGGGCACAAGCAAGTAAGGTGAATCCTGATTGACAATGGTAGCTCAACAGACATTTTGAGCGTAGAGGCGTTTGACCAACTCGGGTGACAATGGAATGATCTCCAACCACTGAAGGTTCCGTTGAGGGGTTTTGGAGGAACTGAAGTCAGGGCGTTAGGGACTGTTAAACTACCAATAGAAGCTGGAAGCTTTCCTTGTAAGAAGACAGTATTGTGGATTTCGTGGTCATAAATGTTGAGAATTGACCATTTAACGTTTTGCTAGGTCGACCCTTCCTGAACAAAATAAAAGAAGTAACGGCAACCTATGTGCTCATGGTGAAATTTTTGACTGAAGCTGGTGTAGGGATTATGAAAAGCTCACAGGAATGGGCCAGGAAAGTGAATCTCGCCGTATATAGGGAGAAGGCAGAGTCAGGGGTAATGCAGGTGGATGCTGTTGAAAAAGGTGAAGACCTAAAAATAGACCCAATGGAGGCAAAGGCCGAGACCCTGACTGGGTTCTACCTGGACCCAAAAGAGGCGGTGTCAAATAACGACAAAGGCCCGGAAGAACAAACCATGGAAGTTGCCATAAGCAATGATGATCCGAAGAAGCCAGTTAGGTTTGGGTCCCAGCTGACGAAGCTCAATGAAAGCAGGATGGTCGAGCTCCTAAAAGAATATAAGAATGTGTTCGCTTTGGAGCATACAGACATGCCAGGGATCGATCCAAGGACGATTTCACACTACTTAGCAGTGAATTCAGATCAAAAGCCAGTTATCCAGAAGAGGAGACGCTTCAACCCAGAAAGGAGCAAGATGATCAAGGAAGAGGTGGACAAGCTATTAGCCGCAGGATCCATTCGGGAGATAAGATATCCTGACTGGGTCGCCAACGTAGTCCTGGTAAAAAAGAAGAATGGCTAATGGAGAATGTGTGTGGATTTCACCAACCTTAACAAAGCTTGTCCAAAGGACAGCTTTCCCTTGCCTCAGATTGACCAGTTGGTAGATGCAACGGTTGGTCATGAACTATTAAGTTTCATGGACGCCTATTCAAGTTACAACCAGATCAGGATGTTCGAACTAGATGAGAAAAAAACCTCATTCACAACTGACTAGGGATTGTATTGCTATAAGGTCATGCCGTTTGGATTAAAAAATACTGGGGCAACTTACCAAAGGCTGGTAAAAAAAAATGTTTTCTCGATAGATTGGCAGGAACATAGAGGTATATATGGATGATATGCTAACCAAAAGTGTAACGTCCAGAGATCATCCAACCGACCTAAGAGAGGCGTTTGAGGTGCTATGAAAATATAGGATGAAACTGAATCCAAAAAAGTGTGTGTTCGGAGTACCATCAGGTAAGTTTATGGGGTTTCAAGTTCACTAAAGGGGGATCAAAGTAAACCCGGAGAAAATAAGAGCTTTGGATGAAATGAGATCTCCCAAGACATTGAAGGAAATCCAAAGATTGACAGGTTGTCTGGCGTCTCTAAGCCGGTTCATAAGTAAATCAACAGACAAATGCCTACCCTTATTCAAGGCAATTAAGCGAGAAACGGGGGTAAAATGAAATGATGAGTGCTAGCAAGCATTCAGAAAAATAAAAAAAAATACTTGAGAAAAGCTCCAATATTGTCTAAACCCCTTGAGGGGGAAGTGCTCTATCTCTACCTATCTGTTACAAACGTAGCGACAGGATCGGTACTGCTCAGATTGGAAGAGGGAATGCAGAAACCTGTATACTATACCAGCAATCCCCTGTTACCTGCAGAAACAAGATACTTTCCAGCTGAACAAATGGCTTTGGCCCTGGTAACGACAACGAGAAAGCTGAGGCCGTACTTTCAAGCTCACAAAATTGAAGTGTATATTGATTGTCCCTTGAAACAGATGTTATCAAAACCTGATGTGTCGGGAAGGCTGACTAAGTGGGCAGTAGAATTAAGTGAGTTTGACCTAATCTATTATGCAAAAGCGGTGATCAAAGGACAAGTTGTATCAGATCTGGTTGCGGAGTTCACTGAGCCGAATAGCGAGGTGATCATGATGTTAAGAGAAAAAGACTTGTTTGCTTGGAAACTACATGTAGATGGATCGTCAAACACGCACGGCAGCGGGACAAGTATAGTTATTTCCACACTAGAAGGTAACTAGGTGGAATATGTCTTACGATTTGACTTCAAAGCCACTAACAATATGGTAGAGTATGAGGCGCTCCTGGCAGACCTTAGGGTATGCACAACACTAGGAGCGGATGAGTTGGAAATATTTAGTGATTCACAGGTGGTAGTCAATTAAGTTCTGAATGAGTACCAAGCCAAGGATGGAAACATGGCCGCATATTTAACTATAACCAAGACACTCCTCAAAAGGTTCAAAACATACCGAATCACCCAGATCCCGATGGAGAAAAATGAGAAAGCGGACGCGTTGTCAAAATTGGCGTCAGCCACCGGTGTATGGTTAAAAACTATCCCGGTCGTCCGTCTGTAAAGGCCGAGTATAGAGAATGAAAATCAAGCCAAAGCATCAGAGGTAAAAGTAGTTGAAGAGCAACCAGCTACATGGATGACCCCAATCAGAGAATATTTAGAGAAGGGTGTGCTCCCGACGGAGACACCTGAGGCGAAGCATCCCAAGTATAGAGCCACAAGATATTTGATAGTAGAAGGAGAGCTATACAGAAAAGGGTTCTCCAAAGACCTTCAAAAGTGTGTGGACCTGATCAGAGGTAAGAAAATATTAGAAAGCATCCACAGAGAAGTCTGTGGGAACCACTTGGATGGCAAAAGCTTGGCACGTAAAATGCTCAGGCAATGTTTTTACCTGCCGACTCTGTTTGAAGACGCACAAGGTGTTGCAAATCAATACGCTGGTTGCAAAAGGTAGCCAATGACATCCGAAGACCACTTGAGCAGTTAAAATTTTTGACATCGCCATGGCCGTTCGCCATGTAGGGAATAGATCTGATTGGCCTGATGCCAACTGCGACTAAATGAGGGGCAAAGCATGCTTTAGTGGCAGTCGACTACTTCACAAAATTGGTTGAAGTGGAAGCACAAGTACATATCACTGAGGTTAACACGACCAATTTTGTACAGAAAAATATCATTTATCGGTTTGGAATCTCGGAAACTATAATCACAGACAATGGAACTCAATTCGATAGTGATAACTTCAGAAATATATGTCAAGACTATGAGATAAAGAACTATTACGCCACAGCAGCTCACCCTCAGACTAATGGTCAAACGGAGGCGGTGAAAAAAATAATCAAGCACACTTTGAAGGCGAAGCAGTAAGGATGGAAAGGATACTGGGCAGATAAATTACACGAAGTCCTATGGACCTATCAGATTACAGAAAGGACTTCAACAGGGGAAATACCCTACTCGTTGGCATTCGGGATGGAAACAGTGATTCCAGTTGAAATAATTCACAAGTCCCCCATGGTACATCTCTTCAATCCTGAAGGAAATTCGGAGATGTTAAAACAAGACTTAGACGAGTTGGAAGAGAGAAGAGATATGTCTAGGGTGAGAAATGCGACCTACCAACAGAGGGTAGCAAGGTATTATAATTCACATGTCAAGATAAGAAGATTCCAACTCAGAGACCTAGTTCTGAGGAGAGTGATGCTCAATACAAAGGATAAGTCCGTAAGCTCGCTAGCTGACAAATGGGAAGGACCATACCAAGTGGTCAGGATAGCAGGACGTGGATCATATCGACTTTCTCGACCAGAGGGAACCGAGCTTCCCAGACCATGTAATGTATAGTAATTAAAGTTATTCTACCTATGAGAAGATTCTTATATTTGTTTTTATTATTTATTTCCATAATGCAAGCTTTAAATTATTATTATTTGCTAATTGTCTTTTATCTTCTGAGAAATTAATAAAAATCCATATAGGAGCTATTATAAATGTCAAGAACAGTGTTCGAAACCAAGCATTTGCTTATAAGAGCGTTTACAGGATACCTCAGATAATCGGTCATGACCGATAGGGATCCCGAGGGACCAAGTGAGGGTGCCAAAAGCATTAGTCATAAAGACAATGCACACTCATCGAAACTAACTGGTGCATATAAAGTATTGTTAGGGCGCCTTCAGGTACATAAACCCAATGGGATGCGCCAAGAGTTGGATAAGGTGAGAATCCTACCTATAAGATAAGGCAGACAGCCATATATGCTTATAAAGATGGTGGGACAAGTTACACCTTATCGCAACGAATCTTGATCAACAGACTGTCAGGAGACGTCCTAACGACCTAGTTGACAGATAAAAGACGAAAGTCTATAAATATAAACTACACAATTGGTTTACAAACGAACACTGCTCAACTTAAAGATATATATCAAACAATCGGGAGCAGTCGAAACCCGAGCGGGAAAATGCAATTTGATCACCAAAAATGAAGCAAATAAGCCTATCACTACATGACGACGTAGGCTCAGAAAATTTGGTTATCAATCCCAAACAATTGGTATACCAGCAATTCTGCTTAGCCTAACTCATAATCATCAACCTGGCATGGGTCAGCATGCATAGTTCGGGTTGAGATAAAATATGAAAGAATTCAAGCATAAGAAACCACAAACCAAAAATGGTAAACGTCTTGAAGATATGCAAATAAAAAATATATATACATGATCGGTCAAGTGTTAGAAATGTAAATACACATATAAAAAAAGGAGAGAGAGCCACAAAAAACAGAGATGCATCAGCTGTTCCCAGCAACGAAGGAACCCCCGGACCGGAGGAAGAAGCATTATCTTCTTCTTTGAAGTCTCTAATTTTTGGCAAAGAAATGTTGTCATCAGGATAAGCAGATACAAAGGGTGAATAATCTACATCGGGGGAAGGACCAATGTAAACTCCTTTGGTCAAAGTGCCACTATCATGGCTTACGTGAAAAGACACAAGGGATACCTTCGAAGGGAGCTCGATATGCAATAGGCCTTCCACTGAACCCGTTGATTCTTGATCGCTTCCAGGGACTCTCTCTGGTGCTTAGATATCGTCTGGTCCTATTTCAAGAGGGCCTCTTCTACCCCTCCTTTGCACCAAAGAACATCCTAGCAGTTGCCGAACCTCTCTTTAATTCCTTCAGTAGCGTAGCATCGAAAGCAGGGGACTTCTTATATCGGTCAACATTTTGGACTTCGAGGTCTAACCTGGTTTCATGCGAAAGGATCTTCATACTGACTTGCTGCTGCTCCAAGTCCTTGGCAAGATGCTCATAGTGAAGCCTAGCCTCCTCAGGCGCCTGCTGCACCTCCGACATCTTCTGCTGAGCTATGGCAAGGGAATCCCAGGCAACATGAGCCTCTTCCAAAGCCTTCTTTGCTGTTGTCTCGGCCAAGATGGCCCTCAATTCTAGTTTAGCGCTCCGCAGTTTGGCCTTAGCAACTCTCTTCTCCAGTCCAACATTCCTTGTAGTGAGTTCCCTAAGAGCTTCATTAAATACAGCGGCTCTGTTCTGAACATTCACGAGTGTTTTTCTCAGAGCCATCTAGGTTGTTGTATGCGTCTTTAGCTTCTTTACATACTGGCTAGCTTTGAAAGCACTGGCAGCAGAAGGCTTTCAAGCCTCATCTTTCTCAGCGAGAGCCATCTTCAGTTGAGGAATCTCAGCAGCCTGTTTATTTTTCTCAGAAATTGCCCAAGTTAATGCTTCCACCGCCTACAAAAGATCAATGAAAAGCAAATTAGACAGACAGAAGAATCGAAAGAAAAACAACAAAAAATGATGGAGAGACTTACAAAAACACCATTATTAAATATCATACAGATTTGCTCAAAATCCGCAGCATCTTTGGCATCCTTCCAGTATTTTTCGCCAATACATCCAACCCGGATGACATTGAGCGAAGCATGGAAAGGGGGTTGGTCTGAGGATTGCTGGATGACAGTAAGTGAGAAAGCTCAGCAGCAGAAATAGTAGGAGCAGATTGATACTAAGTAGAGGAGGGAACAGTACGATCAGTAAAGGTTGGAGTCTTTTAGATCCCAAACTCTTTCCCAAGAAGATTATCAGATGTAGCAACCCGGAAGCCTTCGCCTTTGGAAATTTGACATTCGATAACAAAAGACATAATGGAAGGGGCACCAATGGGCTCACTCATCTCAATATCCCCCTCAAACTACATAGTTGCTTCTTCTCTTGGTTTAAAAACGAAATGGAAAGCTTGCTCCTCAGACAAATCAAGGAAGCTTTCATCAGTTATCTTCTCTTCCTCGTCAGGACCACCTTCATCATCTTTAGAATAAGTGAAAACGAGTTGACGCCTTACACTAAGCTGCATTGGAGCATCCTTAGGACAGTAAGGGGTGGCACAGCCGAAACCTCGGGAGACTCATTCGGGGGGAACATCTGGTTTTCAATCTTAAATGATTTGGAGGGAGCAGAAGACAGATTTAATGTACCCCGATCACTCCTTCTCTTGGATCGTAATTCTCACGACATAAGATCAGAAACTGTTTCCTGGTGTTCCTCCTCCTCCTCCAAGATGATCGGATCAACCACCAGGGTAGGCAATGCTGGATCAACCTCAGATGCAAGACTTGCTCTTATGCGAAGGGCATCGGAAGCGGATGACCCTTCAGCTATCTTAGAAATCTTGTGGCTCGGAGCCTTGACAATCATATCTACTTCGAGTGACTTCTCCCTCCACGAATCTTCGCTCCCTCGACACTCCCTTTCGGACCTATCAAGGTCATGTCTTCCACGATATAATGCTTTAGAACTAGATCTAACCTGACTGGCTCTTTCTTTGGAACGGCACCGATGATCATTTTTAGATCGGGGAGGATGACGATCACTCACACCAACCTATTTAGAGGGGATATCGAAAGAATGGCAAATCAGACTCATACACATGTTCCACCAGGTCATGTTCAGGTGAAGCAATTCCCTGAGCAACTTGATCGGCTGCAGCCTTTCTACCGACCCCGATCAACATGTTTAGCCTTATCGGTCTGGTCACTTGCGACGATATCCATATCGTACACTGAAAGGAAAAATTAGAGATTAGCATAGGCAAAAAGTAGACACGATGGTTGACATTAGAAAATGAAACAAGATTGACTCATATCGTCCGCGACAGGCAGAAATTGCAGAAAAAAGCCCTGCCTTGATTAAATCTGCCTCAACATAAAGGACACGGCGATCCCTCTCATCCCAAGAAGTCTCAGCCGCCTTGACTACTATATCAGCCTAGCTCTTTGTCAGAGAGAGGGAAGTTTTGTTTCAATGCTTGGGGTTACAAAAGTGTCTTAGAACTCTATTCCGTATCAGCCCTTGTGTGGGGTCAACAATAACTACTTCACCCCAGTCAACTCCAACGAAGAACCAACTATTCTTCCAGTATTTATTTGAGGAGGGGAACCCTCAGGTAAATCCCTTGTGATCTTTATTCTAAAGGGGTACAGGTTTCCCTTTATACCCATGAGGAATCCACGGACTTTGAGGTATGGATTGTAGGTAAAAAGTGCCTTTATTATCATATCGGTTCAGCGTATAAAAGATGTGGATCTCTTGAGGGCTCAGGGGTTGTTTTGCCCTAAGCTTTTTCCATAGATTCCCCAAACTGACTAGCACCCGGTAAGAATTGGGGTTTAGTTGAGCAGGAGCAATACCAGCCTCCCCTAGGAATCGAGCAATACCAGCCTCCCCTAGAAATCGGACAATGAAAGGTTGAAGGGGGAGAGTAACCTCTGAGGATAATATAGCCACGTATATAGCGATTGTACAAGGGGCAGGGTTCCATACTGCCTGATCGCTGCTACAATACAGTTTTTGTGCACTGGTCAGATCGAATCGGTCCTCGAATTTTGCTAGCTCAGTATCAGTCACAACGTTTATCTCTGAATCGAATGAGAAAGGGTGATCGGCGTTGAACCTTAGCATCCGAGTTTGACACTCCCGTTGTACGTCTTTCATTTTAAGAAGTTGTGAATGTATCTTTAAATCGATCGCCGCACGCACAGACTCTTTGGGTGAGGCTATGGTAATCCGTTTGGAGCTGCCTTGCTTTGACATATCTATACAAACATTAACCGAATCAGAGTTAGAGAGATCAGAAAAGAAGGGGACAAACTCTGAGCAAGCTATAGAGTAATCCACGTTTAATGCAGTAGGTTGATAAAAAGAAGAAAGATGCCCTCAAAGAATGGATTCAAGCCTTGCGACATTTTCATTATCACCAGCCTCGATGGCATGAAGAAGAAGCTCAAAATATCGATGGCGAAGAACAAGATCCCTACCTTGAAAAGCGTCTGAAAGGATGAAAGATCTGGAAAAAGTAGGAGTTCAAAGGAAAAAAAAAGAGTTAGGGATTTTCTTCTGGTATAAATGGAATATAGAGTTGCAAAGAAGAGAAGTGAAACGCCTCAAAGCTATATATACTAGTAAGTGACGTCACCAGGTAAGACATGAATCATCAGCCGAAAGTGGGGGTAGGTGGGTCAAAATCAAAAAACCCAAGCCGTTTGAATTTCGAAAGAGATACACAATGATTTCATCAGCCTAAATATGTGTGGTTGATAATTGTAGCGCATTAAAGAACATTAATGGGCCACAAGATAAAAAGGGATAAAAGTGAATTAAACACATGCAGCCAGATGCATCCTACTTGCGATAGTTATCTGATCTCGTATGTTTAAGGGGGTGTTGTTATTGGTAAAACCTAAAAGGAGATGAGACAGCATAATTAACAAAGGATACAGAAATTATAGATGCCACATCACCAAAAGTCAACCATCATTTTCTCACTAAAAATGGTTTCGTAACACCCTGTCGTGGCTATCAAGATGGTCAAGATAAGGTCCCTAGTCGGGACTGAATCATTGGTCGGGATGAGTAAAGGTTTGGTCGGGTTTTCGTAGATGGTCAGTGGATCAACACGTGGATATTATCGAATACTTACAGATTGAGTCTTACTCCAATAAGGTGTCTCGAAGCACACTTTGACAAGGAAGCGAATTTCCTTATTGATGCCAGATTCCAAATTAGGCAAGAAGTCCAATGCGAGAAGAACATGAAACAGGAAAGAATAATAAAAAGACTCAAACACGTCAATTCCACTTACTTGTATAGCACAAATTAGTGTTTTATGCATGTTTAAATAGACCCTAATAGCACCCACAAAAAAGAGGGACAATGTAGAGAGAGCACGAGAGATTGAGTGTGTAATTATTACAATATAGTAAATTTCTTCTCGCCGTCACCGTCAACCGTGGATGTTTCACCGCATTGGGGTTTTACCACGTAAAATCTTTGTGTTCTCTTTAATTCTTTAATCATTCATAACTAGAAATTGTGTGATCTCATATATACTCTGTTCGACGTGTGATCGATCCAAAAATCACCGTCAATAAAAACTAAAAAAAGTTAAAATTAAATAATAAATAAATTTAATTTAATTTAACAAAACCCTACTTCATCCATCAGACCACTCCTCCCACAACCCACATCTCATCATCATCTTCAACAAACCTAGCCACCACCACCACCATAACCCATCGAAATCACCAGCCACCACCACCCTAACCTACTGAAATCACCAGCCACCACCCTAAGATATGCCGATCTTCTCCAGTCGACGAGATCGAACCTAACCAAACCAGCCCCTCCCGTTGTTTATCTCACTCTCTCCTCATCTATCTTTGTTTCTTCCGGCGGCTGGTGGAGATGGTCTTCGAGATATGGGCTTGTTTTCGATGTGGGTTTGTTTGTTGAATGATGTTTGAAGTTGATGGTTTCGATTTGAGTCTTTGAGGATGACGTCAAGTCATCATGCTCCTTATGCCCTGTGCGACACATATGCTACAATGGCCGGGACAAAGGGTCGCGATCCCGCGAGGGTGAGCTAACTCCAAAAACCCGTCCTCAGTTCGGATTGCAGGCTGCAACTCGTAAAATAGCTATTAAACGATAACTTTGGTTTACTAGAGACATCACCATATTCATATCGTCTTTTTTTAGCTCGGGAGAAAGAAAATACTTTTCCTAAGGATTCTCTCAAATAGAAATCGAGAAATAGTTCCCTATCCACGATTTTGCTAATTACTGAAATAATTTTACTGGAATATAAAAGGAATCCTCCTCCCACACTTTTTTTTAGGACAAACTGAAACTTAAGAAAAAGACTTACCCATTCGGTGACTTTCGCGGTCGCCCTCAGCCGGTGAAGGTGCTGGGTTAGACGGCGGCAGAAGATCCATGAAGATCCAAGGGATGGATCAGGTATGGATACAGATTTGATCTCAACTATATAATTTTTTTTATTTTTGGATTTGTCCTTTTTTTTCTTAAGATTCTTTTGGTATAAATCCATGAAGATCCAAGAGATTGATTTCGTTTGAGTAATTCTGAGTAAATGTTATTGTTAATTTTTTTTTTCAACTCTCAGACCGATAATGAGAACAAGAATACTGGGAACGATAAATTGTTGTTCTCAGTATTCTCACTTTTTTGTTCATTAAAATGAAAATTGTTCTTAGAGTTTTCTAAATTTTTTTTAAAAATGCTCTACCGAACAAGTTTTCACTGATTTTACAACTCAAAAAACAAAAAACGCGTGTTGAAAACATTACCGAACGCGCCCTTATGTTTTCAATGTTTCTTAACTCTCTCGTATCTTATTATTCTCTTTCATACTATCATAGTTTTTAAAAAGCGGTTTAAAGCGGCTGCTAGTCTCCCATCTCTCAACGAAAATGCACCGGGTTGCCGAACTAGTTGATTTGCATCAAAATCCTGCCAAACGAAGCGGCTGCCTTTTGGCCTAATAGCTTCAACTCACCCGTTTTTTTTTTTTAATGAAAAAAAAACACTCGAACTCAACTCTCTACCCTCAAACTCACCCAAAATTAATCTTTTCAATAGTCATATCTCCGCATCTTCATCGACCACAATCTTGCGATAAACAAAAGCTATCACTACAAGCAATGGTTAAGCCATGACTTATTGTCCAGGTGGGCTAAATTAAATATAATTTCTTTTTTTTTGGTAAACTACATACTGTGCGATGACTCGAACTTGAGATATTATCATACCGAATGAACTTAATTTTCTACCTAAGTCATACTAGGCAGTAATACAAAGTTTTATTTTAAACAAACCTTAAAATACTGTTAATAGTAAAATTTGGCTAGGGGTCAAAGAAACATTTCCCACTCTCCTAGCCCCGAATCGAAGTCCAAATTCGACATTCATGAGACCCCGGGCAGACCATAAAACTACCCCATAGAAGCATGGAAGGATCGCCAGGCTTCAGGACTATCAGGGACGAAGCTAGGCACGAACAGGTCAAGTCCTCACGAGAACACTGGAATCCAGGCTTCTCGAGGCCACCTATCCAGGAACCCCGATTCCTGGGATCGGACTCCAAAACCACTCCGCGAAAGCTATTAAGGATCGCCGAGCTTAAGAAACACTTGAAATGAAGCCCGACAAGCAAAGCAAGCTCCCACCAGGTTAAGGCTCCCGGAGGTCGAGCTTAACTCGTAGCCTAAAAACTGGAAACCCACCAACCTCTCCAGGACCCTGCTGTCCCCTCTACGATGCAAGGAGAAAGAGGACCTCTAAGTGAATCAGACCCGAGCTACCTCCTAGGAATGTCTATAGGGGCGTCCATCCCAAGCTCCTGTGGATAGAACCAAAGCATAGATCTACCTCACTCTACAAAATAACGAGCAGCTAACGCATTGACCTCAATAAAGAATCATGCCATGAATACACACCAGATCATTTCCACATTATAACGTACATTAAATTCTGTATACGTGTGAGACAAGAGTTTGATTCAAAAAAGAAAACAAACTTATCTCCTCCTACAATAATCTTGAGTCCGTAATCTACTCGAAGTCAATGACTTTCAAATAGGAGATCCCGCTAGATAAGGAGGGAACAGATTCATAAAATCGTGGTGGGCGATTCATGAGTTAAAACCTACTTGGAACAAGTATAAATAAGTCTAAGCATGATATAGAAAAGGAGAGGAAGAAAACAGGGTGAAAGAAAGAATTACATCGAGCCTAAATTCTGTGATCAGAACACGGCCATCATGGTATCCACTATTCGACAAGCATGAAGTTGCCACCTTCCTATGTCCCAGAGAGATTGCGAGTGTATGTGAGAAATTTCTGTATATCACGAGTATTCAATAATAAAGCTCTCATTTGTTATTGTTATTCAATCATTCGTTTCTATCCAAGTTGGTCAGGTATCAAAGGTACCGACCTCGGGCACCACCTCTTTGGTAGTGGTCTTGAGGGTGTTATTTGGAATTTCTCATCTTGAGTAAATTTCCCATTAACACTTTCTGGCACCGTCTGTGGGAAACTCCCACACCACCATTTTATATTCACAAGTTTGTTGTTTTGCAGTAGGCATGAGGCTTCGCTCCTATCAAGGACAGCCAGGCGCATAGGGATAACCTTCCTCTGCATCGACACAAAAGGACCAGAAGAAAGGAAGAAAATTTGGGCTCTATTGCTAGGTCCTAGACCAGCCAGCCACTGTACGGGCTTTAGATCCCAGTATGGGAATCCAGGTCGCGCTTGACCAACAAGCGGCGTTGGCCTTCATGGAAAACGTCCGCCTACTGTTGCTCGCTGAGGGTATTACTGTCCAAAAAGCAAACCTCTGCAATCAAGGGGAACCAAGCAGGCCCGGGACTAGGCAACCCGTCTTTGATCGCATAGGACCTACCCCTCTAGAGCCAGCTCGTAATAGAACGGGACTCCAACCCTCGATCAGGGATAGGTTAGGCCCCATACCCCTGTTCCCGAAACGTTGCCATGCTAACAGCCCAGGCAAGTCTAGACCGCGGCGGACGTACCTCCCCGAGAGCGATAAGAGTTTCTTTACCCAACGACTTCAATGAGAAGAGCCTGAGCAAGAGAGGATGAAAGCTAGCAAAGCCCCCAAGCAGACTCCCTCCGAAGAAGGAATCGGGTAGAGGTCGCCAGCTCGTCAGATGGGTCTGACAGTAAGGAGATCGAGATCAACTCAAAGAAATCGAGAGCAAGCGTCTGAGAGACCAGTTAACATAGCTTCAGAAAGAGGTCCAACATATGAAGAAGGAGAAGTACAAGGAGGACAAAAAGGACCCTCTAAGTGAGATAAACGCTTCCTTCACCAGAAGGATCCGGGACGCGGAGCTCCCGCCAAAATTCAAAATGCCGACTGACAAATTCTCCGGGAAAGAGGATCCCTTAAGGCATTTGGAGAGCTTTATTCAACAGATAGAGGTCTAGAACACAACCAGGGGCCGCTATGTGTCGAATGTTCCCAACTACGCTTGAAAGTTCCCTAAAAACATTTGTGTCTATAACCTAGAGAGGGGGGGGGGGGGTGATTAGGTTTTAATCGAATAAATTACCGATTTTTCGATTAATCAATATTAACACAAATTACCCCGAATAAACAAGCATTCAATAAAATCAATTATGCTTAAAACAATAACAACACACAATATTTACGTGGAAACCCTCATAATGGGAAAAACCACGGGCTGATATGTGCGCCACATTAGATCCTCAAATCCACTATTGAATGAAAGTTTACAACCTAGGTTGACTTCTTGTCACACCCTCCAGTTACTAACCCTTTCACTCTGCCCAATGGGCCTTAATAGTGATTCTTGATCTATTTGCTTGTGCACTAACCACTTAGTCACAAGACTTAACCTCAATGAAGAGTCAAACACAACGTAAGTGAATATGATAAAATATTCAAACATGCAAGTAATGCTAGGCAACACTAAATGCTTATCTAGGAATTTAAGAATGTCACTAAGTATAATTCCTAGATATCAATGTCTAAATGAATGTTCATAAAGACTTAACTAGATATAGTTATGCAACAATATATCCTAGTTATAAAACAAAAGGCCAATCAACACTAGTTGTCATTAAGCATGACAGTGACTTTAATGCAATCACAAAATGCAATCAATGAGTCTTAAACAATATCTAAATGCAAAGCATAGAGATTTAGCTAGAAGGGCAAAATGGTTACAAATCCTAGCTATCACAAAATATAAATCTCAACCAACAATAAACAACACAAGCATGTCATAAATGCAATAAAGCTTAAAAGCATACAATTAATGAGTAATTAATGCTTTTTCTAGGTAAACATAGCCTAGTAATGAAACAATTAATTCTAGGTCATGTAGAGATTACCTAGTCAATGAAAACAAGAACAATCCATGCTTGGAAGATGCAAGAATAAGCTAGATGCCCATGGATTGGAGTTTGGTTGAGTCAAGATGGGTTCTTGGGAGCTTTCTCTCTCTCTCTTAGAGTCAATTTTTCTCTGAAGGAAAGCTTGGTGAGTAAAAATGGCTTCTTGAACTCCCACACCAAAGAGAAGAGAAGAGAACATATATATATTGTGCCCTACACGAAATGGCATCGTTTTGGACAAGGGGCAACTAATTCCCGTCATGACCGTTGTACGTGTCGCTGCCTAGGCAAGTGTCCAGACCGCGGTAGAGCGAGTGGTGAATCGCCTGGGAATTTCCACTGTCTGAACCGCGGTACAGGCAGTGTCCAGACCGCGGTAGAGTAAGCGGTGCATCACTGGGAAACTCCGCTTGGGAGACCGCTGTGCACATGCCTCGGTAGCAGCAGCGTGCAACTCCTGAAGAACACCGCTGTGCATACCGAGACAGAGGCAATGCACAGGGAGCGGTCCCGACCGTGGTCAAGGGAAAAATCCTCTTCTAAGGGCAAACAAAATGCATCAAACACCCAAGCAAGAGTTATGGCAAAAGGCACACAATTATGACAATTAAGCATTATGCAAGATGATCAAAAACATGCATGAGAGTGTGTGTGTGTGCACTAAAACTCTTCAAACAAGGTTAAGCAAGTGATTTACCTTTTGAAGCTTGAGCTAGGTCTTGAGCAATGATGGCCAAAACTACCCTTACACATTAATCCCCAAATGTGGTTGTCAACGAAATGAGCCAATAAAAAATTGAGGAACTTACATTCTCCCCCTTTGGCTATTTCGTGACAAAACCACCACTCACAATTCATCCTCACCAATAAACAAAACAAAAGACAAGGATCAACAAAGTTTTTCTATATTACAAAGAGATGTCTAATTAACTAGATCTTCAAGTCATCAATCTCTTGTAGAATCAACATCCCTACAAAACAAAATAACTGCACTTTCCAAGACAAGTGTATGTGAGGTGATCAAAGACATAAAAACAAGAGCAATTTGCATACAATAGAAACAAGCAACATGCATCAACAATGCAAATGCAAATTCTCCCCCTAAATAGGTTAACTCCCCCTCAATGAGTCAAACGCCCCTCATATGCAACCAATCATCTCAAGTAATTAATAAAGAATCATAAATATTATCAATGAGCACAATTCAATGCCAATTTGCTCTCTTTGCTTGAGCTCCCTATATGGGGTCAATCAAAACAAGTCAAGAGAGGATATGAGTCCCTATAGACTTACAAAGTCCATTTGACCTAGTTGAGCCTATGGGTGAAACCTTAGCACAATGGCATGAGGGTTCATCTTTTCTAATCCATTTAGGTGACAAATTGTCAATCCTAGTGGTCAAGATCATCATATTACTTCTAGGATCATTAACACTAGCTTTCCTAGGCACATGCATATTGGCTCTAGCCCTTTTTCTTTCAATCATGCTCTTAGTTCTACACATGTTAATGTACTTAAAGCAATTTGGTCTAATATGACCATCAACACCATAAAAATGACATGAAGGAATAAAATGAGGGGTCATACCATTCCTTTGTGAGGACAAAGGTGTTTTCCCATGTCTTTGAGCTTTCCTTTCGTGTGGTATTGATTCTCTTCTCCTTTGTTGTTGAGATGGAGAAGATTTCTTCCTTGGTTAAGCATGCTTGGCTTACCTCCTTGGTTAAGGAAAGCTTGGAGGTGGAAATCTTGATTGATAATGATTAGCTTCATTATTCTTTGGCATCTCCACTTGGTCATTCTTGGATGACTCTCCAAGAACAATCTTCCTCCTAGGATGTTGTGGAGGTGAATTTTTCCTTTTGCCTTGAGCTTGAGGTTGTTTGACATTGACCTTCTTCGATTCTTCAAGGGACCTCATCTCTGAAAGAATGTGTACAAGGTTATACTAAACAACCTAGAAAAGGGGGGTGGGGGGTTAATAGGTTGTCTCTCAATTTTGACAAATCTTTCAAGATTAGTGACAAAACCTTGAAAAGCATACAAATTAACATTCAACATGATTGTTATGAGAAAACAATATATTCATGTATGCTCAAATCTCCACTCTTAGTCTACAAAACATACAACAATAATCAATGTATCTTATGAACAAATATATTCAATGTAGATAACATTCCATAAGTTGTACTTAGAGTATTACAATGTGATACTTTACAACTTAAATGAAATATCACAAGAAACAAAGTTATCTGACATACACAAACAATATTGTAGAAGGAAGTCAACTTACATATAAAGTTCTATCCATATTATTCAAATAACAATTAGCATTATAAGAAAGATAGGGATAGAGAAAAGTTGACACAAGATATAACGTGGTAAACCTCCGAAGAGGAAACATCCACGGGCTAGCAGCCACCGGCAAACAAAATCCACTAGTAGATACGACAAGTACAATCTCTCAAGTGACCCCTTCACCTAGAAACTACCCTCTTATCCTACTCTAGAAGTTGTCAGCCTATGCTCAACAATCCGAGGCTTCACACCTCTTGTCAAGACTTTCTTACTCACCCTATCCGGATCCTCACGACCCAAGGTAAGACTTCTTGCTCAGCTATCTGAGTCTTCCCGACTCTAGTCAAGACTTCCTTACTCACCTATCCGGATCTTCTCGACCCTAGGCAAGACTTCTTGCTCGACTATCTAAGGCCTCACGCCTCTAGCCAAGACTTCCTTGGTCGACAATCTGAGGCTTCACACCTCTTGCCAATACTTCTTGCTCAACACCATAGGTTTCACACCTATTGTCAAGACTTCCATCTCACAAGGCATCTAGGTGATCATGAATGCAAAACGCAAACAATCACCCAACATAGAATAAGATGATCAACAAATTCTATGGAAACTAGAATTAATCAATAAGCACACAAAGTATATTTTTCTAGTTTATAATCCAAAAGTGACACCACATAAGATGATGCATGAACATATGAAATGTATGGATTAGGTACACTCCATGAAGATCTAGACATAGACAATAAAGTTCACAAAACAAGATTGTCTAGATCTTATACATGAACAAAATTCTAGAGCATGCCAAATTTCCAAACACACACTTTAAACCTAGATTTTATTCATGTTACTAAAGCTTGAAATAAGCATGTTCATGAAGTACATATTTAAGACTTTAGTACTAACACAAAAATGCTAGAAACACAAGATATGATCAATCAAATCTCTAGCAATCATTTAGAGCATATATTCACAAAAATAGTCAATTAAACTCTAATAGATTCTAAATATAAAATCAAATGTGCTAATCCTAGATCTATTCAACAAATGAGTTCTTAGCACATGATAAGACTATTAATCATGAAAATAAAGTCAATCAAAGCACAAATAGTCTTAGATTCAAAGCTAGCACATTACAATCACAAACATGTGAAAACATAGGTAAAATCAAAACCTAACTCAACATGTGAGATTTCAATTGAAACTCAATCTAGCTTTTAAAGGAAGATCTATCACTCATCAACATTTGTGAAAGTCAAATACACAACAATAGGAAGAAGACCCAAGGTAATTGAACATTAGAATCAAGGAATCAAAAGATAAACAACTACCTTGACAATTTCGAGTGCAGTCACAAAAATGGTGTGATCCACTAGAAAACTTGAACAAATGACTTCAAGGTTGCTTAGGGATGATAGAGGTCTTCAATACAAAACTTCTCCAACTTAAATCACTCAAATCGGATCAGAGATGACAGAGATACGGTGATTCAAAGCTGAGAGAAAAAAACTGGAAAATTTTCTGCACTACATTTTCTTCTTCCTTTGAATGAAATGTGAGAGGGAGGGAGTTTATAAAGGAGAGGGAAAGAAAGGAGCTAAAAGACCAATTTGCCCTCGTTTGGAAGTGCTCCCCCGATATGACACGTGGGCATCTCGGGGCAGCAAAGTTGTGCTGCCGAGATGGCCACGTGCCATCTCGGGCATGCACACCTCCATGGCCTTTTTCCATGGTGCATTACCCTCGCGCTTCCCTCGCGTTCTTCGACCGTTCTCCTGCCTCCAAACTCAGAATTTGAATCCGTTTACGGATTACAAACTGTAACTCTCACATGGACATGGACATATAAGATACTCAACCCAGAATATAATAATTTGACTCGATATAAGAAGATGAAGACAATGTATGAAACATGAGTTTAAAGTGTAGTATCTTTTGACTTTGAACTTGAAATCAATAGTATGAGTAACCGAAATGACTGGAACTCAATCAAGAATGATTTAAGACTAAATCCAAGCTCAATATCCATGTTATACAAATATATACACACACAAACACAATTCACACTAGAATGCAAACTACGTAGAGATAGTTTCCAATCATGCATATTCAAAAACATGTTATTTCCAAACCAATGCATGAGCATTCATCTTAAATTGTGTGAATGTGTTATACATGGTGCACAACGATGCAGGGACACATATGAATGAATTGTATGTGTGTGCCTATAAAGGTGCACAATGATGCAGGGACACAAATGTATGATATGTGTGTGTGTGCCTAAGCCTTGAAAGAGAAAAGAAAGGTCTTAATATACCTTTGTAGAATCATGAAGCATTTTTCCCTTTAAAGACTTGAACTTGCTTGAATAGTTGTCATTTCTTCTTTGAAGCTTGAATCATCATGAATCCTAGACAACTAAACAATACAAAGAAAATGTTGTTTTGATATAGAATAATGCCAACAAAACTCACAGACCTAACAATCTTTTTATCCTTGATAATATTCAAGGAATTGTCTTTCTTGGCTAGTTCATCATTCATTGCCTTTATCCTTTGATGGCAATCATTAATCACCTTCTCATACTTTGACATATCAACTATGTCCACTTTCAAGGAGTCATCTAACTTGGTCCTTAGTTGCAGATTTTCCATCTTTAACTTCTTGATTTCTTGATTTTTCTTTTTCAAGGACCTTTGAAGACTTTCGATGAAATATTCATAATCAAACCCTTCACAACTCAAGTTCTTTAACCTTGAACTTTCTTCATCGAAGCTTATACCACGTGTGCTCTCATGGTAATCATCATCTAAGCTAGCTTGTTCAATGTTGAACTTGAGTGATGGGTGTCTTGTGGCCGCTTTAGAGTTGTCATTATGCAAAGCGGGCAAGACTATGTGATTCCTTTCACATCCCTCCGAACCCGAAGAGCATTCTTCACTTTCACTACTTAAAGCATGCCTTTGGTTTGCCTCTTCGACTCTTGCTCTTTGAGTTTCCACAATCCGTGGAGATGTGCCCATAGCCACCATAATCAAAACATTTAAGCTTGATCTTTGAGGTACCTATTTTTTTGTGTTTTTCTTTCACGGTACCTTCATGGATGACTCTTAGAATCTCCCAAGCTTCTCGAACATCTTGAGTTGTTTGGATGAGTTTTGCATGACTCTCACCCACTGCATAATATAAGGCACGGAGGCCCTTTGAGTTCCATTTGGCAGCCTCGAGTTCGTCAACTGTCCACTTGGACTTGGGCTTAGGCATAGAAGCCCCATTCTCTTGTGTCTCCATGGAAGATGAATACTCTTCTTCCACACATATCCACACATGCTCATCAAGGTCACACAAAAAAACTTTCATCCTCACTTTCCAAGAGGAGTAGTTATCCTTGGTGAGCATTGGTGATTCAGAGATCAAAGCACCCTCTAGTCTCTCAAAATCACTCATGGTGCTTTGGGTTATCAGAATGCACATGCAATGCAACAACACAAAATACGAGTACTAAACAAAAAACACACAAAGCACGACACACACAGAGCACCGATCACCTAAGTATATCTAGGCACCTGCTCTGATACCAAAAAAACATGTGTGTCTATAACCTAGAGGGGGGGTGAATAGATTTTAATCGAATCAATTACTGATTTTTTAATTAATCAATATTAACACAAAATACCCCGAATAAACAAGTATTCAATAAAATCAATTATGCTTAAAACAATAACAACACACAATATTTACGTGGAAACCCTTCAAATGGGAAAAACAACGGGCTGATATGTGTGCCACACTAGATCCTCAAATCCACTATTGAATGAAAGTTTACAACCTAGGTTGACCTCTTATCACACCCTCCAGTTACTAACCCTTTCACTCTACCCAACGGGCCTTAATAGTGATTCTTGATCTATTTGCTTGTGCACTAACCACTTAGTCACAAGACTTAACCTCAATGAAGAATCAAATACAACCAAAGTGAATATGATAAAATATTCAAACATGCAAGTAATGCTAGGCAACATTAAATGCTTATCTAGGAATTTAAGAATGTCACTAAGTACAATTCCTAGATATCAATGTCTAAATGAATGTTCATAAAGACTTAACTAGATATAGTTATGCAACAATATATCCTAGTTATCAAACAAAAGGTCAATCAACACAAGTTGTCATTAAGCATGGCAAGGACTATAATGCAATCACAAAATGAAATCATTGAGTCCTAAATAATATCTAAATGCAAAGCATAGAGATTTAGCTAGAAGGGCAAAATGGTCACAAACCCTAGCTATCACAAAATATAAATCTCAACCAACAATCAACAACACAAGCATGTTATAAATGCAATAAAGCTTAAAAGCATACAATTAATGAGTAATTAATGCTTTTTCTAGGTAAACATAGCCTAGTAATGAAACAATTAATTCTAGGTCATGTAGAGATTACCTAGTCAATGAAAACAAGAACAATCCATGCTTGGAAGATGCCAGAATAAGCTAGATGCCCATGGATTGGAGTTTGGTTGAGTCAAGATGGGTTCTTGGGACCTCTCTCTCTCTCTTGGAGTCAAATTCTCTCTAAAGGAAAGCTTGGTGAGTAAAAATGGCTTCTTGGACTCCCACACCAAAGAGAAGAGAAGAGAACATATATATATTGTGCCCTACACGAAATGGCATCGTTTTGGACAAGGGGCAACTGATTCCAATCATGACCGATGTATGTGCCGTGGCCTAGACAAGTGTCCAGACCGCGGTAGATCGAGCGGTGCATCGCTTGGGAATTTCCACTGTCTGGACCTCTGTACATGCAGTGTCCAGACTGTGGTAGAGCAAGCGGTGCATCATTGGTTAACTCTGCTTGGGAGACTGTTGTGCATGCAATGTGCACATGCCACAGTAGCAGTAGCAGCAGCAGCGTGCAACGCCTGGAGAACACCGTTGTGCATACCGCGGTGGAGACAATGCACAGGGAGCAGTCCAAGCCGTGGTTAAGGGAAAATCCTCTTCTAAGGGCAAACAAAATGCATCAAACACCCAAGCAAGAGTTATGGCAAAAAGGCACACAATTATGACAATTAAGCATTCATGCAAGATGATCAAAAACATGCATGAGAGTGTGTGTGTGCACTAAAACTCTTCAAACAAGGTTAAGCAAGTGATTTACTTTTTGAAGCTTGAGCTAGGTCTTGAGCAATGATGGCCTAAACTACCCTTACACATGAATCCCCAAATATGGTTGTCAACGAAATGAGCAAATAAGAAATTGAGGAACTTACAACGCTGACAGATTACGCTAAGACCTGGTTTAGAAAGCTACTCGCTAGCAGCATAGATTCCTTCACGAAGCTGTCAACTGATTTCTGCTCACAATTCTAAGGAGTTAAGCCCCGATTAAAGGATCCAATCCATCTACAGTACGTGATCAAGGAGAGAGGGGCCCTCCGGGCTTATGTCGAGCATTTCCACAAGGAAGTCATCCAGATGTAAGTCTTCACCGAGAAATAAACCGTCGCCAACTTCAGAAGGAATTTGTAGGCAGGCAAGCTTTTCTGGTCTTTTGCCAAGAGACCTTCAGAGACTTACCAAGAAGCCTATGATATGGCTCTAGAGCAAATTGAAGTTGACGAACAACTCAAGGTGAAGAGGGAACACGAAGACATGAGAGCCTTAAAGTGACAGAAGAATGAAGCTCCCAAACCCGAGCAAGCTCAGAAAAGCCAGAACAAACCCCTCAGTAGGTCGACGTATCGCTTCCCTATTTCTCAACCCATATCGAAAAGACATCCAGCATAACGAACTCATCTGCGGGCTTCACCTCCTTTCATGACAGTAGCCCCAATAGCTCGAGATGAGAGAGGATATGATCGTTACACTCTCTTAAATGCATCCCGTGAAATAATCTATCTCGCCATTCGAGGCAAAGGGTTGCTACAGAAGCCCGCACCCATGAAAGCCCATGTCGATAAGAGGAATCATTATAAGTATTGAGATTTTCATGAAGACATAGGACACAACACATTAGAGTGTTATAACTTGTGAAATCAGTCGGGCCATTGATAAGGGGAGGATGTTTGGTAGAATTCTTACAACAAATTAGGGATAACATTAAGAATGAAAGGAAGTACAAGCAGAGATCCGTGAGCAAGTTGAGAAAAGAAATGGGGAGCAGGCGGATCTGATGCAACAAATCCAGATAATACATACCATCAGCGGAGGGCCTACTCTGGCTGGGACCTCCAATAATTCTAGGAAAAACCGCATAAGGAAAGTCCCTTGAATGGACGAAGGGCGGGGTATTTTCAAGGTCGACTAGAGCCCGATTAGTTGTCACAGATCATTTTCACCGAAGCGGATATCTACAACACCGTGCAACCTTATGATGATCCAATGGTGATCACGGTGCAGATTGCCAACTGCATGGTACACCGTTTGCTTGTCGATACAGGCAGCAGTGTCGACGTCCTATTTAAAGACACACTAAAAAAAATTGAACTTGAAACAGTGGTGTTACAATAGTTGCACTACCCCGTTGTATGGGTTCACTAGGGACTTGATCATACCCGTGGGATCAAAAATCCTGCCAGTAATCATTGGAGCCACACCTCTCTAACAGAATATCATGACAGACTTTGTGGTGGTGGATACCCCATCGGCCTACAATGAAATATTAGGAAGGTCATTTTTATCATCCCTAAAAAGGGTCTTATCCATTTACCACAACGTTCTGAAGTTCCCAGTAGAAGAAAATGTGGGGAAGTTCGGGTTGATCAGCAAGCAGCCAAGAGATGCTATGCAATGTCTGCCAACCCAACAGCTCTAGCAAAACAACTTGCCCAGGTAACAACGATCCAAGATGGGGTAACCCCTGTATTGACCCTTGAAGATGTAGGACCCACAAATCACCCCGAGGATGACCCCGTGGTGCCAGACAATGAGGAGTAGAAAAGGGAATGGATTAGCGGCCATCCAGTGGATAAGTTAGAAGAGGTTCCTATCCGAAGGGTGATCCCTCAAAGGTTGTCAAAGTCGGAGCCACCCTTGAGTCGGGAGTGAAGGAGGGTTTGATCGGGCTCCTCAAAGAGTTCAATGATATCTTCGCTTGGAGTCACGACAAGATACCCAGGATTTTGATGACTTTGGTTGCTCACCGATTGGCAGTGGATCTGACCTTCAAGCCCATCAAACAAAAAAGGCGTCACTTCAACACTGAAAGAAATGTTGTGGTTCAGGAAGAAGTGGACAAACTGACCCAAGCAGACTTCATCAGGGAAGCACGCTACCCCGAATGGATTGCCAACTAGTTATGGTCACAAAGGCAAATGGAAAGTTGCACATGCGCATCAATTATACAGACCTCAACCGGGCATGCCCAAAAGACAGTTTCCATCTACCTAAAATTGATCAGTTGGTTGACTTCACCTCTGAAAACAAGCTCATGAGATTCATGGATGCGTTTTAATGGTACAATCAAATTATGATGCACCTAGTCAACCAGGAAAAGACCAGTTTCATCACCAGACGGGGTCTGTATTGCTACAAAGTCGTGCCTTTCGGGATTAAAAACGTAGGAGCTACTTATCAACGATTAGTCAACCGACTGTTCAAGCCCAAAATTAGAAAATCAATGGAGGTGTGCATCGAAGACATGATCACCAAGTCATCAACCTCTGAAGGTCATCTGGGCGACCTTCGCAGAACCTTCATGATCCTAAGGGAAAACCAGATAAGATTAAACCCTTCCAAGTGCACATTTGAGGTGACTGCGGGGAAGTTTCTGGGCTTCATGGTCCATAAAAGAGGCATAAAGGCTAACCCCGGAAAAGATTAAGGCTATCATGGATTTGGAGTCCCCCACATCGCTTAAACATGTTCAAGTCTTGACCGGGCAGGTAGCAGCGCTCAACAGGTTCATTTCTCGGTCTATCGATAAATGTCTTCCATTCTTCAAAGCCATTAAGCAGGGAAGAAACATGAAATGGGACCAAGAGAGTGAGCAAGCTTTTCAAGCCATGAAAAAATACCTATCAAGCCCTCCGCTACTGGTTAAGCCAAGCCTTGGAGAAGAACTGCAAATCTGCTTGGCCTTTTCAGAAACTGCGGTAAGTGTGGCCTTGGTCAAGGAATGTGGAGACAGGATCCAGCGGCCTATCTACTAAGTGAGCCATGCTCTAACCAATCCCGAGAAGAACTATACCCTTTTGGAGAAGCTCGCTTATGCCTTGGTAACCTTGGTAACCTCGGTAAGGAAGCTCTGCCCTTACTTCCAAGCTCATTCAATAGCAGTAGTGACGGACCAACCCCTCCATCAATTCTTACAAAAGCCGGATGTTTCCGGAAGGTTGGTTTTATTGGCCCTGGAGCTTACCTAGTTTGATTTAAGGTATAAGCCTAGGACAGCAATTAAAGCCCAGGCTCTAGTAGATTTTGTAGCAGAGCTCTCAGTGCCCCGAGGCCAAGTGACCTCCATAGCAACAAACTTAGCCCCTAAAAAGATTTCGAAATCTGACAGCTAGTCGAAAGGTTGCAAGTCGTGGATCCTCTACACTAATTGAGCTTCCAAGTAAGCTGGGGGATGAGTGGGCATAGTTCTAATCGACCCATAAGGGACTGAGTACTGCCACTGCTTCAGGTTCGAATTTAAACCCACTAACAATGAGGCAGAGTATGAAGCCCTCTTAGCCGGAATAAGAGCAGCCGCAGAGCTCGGGGTCGATTACTTGCAGGTCAGGAGTGACTCATCACTCATAGTCAACCAAGTCTCTGGGGATTATCAGGCAAAATGGGATAACATGATTGCCTACCTGAAGCTAGTTCAACAGCTTAGGAGAAAATTCAAAGGTTTCAAGATTAAAAAGATACCTCGACATCAGAATCGTCGAGCAGACATCTTAGCAAAGATAGCTGCGAATGATAGCCATACCTTACTACAAGGAGTCCCCTTCCAAGTGATCTCTTTATCAAGCATAGCAGCAGATAACGAGACTTATACCCTGGATTGGCATCCATGTTGGATGGACCCAATAGTAGATTATCTTAAAAAAGGAAGGCTCCCCAGGGAGCCCGACCAAGCGAGGAGGATCAAGAGACTCTCGGTGCGATATTGCTTGGTGGATGGGTACCTGTATAAGAGGGGCAAATCCCTTCCTTTGCTTCGATGTTTACATCCTAAAGATGCCAAATGGGCATTGAGAGAGGTTCACTCCGGGGAATACGGGGAATACGGGAACCACATTGGTAGGGAGGCTCTGGCATACCAGGTACTCCGCATGGGGTACTACTGGCCAACTATCCATTAGGATGTAAAGATCTTGGTACAATCATGCGAAGCTTACCAGAAGACCGTAAACTTGAGTCACCTACCTTCAGAGCGTTTGTCATCCCTTAGCTCACCATATCCCTTTGCTATGTTGGGAGTCGACTTGATCGGACCGCTTCCAACCGCTTCCGGTCAAGCCAAGCATGCTATCGTGGCAATAGACTATTTCGTAAGATGGGTTGAAGCTGGACCACTCTCCTAGATATCGGAAGAAAATACAACAAGATTCATCAAAAATAATGTGATTTGTAGGTTCGAAACTCCTCTTGCCATTATAGTTGACCTCGGCAATCAGTTTGATAATGATCGATTCAAATATTTTTACGAGGGCTTGGGAATCGACCTTAGGTTCGCTTCAGTAGCATACCCCTAGACTAACGAGCTGATTGAATCCACCAATAAGACTATTAATAAGCTGTTGAAAAAGAAACTATAAAAGAAATGGGCTAAAAAGCTTCATAAGGTCCTCTGGGCTTACCGCACTACAAGGAGAACAACTACCGGGGAAACACCCTACTCCCTAGCCTTCGAGGTTGAAGAAATGCTTCCCATTGAGCATAAACTAACCTCCTTTAGAGTCCAACATTTTTAATCGGGGAGCAATGAGGACAAGGTCCGAGCTAGCTTGGATCTCTTGGAAGAAAAACAAGATCGAGTAGCTGAGAAGGTAGAAGTTTACCATAATAGGATTGCTAGATACTTTAACTTGAGGGTTAAAGCCTGAAACTTTAAGGAGGGGGACCTAGTTCTCAGGAAAGTGACATTGAATTCTAGAAAGAGGTCAGATGGGGCCCTAAGGCCAAACTGGGAAGGGCCATACTTGGTAAAGGTGGTGGCCCGCAATGGGACATACAAACTCGAAGACATGAATGGCCGACTTATCGATCATACTTGGAATGCAGATCACTTGAGAAAATTCTACCCCTGAACAGGGGACTCATGAGCAGGCTACCTCCACCTAGATTTTAATCTCTAGCAATAATATACTCCTTTCTTTTTATCAATAAAGCCTTTTTTTTTTCTCCATCTTCAACTATGTTCTACAAAGATTTAGGTTTATGTGGGAAATTCGACATTATCGTCTCATGACCAGGGATTAGCCGAGGAAGCCCTCTCGTTATCCCTGATGCCTCGACTGGGCATTACCCCTCTCCAAGAAAGGTCTGAGTGTAATAGCATAGTTGCCATCCATATCTCAAGACCAGGAAATAGCTAAATAGCCCTCCTAATACCTTGGTTGGGCTACAACCCCTAAGAAGGATCTGAGTGTAAGAGCGTAGTTACCATCGAGATCTCAAGATCAGGATATAGCTAGATATCCCTCTTGATGCCTTGGTCGGACAACAACCCTAAAAAGGATCTGAATGTAAGAGCATAGTTGCCATCTAGATCTCAAGATCAGGAAATAGCTATATAGCCCTTCTGATGTCTTGGTCGAGCTACAACCTCTAAGAAGTACTTGACCTTAATAGCGCGATAGCCATCTCGATCTCCAAACTATGAGAGAGCTAGATAGCTCTCATTGATACCTCACTTGGGCTATAATCCCCTAAAGGGACTCGAGAATGGAAAGCTCTTTTACTTAAACTCCAATGTTCTAGTCACTGTTGGTCATTAATTCTCCGTGTGTATGTGGTTGCTTACTGAGACAAGTGCGGGCTAGCCTATAATCACACAAGGGGACTACTTACTAAAGTCACGGAGCTACAAGTTTCCGTTAAGAGTTGAAAAGCTCGAGCTAGCTATCTATTTTCACACTTAAGCAGTTTCCCTATCTTGTTGCTTTTCCCAAACTAAGTCAGGTTGCTATAGAGGTTGTACCTTGATGGAGATCAGAAATGCAGCAAGTACATGCAAATCAAAATTTGAATCAGATCTAAAGTAAAATTCCATTAATAAAATGGGGAGCTTATCCCCCGGTAAAGCTACAGCAAACGATCAAGGAGCCTAACCCCTGGTTCCGGGCTACAAAAAATGATAATGATGATCAAGCATGAGTAAGGATGGGATGCCCACCCCCCTTTCCGGACATTCAGAACAAGCTACAATAAGATGGATTCAAACTTCTACATCTTCCTGATTTCCTCCAACTTCCCCACCTTCAGGACGAACATTGCCTCCTTCTCCTTTTTTCAGGTGATCGCTCATCCTGGATAGCCGCCTCTGCCATCTCTTCCTAAGGATGCCCCTCGATTGCCTGTTGCTCAGCAGGGTCCTCCTCCAAGACCTCATTGACCGACCACCGCCATGACTTTATGAGGTATGGTGCATCAAGAAGGTTAGCCATTGACTCGGGATAATCTCCCATACTGTTGGCTTCTCCCTTGAAGGCATCTTAGAGGAACCTTGGACTCCGGTAAGGCCTCTTTCTGGCTCTATGGGTTGAATCCCATTGAAGATTCTCTGAGACCTGTCATTGGGAAGGTCGGGACAGAAGGAGGCAGATCTGGTATTTCAAGCTGTTTCCCAGCTCCGTCTCTAGTAGAAGGACCCGTTTAGTCATTATTGGGGTGAGACATCTCTGCCGCCCGAGACATGATTTCTTCCCTATCCCAATCGACTATACTAGAAAGGTCAAAGGGGAAGGGGAAGGCTTTTGTAACCTGGAAAGAGGCATAAAAATACCCCTCGCTGAAGGATGCATCCACCTCTGCTTGGAGCTTGGCAATCCGGGCATGCATATCTTAATTCTCGGTATCCAGCTTCTTAGCTTCAGCCTTCCAAGAGTCTTTCTGCCTAGCCTGCCGCTATGACTTGAGGGTTTCTTGGTCAAATGATCGCTTCATCCTCTCATGATCACAACGAAGCTCGCTTAGTTCAGCCTCCACCTCCTTCTGATTGGAAGACATCTCCTCTACAAGAGACCGAGCTTGTGCGAGAAGCCTCATGACTCTTTCAGTTTCAGCTTCTGCGTGGGCAGCCTGATCACGGAGAAAAGATACATGGTGAACCATTGCTATAATAAACTTGAAAGCGTGCAAAGTATGAAATAAAGGCGATGACTACCTCGGTCAGGAGGACAGATCCCTTGGTAAGCATGATATCCACGGGCATTGAAGCCATCATAGAAAGCCTGCCACCCGGGCAAGATGTAACGAACTGCTTTAGAACCTCATCCTGACCAACTGAACCCGACTGATGGTGTGGGTGAGAAGGGGGAATCTCAGGTATACCAGCCTCGGGATCCCCCGTAGCCTGAACTGATTGGGGAATAGATGTGTCAGTTGAAGAAGTGGGTAGTGTAACTGAAGAAGCGGGTAATGTAACTGAAGAAGCAATAACTGTAGCGGGGACCACTGATAAAGGAGCGGAGGTGGTCGTATTAGCAGCCTGGGAAGCAGGACCTCCTTTGGTTAGCGCATTGGAAGCCCGTGACGTAAGAATAGTCATCATTGACCTAGCTTAGGTAGGAGATGGAGTTGGAGCAGATGAAGCGGCAGCTGGAATGGTAGGCCCCCTTTTCTCTGAGGTAATCGAAATGACCACCGGGGATAATCTAGTAGGAGGGGAAGGGGTCTGAGCTTGCTAGGCTTCACTGGAAGCTGGAGCAATAACAAAAACTGTTAAAAAAAGGAGAGAAATGTAAGAAGCAAGCCAGCTAATAGAACAAAGCATAATGACTTGGGATTACTGATGAGGGGTAGCATCGGAGATCTGCATATATTGATTCACCCTATGGGAATCGAAGGGATCAGCGGTGGGATACTTTAAATTCAACTAGTTCCTGGCGAGGATTGTACTCAACATCGTTTCTGATTCAGCGGGTAAGGAATCATGATCCCAGGTTCGTTTGTCATTAAAAGCCATGGGAACCGCAAACTCATTTCCAGCTATAAAGATCGAGCTCCCCCACTCACCACCGACCAGTATCCACTCCTCCTTCCAGGCTTGGTTCTTCCTTGAAGCTCCCGGGATGATGAAGTTAAGCTTGTTCTTGGCCTTGGCGTAGAATTGACCTCGGGGGGCCTGGCTAGACTCCCGATTTGGAAAAGGAAAGCCAACTCCTCTGCTTCGGGTTCCTTGGTTATCTTACTGATCTCACACTGCTCTCTCCATAGCATGAGGAAGCTGATTAGGTGCTTCTAGAAGCCAGGCATCAACTGAAGAGGAGCTAGTTAAAGAGAATTGAGGGCCCGCCGCAGGGTAAGATGGAGGGGAATTTTGGCACTGCTCTCGAGGGCCGACACGTGAATTGGAAGGACTTCCTTGGGAGGGTTGAAGATGTCGTAGTCTTTATAAGGGATGGCGAGGGAAAAGCTTTCAGGAATACCATACTTGGATCTTATACGATTGAGAGAGTCCGGATCAACTATAGAGTTGGGAATGACCCTAAAGTCATACGGTGGTAGCTCCATTGGAAAAGGACTGACTACCATGACTTAACCCCTCCTAGCGATGTTTTCCATCTCCCCTACGTCAAAATCTTCGTCGACTAAGTTCAGAGAGTTGTCAGGTTGATTGGAGAAGCCGGAGCCTATTAAAACATTCATACTGGAACGGCGCCACTGACCGATCGGGGAGGAGTCCTCATCGCTCGAGATTCCTCACACTCGTTTTCAATGAACCAAATTATAACCGCTAGTGCCCTCAACCATGGCTTCAATGCTGTCAGAGGAGTTCAACATTGTTGGGCGAAAAGAGCTTGAAGGTGGGTGAAAGACAATTATGTGGTCGGAGAAAATACTAAGGGAGAGGAAGTCTGAAATTTTTAAATTGAAAGAAAGCATGAAGAACAAGATGATGAGGCCGGGATTAAATAGAGGTGGAATAGCCATTGACATCAGTAAAATCTTTAGTAAGATCTTCTCGAATCTCGGAGCAACCGTAACGGAGTCGAACTATTTCAGGGAACGTACCGGTCCGCCCATGACACGTCACCCGGACAATTAATGAGAAGATTTCATTTGAGATTCCCTGTAATTATCTTATAACAGAAAATTTCCCAATTAAGTAGGGAATCTGACTACAACCCTAACTCTACCTCCAGTGTTCAAGTCAGAGGGGACTTCTGTTAATAGTAAAATTTGGCTAGTGGTCATAGAGAAATTTTCCACTCTCCTAGCTCGAATCGAAGCCCAAGTTCGACATTCATGAGACCCCAGGTAGACCATAAAACTACCCTATAGAAGCATGGAAGGATCGATGGGCTTCGGGATTATCAGGGACGAAGCTAGGCACGACCAGGTCTAGTCCTCACGAGAACACTGGAATCCGGGCTTCTCGAGGCCACCTATCCAGGAACACTAATTCCTGGGATCAGACTCCAAAACCACTCCGCGAAAGCAAGGAAGGATCACCGAGCTTAAGAAACACTCGAAATGAAGCCCAACAAGCAAAGCAAGCACCCATCAGATTAAGGCTTCAGGAGGTCGAGCTTAACTCTTAGCCTATAAACTGGAACCCACCAACCTCTCCAGGAACATGCTGTCCCCTCCACGATACGAGGAGAAAGAAGACCTCTAAGTGAATCAGACCCAAGCTACCTCCCAGGAATGTCAACAGGGGCGTCCATCCCGAGCTCCTGAGGATAGAACCAAAGCATAGATCTACCTTGCTCTACAAAACAACGAGCAGCTAACGCGATGACTTCCATGAAAAATCATGCCATGAATACACACCGGATCATATCCACGTTATAACGTACATTAATTTTTTTATACTTGTGAAACAAGAGTTTGATTCCAAAGATGAAACAAAGTTATCTCCTCCTACGATAATCTTGAGTCTGTAATCTACTCGAAGTCAATGACTTTCAAATAAAGGATCTCGCTCAATAAGGAGGGAACGGATTCATAAAATCGTGGCGGGTGATTCATGAGTTAAAACCTACTTGGAACAAGTATAAATAAGTCTAAGCATGATATAGAAAAGGAGAGGAAGAAAACAGGGTGAAAGAAAGAATTACATCGAACCTAAATTCTATGATCAGAACACGACCATCATGGTATCCACTATTCGACAAGCACGAAGTTGCCACCTTCCTATGTCCCAAAGAGATTGCGAGTGTATGTGAGAAATTTTTGTATATCACGAGTGTTCAATAATAAAGCTCTCATTTGCTATTTTCATTCAATCATTCGTTTCTATCCAAGAAGGTCAAGTATCAAAGGTACCGACCCCGGCCACCACCTCTTTGGTAGTGGTCTCGAGGGTGTTAGTTAGAATTTCTCATCTTGAGCAAATTTCCCGTTAACAAATATAAATTTTCCAATTTAAAGTACGTACTTAGATAAGAAAAATATAATGATCATTACCCTAAAACATTTAAAATGATTCACTACAAAACAAATTAAAAATTGTGAAATAAACTAAATGTGTACTTGTTCAGATTTTAGCTAAAGTAAGGTTCAAATTTGTTTCTTATATTTATGGAATGAATGGAGAATGGAGAGGAAATGAAAACTTTAATGTGTTTAAATATCAATAAAAATATTGAGTATATCACCCTAATGAATCTATTGAGTTTATCTCAATTAAATTAAATTATAAACTAGACTATTTTTATGACTTATCAATTATCAAACAATATTAATTTTGTCATTGTCTTATATTTATTGTAAGTTCCTTTATTTTGATTGACTTATTTCTGTGACAAACCATTAATGGGGTTATTGTTGTAATGGTAGATTTATGTGATTGTCTTGATTGTGACCAAAGCATCCTCCGGAATCCCCCAAGCTTCAAGAGAGGAGAGCTACAAAGGTATAAACTTGACTTGTACTCTTGAAGAGATTAGGTGCACACACACTCATGACATTCATTTGTGTTTTTTAAATGTTATTTATGTGTGCATTTCACTATTCACATACTTGCACATGTCGCATATAGGTTAGTGTGTTTAATTGCATGAGAATGCTTCTTTCTTCTCATTGTTGCGATCTTGGTGTCGTCGTGGTGAACCGTAAAAAACCTTCCAATTGTTTTCACAGTCCAACTGTCTTCTTGGACTACCGTGAAAAATGGGCACAACATTCCCTCCAAACGATTTCACGGTTCAAGTGTCGTCTTGAACTAATATGACAAACCCTCATATGGTTTTCACTGTCGTTGTGTCGTCACGGAGAACCGTGACAATTGACGTAAAGTTTTTTTCCAATGATTTTCACGGTTCATGTGTTGTCATGGACCACCGTAAAAAGAGGACTGTGACTTTTCGGTGACTTTTCAGTTGCCTTTGTCGCGATGGATTGTTTTCTTGGTCAATCGTAAAATCGGGACCGTGATAAACCGTTTTTGACCAAAGCGATATAGTTTTGATTGCACCTTATTTAAATCCCAAGACCCTTTCTAGCTTAACAAGAACTCTAGATTTCAGATTCATTGGCGAGAGAATAGAGAGCATGTATTGTGTGATCAGCTTACTTATATGTCAAAACATTAGGGTGCTTTTGTATGGGTCGTTCAGGTTCTTCAAGTGGTCATCAACAATGTGATTATGATCAAAGACAACTTTCTGGCGTCCCAAGGTCTTCAAGAGTCGAGCTTCAAAGGTATAATATACTCGACTTGTTCTATCGAAGAGATTATGTGCACACACAAAATTCATTCATACATGTCATTGCATCATTATGTAACAATTCAAGACACACACACACACACACATACATATTGATCATATGTTTATATATATTAAGAATTTAGATTGATTTCTAGGCTTGTTGCATAACTTGATTGTGTTGTGTTCATTCATGACGTTTCATCGCGATTTGGTTATCATATTGTTGATGGAGAAATTCAGATAGCATGACACGTCAGCAAGAGACAAGGGTTAGGGGTGCTACGCCACCAAATGTCAAACAAACTGAACCAACCTAAGTTAACCATAGAAGGCCCATGAGCCCCTCGAATATATGGCACAGACGATCAGGTCAAAAGACCCGATCGAGACCATCAAGATGGGCCGAGTGAAGTCTGTGATCGTGGAAAACTACCGGTCGGGAAAAGGGATTTTGGTCGAGATTGGTAAATGATCGGTTGACTAACACGTGGATAATATTTGGATTTAGTAAAGTTACGACTCTGATACGTAGAAGAGGAATCCGACCCAAGTAAGACATCTCGAAGAAACACTTTGATAAAGAAGTAAACTTTATATAAATATCAATGTGCGGATTAGGCAAGAGACCTAATACCAATAAAATACAACCGTCACAAAACAAGGAAGAGAATATTACGATTTCAATAAGTTAGAATTCAATTTCATACGAGAACTGACTCAACTTGTACACTAAGATTTAGGGTTATATACATGTATAAATAGACCCTAATAATACCTATAGAGGGGTGAAAGCAAATTTTGCTTACAAGAGCGCAAGAGGTTGTAATAATCTTTACATAGTGAATTTTCTTCACCGTTGCCAGTAACCGTGGACATTTCCCCATATTGGGGGCCCACGTAAAATATTGTCTTTGCTTTTACCTTCTCTCTATCTTTCGTAACTTACTGTTTCTTTTTATTTACGTTTATCTGTGTGACGCATGGTAAACTTTATTGATCCAAAAATCGCTGCCAACAACTGGCACTCGAACCTCTATCAGCATTGAGTTTGAATAATTTATTCTAGGAAAAAGCTTGCGAGGGACGATATCATGGCCACCAGAAGTCAATCTCCGCGTAACATTAATGCCTCGCGCTGTGCCAACATCCCCAATTCAGTCGATGCCCATGTCGTTGGATAAGATCCACCCTCAAGAACTCAACCATCTGCTAGACTTGACATGATGACATCTGCAAATGTAACTGCTGTTATTTTCCCAGATGCATTTCGAAATATCTAAAAATCCCAGCGGAAAGTCATCGACGATGCCGCTAGATAGGGAATCAATATAACTACCACTGCCAACCTGAGTTCGTTGTACCAGCTCTCTACACCGGTGGTGGCCTAAGATCCTAATATACGTTCTGAAATATTAGTAACCACTCCAGGAGCACCCTAGAAATCTAAAAAAGATAAAGCGAAGCGTCTTGAAAGAAGGGAACGTTCACATAGAAAGAACAACCGCCAATAAGAACGGGGGTTATTGTGTCTAGTTCACAGTAAGATGTAAGGAGATATGATGGAGGAGAAACCCATCCCAAGCAGGTAGACAGGCATGACGGTTAAAGGAAAATGTCTCGCTTGGATTCGAGTGATGAGGAAACTGCCCCGAGAAGACACATGGAGTCAACCTCTACGGTCAGACTTAACCTGTACGGTGCCCAGATCACTAGGCAAGTCCCTAGGGGCTTTTACAGAATCATAATCCATCAAAAAAATTGATGAGCATGGAAAGCCAGATGGGGAGCGGGAGGTCTTTTTCAGAAGAATAGAGGTCTTTGAGCAAAGATAAAACTAGGGAAACCTGTTAATCGGTAGCTCCGGGAGTCCATTCGTTGATTCTATAAGCCAGACTCATTTTTCGGACAAATTAAGGATGCCACATGTGGAACAATTCAAGACTAATACTGACCCGCATGAGCATATCAAGAGATATCAATGCGCAATGGCACAATATGATTAAGATAATGCTCTCATGTGTTAGATGTTCCCTTAGACCTTAGAAGATCAGGGATCCAGGTGGTTTGGAGGACTTTTGGCAGGATCTAATAGGAATTTTGAGGAACTTATACAGGCATCCACTAGACAGTTCATGGGAAATATTCAGTGAAGAAAATCTATATCAGTCTTATCAACCTTAAGAGAGAGGAAGGATGAGAAATTAAAAGATTACCTGTCAAGGTTCTCGTAGGAAGTGTAGGAAGTAAAGGATCCCAACGATGATGCAGTGGTATCCGTATTTATTAATAGTCTACAACACAACCACTTGACATTAAGCCTATGACTGAAGGGGCCAACCACGTATGCAAGCATGGTAGATTTCTTCGAAAGATATGCCATGGCAGAGGAAGAACAGATAGCCCATGGAGGTCGGCCCGAGAACAACCAAAAACCCAAAGATGGCAACTCGAAGAGCGGCAACAAAGGAGACCAGAAGGGTAATGGGGGAAAGAGCAAGGATGCACACAAAGATGATGACCAAAAGGGTGGCAAGTACCTCAAATGGCAGTACACCAATTACACTCCATTGGCCTTAAGGCAAGAAGATATCTTGAATGTAATAGAAGACAAGAATCTGAACAAAAAGCCCCCGAGACAATCGAGCTTTGCAAGGAGAGACACCACCAAATACTACAGATTGCACCAAGAGAATGGCCATGAAACCTTCAAATGCTTTCAGCTGAGGGATTACATCGAAAAATTGATTAGACAGAGGCATCTTAAGGATATGATCCTGAGGAATGGAAATGAATGGTACAAGGACACCCCGAAAGAAGAACGTGAGAGGCTTAAGGGGAGCCCCATAAGAAATTCAGATAATGAAGCGATCAACACCATCTTTGAAAGTGTTCAGAGGAATCTGGAAGTTAACTCGTTGGACCACACACTGGGGGTAGTAGTCGGGAGAGAATAACTGAAGTTAGAGAAGCCATAGACGGTTAGAGGAATCGGGAAGTTAACTCGTTGGGCCTCAATAAAAAAAAGTCCAAACAAGGATAGAACCTGATAGTGTTCTCTGAGGCAGACATGCATGGGTCGAAGGTAAGACCGAACGATGTGATAATTGTATTGGTTCACGTAGGCCATAAAGAAGTAAAAAGAGTGCTAATCGATAATGAGAGCTCAGCAAATATCCTGAGTGTGGAAGTGTTTGACCAGCTGGGACTATGGAGAAAAGATTTTCAGCCACTCAGGGTCCCACTGAGCGGCTTCAGAGGAGTAAAAGTAAGATTATTGGGAACATTGAAGCTACCTGTGGAGAATAGGAACTTTTCCTGCACCAAAACGGTGCTATTAGACTTCGTAGTCATGAATGCTGAAAATGGCCATACAACACCTTGTTGGGTCGATATTAAACAAGTCAAAAGCTGTAACTGTCACATATGTTATAACAGTGAAGTTACCAACAGAAGCTGGGGTTGGGGTCATGAAAAGTTCTCAAAAATGGGAGAGAAAGGCGAATCTGGCTGTATACAGAGAGAAAGCAAGGCCGAGAGTGATGTAGATAGACATTCAAGAACAAGAGGATGACTCAAAGATGGACGAAGGTGAAACTGGAGCAGAAACATCAACCTAGTTCGATCTGGACCTAAAGGAGACATCTCTAGAAGATGGGAAAAGCCAGAAAGATAAGCCGGTTATGAAGGTTATGGTTGATGATAGTAATCCCGACAAGACGATAAAGCTTCGAGCTCGGTTGACAGAGCAAGTTTGGGATGAAATGATCAACTTAATGAAATAATACAAGGATGTGTTCACATGGAAGCATGAAGACATGCCTTGAATCGACGCAAAGGTAATCTCTTATTATCTAGCAGTCGACCCCAATAGAAAACCAGTAATCTAGAAGAGGAGACGGTTCAACCCAAAGAGAAGCAAGGCAATCAAGGAAGAGATAGATAAGATGTTGGTTGTAGGATCGTTAAGGGAAGTGCAGTACCCCGAGTGGGTTGCCAACGTGGTGTTAGTAAAAAAGAAAGAACGGTCAGTGGAGGATGTGTGTAGACTTCACTGACCTCAACAAAGCATGCCCAAGGGACAGCTTCCCGTTAACCCAGATCAATTAGTTGGTAGATGCGACAGTCGAATGAATAAAAAACTTCATTCACAACCAACCAGAGGTTATACTATTATAAGGTAATGCTCTTTACTCTCAAGATTACTGAGGCAACCTACCAAGACTGGTATATAAGATGTTCGCCTAACAGGTCTGTAGAAATATGGAGGTGTATGTACACTATATGTTGACAAAGATCATAACATCCAGAAAACATGTAAAAGATATCAGTGTGACGTTCCGGGTACTAAGGAAGTTCGACACAAAGCTCAAACCAAATAAGTTTGTTTTTGGAGTGCCTTCAGAAAGGTTCCTTAGTTTCCAAGTTCATCAGAGGGTATTTGAGGTAAACCCAGAGAAGATAAAAATAGACAGCGTAGTGATAAGAAAATGCTAATGTCGTTGACTCAGATCCAATTAGATGAGATAAGGTCCCCAAGGACCTTGAAAGAAATTCAAAGGCTAACAGTCTGCTTAGCATCCCTGAGTCGATTCGATGGATAAATACTTACCCATTTTTTAGAGCAATCAAAAAGGGCAAGAGGGTATAGTGGAATGGTGGATGTGAACAAGCCTTCCAGAAGATCAAGGAGTATCTGTGCACAACACCAATACTGTCCAAACCTCTAGAAGAAAAGGTGCTCTGCTTGTACTTATTAGTCACAGCCGTGGCAACCGGGTCGGTGCTAGTTAGGATAGACGAGGGAGTAAAAAAGCCAGTGTACTGCACAAGCAAGGCATTACCACCAGCAGAACGAGGCACTCAATGGCCAAGCAGATGGCTCTAGCACTAGTAACAACAATAAAAAAGCTGAGACCTTATTTTCAGCTCACAAGATCGAGGTCTACACGGATTGCCCTTTGAAGCAGATCCAGTCAAAACTAGAGGTGTCTGAGAGGTTAACCAAGTGGGCAGTAGAGTTGAGTGAATTCGATATAACATACCTACCAAATGCCATAATAAAAGGGAAAGTTATAGCCAACCTAATCACCGAGTTCACCGAGCGAAACGGTGAGGTGATTAAGATGCTCAGGGAAAAGGAAATTAAAGAATTAGCTTGGAAACTACATATCAATGGGCCGTGAAACACGGACAGCAGCGAGGCATAGTGATATCTATTCTGAAAGGTGATCAGGTAGAGTGTACCCTATGGATTGACTTCAAAGCCACTAATAACATGGTCGAATATGATGCACTTTTGGCAGGACTTAAGGTCTGCACGGCGCTTGGGGCAGATGAGCTGAAGATATTCAGTGACTCACAGGTGTTGGAGAACCAAATCTTGGATGAATATTAGGCTAAAGACAGTAATATGGCTGCTTATCTGAAGTTAGCCAGGGTACTACTTGGGAGATTCAAGGCCTACAGAAATATTTAAATCCCGAGGGGAAAGAATAAAAAAACTGACACTCTGTCAAAGTTGGCATCAACAATATCAGTATACAGTCAAAGATTATTCCAGTTGCTCACCTCAAAATACCAAGCATCGAAGATGAAGAGAAGGCGTCGGAAATAGAAATGATCGAAGAAAGTCAGGCCACCTGAATGACCCCGATCAGGGAATACCTTGAAGATGGAATGCTCCCAACTGAGGTGACTGAAGCAAAACACCTCAGATACAGAGCCACTAGATACTCGATATTATGAGGAGGATTATACATGAGAGGATTTTCAAAGGCTTTGCAGAGGTACGTCTGCTCAACAGAAGGCAAACAGATATTAGAAAGCATCCACGGAGGGATGTATGGGAATCAATCATGGGGTAAAAGTTTGGCGTACCATACTTTTAGAAAGGGATGTATGGGAATCACTCATAATGCTCAGGCGGTCTCAGAACAGTGCGTCAATTGTCAAAGGATAGCCAATGACATCAAAATGCCGTCTAAACAATTGAAGAACTTAACATCGCCCTGGTCATTTGCCATATGGGGACTAGATCTGATTGGCCCAATGCCAACGACAACCAAATGAGGAGCAAAACACGTCATCGTAGCTGTAGACTGCTTCATAAAATGAGCGGAGGCAGAAACATTGGTGTATATAACTAAGACTAACATGACTAGTTTTGTAAAGAGTAATATCATCTACTAATTCGGAATCCCGGATATAATAATCATAGACAATAGGACCCAGTTTGATAGTGATAACTTTAGGGGCATGTGTCAGATTTTTTACATAAAAAATTATTATGCCACACCAGCTCATCCTCAGACAAATGGCTAGACGGAAGCAGTGAACAAAATAATCAAGCATACCATGAAGGCAAAACTGGATGCTAAAAAAAGGAATTAGGTAGACAAGTTGCATGAAGTCTTGAGGGTATATCGAACCATGGAAAGGACTTCGATAGGAGAGACCCTTTACTCACTAACCTTCGAGACAGAGGCAGTAATCCTGGTTGAAGTAATTCATAATTCACCGAGGGTACAACTCTTCCATCCTAAGGAGAATGTGGAAATGTTAGAGTAGAACCTAGATGAGTTTGAAGAAAAAAAAAATGACCTACCGAGGTTAAGGAATGCTGCCTATCAGCAAAGGGTAGCCAAATACTACAACTCACATGTCTGAGTCAGGAGATTCCAGCTCAGAGATCTGGTTCTTAGAAGGGTGTAGCCCAGTACAAAAGAGAAATCGGCTGGATAACTTGCGGATAAATGGGAAGGACCTTACCATATGGTCGAATTGGCCAGTCACGGAGCGTA